>OY757921.1:80774242-80869242 GCA_963585895.1 Sepioteuthis lessoniana | reverse complement strand
TTTCTCTCAGGTAACCAGGACTCCCTCAAACCAAGTAGAAAACGAAGCAAAAACACAAATAAAAACAACAAAAATAGAAGAAGAATTAACAAATTTAATAAACGACCTACATGAACTAATCAAAACCCTTAAAACCATTATACCCAATGTACAACTAACTCCAACTGACAAATCAAAAAACATCCCTTCAACCTCTAGCCAAAAAAATGAAACGCTAACTATCAAAAACAGAAACCGATCAACCTCAAGAACCAGAGAAAAAGAAGAAAAACAAAAACCTACTCAACACACCCCTTCAAAAACCAAAAATAAATCCAGAAACATAGAAAGTATGGAAACCGAAATGGACTCGACACCTAAAATCGAAAATACAAAAATTAAATAGTACACCCTAAACCCAAGACACACACTGCATAAATAGTTATGGCCAAATACCAAAATACCCACAAGATAATCCAATGGAACTGTCGTGGCTACAAGGCAAATTACAACGAACTCCAGCTGTTAATAACTGAACAAAATCCTACCATTATATGTCTCCAAGAAACATTCAAAAAAAGCAATGATAAAACAAACATGAAAAATTATGAGCAATATGACTATATACATGACACGGGACTAAGAGCTTCGGGTGGTGTATCAATCCTAATAAGGAAAAACATTCCTCAAAGCAAAATCAACATCAGCACCCCCCTACAAGCAGTAGCAATTTCAGCAACTTTACACAAAACCACCACTATCTGCTCTATATACATTCCACCTCAAGATCCTATAAACGAAGAACAGCTAAATAACTTAATAAATCAACTCCCTAAGCCATATATATTGATGGGAGATTTCAATAGCCACAACATTTTGTGGGGAAGCAGGACAACGAGCAAAAGAGGTCAGACCCTTGAAAAAATCATTAATAACAACAACCTATGTCTCCACAATCGGAAAGCTCAAACCCACCTAAGCTCATCCTCAGGTACATTCTCTGCTATAGATCTAACACTCAGCGATCCAGCCACCTTTATAGAATATAACTGGAGGGTATATGAAGATTCCTGCGGCAGTGACCACTTTCCAATCATAATAGAAAATACTAAACCAGGAAAATCAGACCCACAAACAGTCTCAAAAACCCCACGATGGAATTTCAAAAAAGCAAACTGGCAAGCCTACAAAAAACTATGCCTTGACACCCTAATCCCAGAAACAAATATAAACCAAGAAGAACCTATAATACATTTCACAAACACCCTAATTAATATAGCAAACAAAACCATACCTAAAACTACAACATCCCCAAAACATAACAATCCCTGGTTTACGGAGGAGTGCAAAACTATGATCAGAGAACGCCAAAGAATCCTCAGGAAATTTAAAACCAACCCTTCATCAGAAAATCTAGACAAATATAGACAACAAAGAGCTAAAACTAGACGCACAATTAAAGAAGCTAAAAGGTCCTCCTGGAGAAACTTCACTGCAAAAATAAACTCAAATACTAATCCCAAAACAATTTGGAACTTTGTAAAGAAAATATCAAATAAAACTGTCCACACTCCTATAAATCATCTCTCCCAAGGAAGCACAAAAGCTTTGAATGAAAAACAAATAGCTAATCTGATGGCAGAAAACTTTGCCCAAGCATCATCTACCAAAAAATATTCCAACAAATTTAACTCCATCAGAATCAAAGAAGAAAAGAACAAAATAAAGTTCACCTCTGACAATACTAAATGCTACAACCAACTTTTCACCCTAGATGAACTCCAAAATTCATTATCCAAATCCAATAACTCAGCTGCTGGTCCAGATGAAATCCACTACACATTTCTTAAAGAATTACCTTCAATTTCCCAGAAATATCTCCTAAACATATATAACAATATCTGGATCTCAGGCAATATCCCTACTTTATGGAAGCAAGCTACAATCATCCCCATCCTCAAAAAACAAAAAGACCCAACAAATCCCACCAGCTATAGGCCCATAGCCCTAACTAGTTGTGCATGCAAAACTTTAGAAAGGATGATAAACCAAAGACTAATATGGTTTCTCGAATCAAATAAACTGCTCTCAAACCTACAAGCAGGCTTCAGAACAAAAAGAAGCACAATGGACCAGGTGGTTCATATAGAAACTCTAATCAGAGAAACATGCATAAAAAAGGAACACCTAGTGGCAGTCTTTTTTGATCTTGAAAAGGCCTATGACACAACGTGGCCATACGGAATTCTCAAAGACCTTAAAAACTTTGGGTTACAAGGTAGACTTCCCATCTTCATCCAAAACTTTCTTGAAGACCGATCTTTCAGGACACTGATTGGCAGCACATACTCTGATTCGAAGCCACAAGAGGTGGGAGTTCCTCAGGGCAGTATTTTATCAGTATCCCTATTTATAATAAAAATAAACAGCATAACATCCTGCCTCCCTCCAGAAATCAAAGGGTCATTATATGTAGATGACTTCCTCATCTGCTATAATTCAAAAAACATGACAACCATAGAAAGGAAAGTACAACAATGCATAAATAAAATCGAAAAATGGACCACAGAAAATGGATTTACAATTTCAAATAGTAAAACAAAATGTGTACACTTCTGTCAAATCCACAAGATGCACAACCACCCTAAACTTACATTAAATAACACTGAAATACCCATAACAGATGAACATAAATTCCTTGGCATTATCTTTGACTCTAAACTATCCTTTATCCCACATATAAAAAAGCTAAGAATAAAATGCAATCAAGCCATGCAACTATTGAGAGCCATAGCCCACACAGACTGGGGTGCTGATAGAAAGACACTTATCAAGCTATATAGATCTCTAATAAGATCAAAACTTGACTATGGCTGCTTCATATACGGAGCAGCCAGAAAATCCTACTTACAACGACTGGAAACAATACACCACCAAGGACTTCGCCTTACTTTAGGAGCCTTTAATACTTCCCCAAAGGAAAGTCTATACATAGAAGCAAACGAACCCCCTCTCTATTTAAGAAGACAAAAATTAGCACTACAGTACTACATCAAACTCATCTCCTGTCCACAAAATCCTGCTTATGACTATACCGGCAAAACAAAATATGAAAACCTGTATCAAAATAACCCAAAAAAAATCAGACCTTTTAGCTTAAGAATAAGTGACCTCCTCAACGAAATCAAAATCAACACTAAAATAGTACACCATACCATACTCTCCAAAACGGCACCATGGACCATAAGGCAATCAACTATAAACTTAGAACTGGCTAAGTTACCCAAAATAAAAACACACCCCATCACTTATCAAGAGAAACTCATAAAGATACAAAATAAGTTCCCAGATCACTATCACATCTATACAGACGGATCCAAACAAGGAAAAAAAGTAGGCTGTGCTGCTATTTCTCAAAAAAAAGAAACCCTAAAACGCCTACCTAATGAAGCTTCAATTTACAGTGCAGAAACCACAGCCATTGATCTAGCTATGAATATCATAGCAGATCATAAAGCTTCCAAATTTATCATATACACAGACTCCAAATCAGTCCTGCTAGCACTACAGAACAGAGATACATCATCCCCCTTGATTACAAAGCTCTTAAACAAACTAAACTCCCTCTCTAAAAATAATAGCATCATATTCACCTGGATACCAAGTCACATTGGCATCCAAGGAAATGAAAAAGCAGACAAAGCTGCAAAAAAAGCTCTTCAAATTGATATGTGCAAATCAAAAATCCCATATACAGATCTAAAACCAACCATAAAGAAATTTATATCAGACAAATGGCAGAAATCATGGGACAATCAGACCCAAAACAAACTCCATGAAATACAAGAAGCTATCGGAGAGTGGCCAACAGGCTACAGAAGTAACAGAAGAGAAGAAGTAATACTTGCCAGATTGCGTATTGGGCACACCCACATTACTCATTCACACCTGTTAAAAGGGGAGGATGCCCCAGTGTGCCCATCATGCAAAGTACAACTCACAACCAAACATATCCTTCTAAATTGTAACAACCTTAAACATATCCGCACTAAATACTATCAAGCAAGAAACCTGAGGGACATCTTTAAGAATACAAACCCTGAAAACATTTTTAATTTTCTAAAAAAAAGCAACTTTTTCAGTAAGATATAACCAAACATCTCTATAGAACCGCTATTTTAATGACTGAAATTAAAAATAACCTTTTTGGCATTAAATGACCCACAGGGGTTGATATGCCGTTAAACAAAACTCAAACTCAAACTTGATCCATACCTTATAATGCTGAGTGTTAAGCAAGGTGGCATCAAGTACCATTTTTGATTCTTTGGTATGACTTGACCTGGGATTGAACCCCAGTCTCCCGGACCATTGGTGAACACTCGACTCATTAGGCCAATGTCTGGTATGATAATTATTCAAAGTTTTTGTTTTGCTTTTTTGTTTTTGCAAAGTCTGTTTATCAGTTTTCATTTTACTTTATTATCATTCTCATGTCATGCTGATAACACAGATTCCCTTGAATCCCTTTAACCATTCATCCCTATTGTCTATTGCTCTTAGCAGATCCTCTAGATGGCATCGAGTGTCTACACAGGGCTGATGAATATGAATCTTTGTTGGTCAGCCAACACTGTTGTGTTCATGTGTTGGAGGACCTCACTTATGTTTATCTTGGCTTCTCTAGCAGTGCCTTGGATGTCTTGTTCATTTCACTTGGATTGTTTCATGTGATAAGGAGTCAAGTGGCAGTCCACCTGGTTTGTAGCATGCTGCCTCTAGGATTTGTTTAAAATAGCACGCAGGATCCTTGTGTAATTACCAGTTAGCCTTTTCTCCAATTTCTTTGTTAAAGTCCGAGTAGTGCAGCCATACAATAGTAGTGACATGGCTACAGCTTAGTAGAATTCTAATTTGAACTTATCAAAGATTACATTTCCATATAGTTGATAACCCATCAATAGCAGTCCATGCTTTTCCTATGTGTATGTTTGCTTTCAAAAGATGAGATATTGCTACTGAGGTATGTGAAATGGTTTACTAATTTCAGAGAATTGTCATTTAATGTGGAGATGGCACTATCTTCTTTAAAACACATGAACTCTGTTTTATCTGAGTTCACATATAGACCAATGCTTCTTGCTGCCTGCTCGAGGATATGCAGCAGGCATTCAGTTTACGCAGTTCATTGGTCTAGTGGGTAGAGTGTTCACCAATGGTCCGGGAGACCTAGGTTCAATCCCAGGTTGTGTCATACCAAAGACTTTGAAAATGATACTTGATACCTCCTTGCTTAACACTCAGCAATATAAGGTACATATCAAGGGTAAAGTGGAGCAATCCAGGGAAAGGATTAGCACCCTCCCCTAGACCTCAGTGTAGAAGCTATTGAAAAGGGAGCCTTCTGGTTGCCCTCGACTTTGGTTGCCAACTTTACTTACTTATTTGCAAGAAGTGCTAGATCATCTGCATAATCTGCATTCATAATAATTTCTGTGGGATATTATCTGCTTCTGGCCTTTTTAGTGAGAGACTATTTTCTTTCATTAGAGCTATTTAAATTCTTAATCTGTAATCTAGGCAAATTATGAATAGTGCTAATGTATTTCTTTGTAAGATTCCAGCAACAAAATCAAATAAAATATGTGTCAACATTGAGTGAACAAACCATTGTTTTTATATTTTTGTAGAATATCATATAACAGTAACAGTTTCCTTGGGGAGACCATATGCTAGAAGTATTTATTGCATCTTTCCTCTGTGTATTGTATCTAATGCTTTAGTGAAATCTACAAACAAGTGTTGCCTCAAGATTTTTTGCATGTACTCCCATTTGATGAAATGTCAGAATCTGAGGAATTGTGGATTAATTTCTCTGAAAACTGTTCTGATTTTTCCTAAGAATTTTCTCCATCTCTGGTCAGATACAATTGAGAAACAAGGCATTATAAACTTTAGCAGCTATGATAGTTATGCTTTGGGAATTCTTAGTGATTTCAAGATCACCCTTAGTCAAGAAAGGAAGGATGGTAGTTATCATCCCTTCTGCTTTTGTGTTTTGTACTGCATTGTATAATTGAAAAAAGTTTGTCAAATTTCTTTGTCTTCCATACTTCAGGAGGTATCTTATTGAAGCTTGCAGCTCTTTCTGAACTGTCAAGTTCTTCCTCCATAAAGTGTCCAAGTTTGATATCTAGTTTACCATTAAAAATATCTTCAGTAGGTTTATCCAGGATTTCAGGAAGGTTTCCAAGCAGTCTTAAAATGATCTTTCCATTTCTGAAGTCTTTCTTCTTGGCTGGCAGCTTTTAGTTTTGCATTCCAATGATTATCAATGCAAGCAAACATTTATTCACATCTGCAATGAGATTTCTTATCTACAGTATTGTTCATAATCAAGTACACCCCTACCAATTTTTTATAATTATTGTATTTAATGGCTTATAAGATGCATCTCAACTTGGGCAGGCTTTTAAAAAATGAGTTTAAACTATGAATAACAGGTGAAGGTTTTTTTCTCACTATCAGATCATTTTTAAAGTTTCATATGTATTTAAATCCTTATTAAACACCAGTGGCCCAGTCAGTTGGGGCTGTAGAATACACAGACTGCATCTCTGCAGAGGGGTAAGATTCCTCCCAATGAGTGTCCTGGATATGACATTAAACGATCTGATGGTGAGGCTCCAGTAATGCTGGAGCTTTGGAAAATGTGAAGTACCCTTTTATTGCCATTGCTCCCAGGTCCACTGTTCCATAATGGTAGTACTTGATAGGGTCCTATCTATGGGTTAAATAGAACTAAACTGTGTATTTATGCTAAAGTGAATTGTTTGAAATAAAACTGTTTATGTATATAAAAATGGATTTGGCATTAAATAACCTAAAATGGTTGATATGTCATAAAACCAAACCAAACTAAACTAAACCCCAATTACATTTAAAAACCTTAATTGGTTTGCTTTGGTATATGCATGGTTAAGTTTTGTCACTTAATTTTCTTGCTGACTGCTGTTATTTTATATGAAGTAACAGTATTACAACAGCAACTCTTTTCTAAGGTAACAATGTACCTTAGAAACAATGTACCTTAGAAAAGAGTTGCTGTTGTTAATGTAGAGGTGATCATCATTGTGTTTACATTTGCAGAGATGTTTGTAGTTTAATTTAAAGGCCACTGCAACACTAGAATTTCACCAGTCTGTAACCTGAAGCTGACCCTTGACCTTATAAGATACAGGATGATTTTTTAAAAAATATTTTTTTGGGAGATGAGTGCATCTTATAAGCTGTCAAATGTGGTAATTAGTTTTCTACACCAGGATTTTATTACATCTTGTGGAATATCATTTTAAAACAGATATTATGAATTATCTATTACCAAACTCTAGAACATGGAAACTCTAATAAAAAATATGTAGCTGTCCAAAATATAAGTACACCTTGGAGAAAAAACTTAAGCTCAAACTAATCTTGACAATAATAATTTTGGAATAAACAATAACAAACTATAGTATAAATTATTGAGCAGGTGACAGGTTAATTGAATTTGTGTTGAATTTCACATTGGTGTCCATGGATATGAATCTCAAGTATGATTGAAAGCAACATTATTATATGGTTTCAAGTAACTATTTCTATTTATTAACAATCATTTGTTTGCACACACTTATATGGTTTCAAGTAACTAATAATACTAATAATGATACTTAGTAAACAATTTTATCTTCAAGTGACTGTTCTTAATACAAATAATTTACTCACAGCTAATGATCGAGTATTCCTAATACAAATAATTTTCAAACAGATCTATTTAACCCATAGATGGGACTCTAACAGATACTAACATTCTGGGTCAGTTTAGTGTCATACTCAGGACATACCTTTTTTAGGCAGGGGGAAAGAAAGGGTCTGACCCTTCTGTATATAATATGCAGTATATATAACTAACTGAAAACCTGCCCATATGATAGGATTTTGTGCTACAAAAACTGACTATAAATTTATCTATCCCACTTTTTATTACAGCACTTAAAAACAGACATAAGACCAAACTTTTTTGTGAGCTCTTAGAAGTCAAACACTTTCAAGAGATTCATGTTTATAGATCCCTGCTTATATGAGAAATATAAAGGAGATCTTTTTTTTTTTTTTTTTTTCTTTTTTTTTTAATGGCTAAATAGAAAGGTAAGATTCAGTTAACCAATCTGATAGACAAAAAGTAAGGGTCCATTTTAAAAAAAAAAAAATTTTTTTTATTGCATTATAAATTCAACCTCTTGTTAAAACTTTGAAATATGAAATTTAAAAAAGCAATATGCTGAAAAGATTCCAAGGGCTCCTGTTAGTACATGCTGAAAATTTTGTGGCTATAGCTTTATATGTCCCTAAGTTATACAATAATTGGTTCAAGGTGCATGTGGTGTAATGGTTATCATCATAGCAAATGGACATGGCAAGATGAGTTCAAATCCTAGATGAAGCTGATAACATTTCACATAGCACTAATACCCTTGTGAGAGATATGAATGCAATTATTCTCCCTCTTGCTATGGGTAAATAGTAAGGCAGACAGGTTTCTTTAGCCTTAGTTAGGCAACCAGTCTTGGAGAAGGGAAACTGATGTCAAACCTATTAAAAATTGACCTTGTGTCACATCCTGCCTGTGTGGAGGGGTTGGTAAATACATGTACAATAATTGACCAAAAGACATTTGGAAAATTAGTCAGATTTTATTTAATACATGATAGCTCATATTTTGTTAAAATGATAATCTTTTGTTTATATTAGGGTGAGTCAAAATTTTTGCAATATTTTGGTAATATGAGTCATAATTCTGCAGCTCTAGATGCTTTTGCCGAGATTGTGAAGGTGATGACCATACTTGACTGAGGTGCCCAGCTTGCCTGATACTCTGAGTACTGCTCATTGGATTTGCATCTATGGTTTGGAGGAGGGCCTTGAAATCTATGGTTTTAGGCCTGTCTGACTTTGTGATTGTCAAGGTTTTTGCAACCTGAGGAAAATTTCTTGAATAATAAGGTTACTGTATTCTGATCAATTGTGCTTTTGCCATGTGTGAAACAAAAATATTCTTGGTTGCTTCCTTAGGAAAAGTAGAAATTCCTTAGTTAGACTATGCTGCATGTTAATTTGTGCAGTTTTCAAATCATATACAGAGTAAAGCAATGCACAATGTCAGCAAACTAACTACCATACTGCCCAGTCATCTGGGGCTGTAGAATACTCAGACTGTATCTCTGCAGAGGGAAGAGACTCTTCCAAATGATTGTTCTGGATATGACACGAAACAATCTGATGGTGAGGCTTCAGTAATGATGGACCTTTGGGGAATGTGAAGTACCCCTTTATTGCCATCGCTCCCAGGTCTACTTTGGCTTGGAGTGGTAGCACCTGATAGGGTCCTATCTATGGGTCAAATCGAACTAAAGTATGTACTTATGCTAAACTGAATTGTTTGAAATTAACTATTTTTTACATTTAACTCTAAACAAAAAAACTATACTCAACTGAATTGTTTGAAACTTTTATCAAAATGACTTAATTCGGTGTTAAAGGAACTGAAAATGGTTAATACGCTGTATCACACCAACCAACCAACAAACTACCTTAATACTACAAACTATAGTGGCTATCTACCATGGCTTGCACTGCTTTGGGCATGTGATATATGTGCTGTGAACTAGCACATACCAAAATATTGTAAAACCTTTGACTCACCCTAGTAATAAAGTCTTTTAGAAGACAGAATTATTGTATTAAAGAAGTTTTCTACGAATTCTATAAAGGAAAAAAATTAGTAATCTTTGTATATAACTGTATTTTTCTTTTTATTTAACAGATACCTAGCTGAACACATTTAATGAAAATGTCCAGATAACCTCTCCTTTCATCTCTCCAGAGAGATGATGATGATGAACAGGTGACACATACCCACCCTTAACAAACTGTAAACTTAAAAAACAAAAAAACCCCAAAAAGAACTGGTATTGTAAATGGTTAAAAAACAAAAAAATCAACCATGGCATGTGAAAATTTGATGGCAACACCTACTTTCTTGTTAATTCAGAAGAGCCAACTCTTGTGGTTGCTCTGTGTCATTTTGTTGTTCTGGCTGGAATTAGACTCTGTCACCAGTGTCCCGGATATTATTCATATCCCACTAAAAAAAGCGGCAACTCTACCTAGAAAACACATGTCGGGTCTTCTTCGTTCAGCAAGGAGTGTGACTCATTATGTCCATGACTTGGAATTACATGGTCAACCTGGCCAAGGATATTATGTAGAATTTGAAGTTGGCACACCACCACAGAAGGTGAGTTTTTAGCTTTTTCTTTTGTACATTGTATTTAAAGTTCTTTAAGGTTTTACTTAAACTATTTAATTGAGGGTTTGAATAATTTCAGGGAAATGATTTTTGTACAACATTTTTCTTCTCTAAATTATCTAAGCCTACTATTATGAAACAGCTACAAAATAATGTTTTTTTATTTAACATTACAATCTTGTTATTATGAAATCGCTTTTATTTTCTGTTTTTATCAAAAAACCCCCCAAAAAACCCAACTACTTTTTATATTACTCTGCATAGCTTAGTGCACCACAAAGCCAAAATGGTGAGTAGTAAGATTGTTTTGCCAATTATTTATTTTTTAGCCAAGATGAAAAAATGCCAGGATTTCAAATGCTATAGTTTTCAAAGCAAGCAGGCATGCGGGCAACAGACCCTCTCCAATTAGATTGGCACAACAATTACTTCTCTCCAGTCAGCCTTGAGCCAAACTAAGAGGTAAATATCTATATTTGCCTCCACTTTTTGAAGAGGAAGTAAAGAAAATTTTCTCTTTCACAAAGGCGTACACTATCTTTATAGATTTATCGAATTTGACAAGGTGTGGCAAAGTAAAAGTTTCTGAATGTTGGGTCAAAGATATATAGAATTTAGTATTTGCAGCACACTTTTTGAAAATAGGTTTATTTTTTATGATGCATTAAGTTTTTTTTTTAAAGTCAAACATGTAATTCAGAATGCGCACACACACACACACACACACACACACACACACACACACACACACACACACACTAAATCTTTCATATAACTTCACATCAGTGCCAATCCCATACTTGAGGGAGAGATCAAGAGAGTACCAGAGAGGGCATATAGAAGGCAAACAACTGACAGTGATTTTTATACACGTTACTGACACTTTACTCCTTGTATCTTCCGTGCATCATTTTGTGTATTTTGTATCATACATACATTTTCACTATCCACCCATGTGTTTTCTTAGATTGTATTATGCCACTTCTCAAAGTGCAAACATCTGCCTCTTGAACATCTGCACACTTTTTCCTGTTGTCTGCGCTTTATTTTCTCTTCCAAGCCTTCAGGTTCAGAAGAGGGTCAATATTCTTCATGCAATTGAATGTTAATTTCTTTCTATGCAGATTTAATGTATAAATAACATAAGTTTATCTATTGATTGCATAGAAGTTATTCATTTAATATTAGCTTATTTTCTACCCACCATAAACAAGTTAAACACTCTTAAAAATAACACTGACTTTAAAGATATTTTTGGTTTGTAGTTGTTTGATTGGTTACAATATATTCATAAGTATAGCACTTGTGTGATATAGATACTACTAAGGCTAGCTCAATTTATTACTAGGCCTCAAGTGTAGAGCATCCAGTGAGAATTAAACTCTTTACACAGTTTGTCCTGATGGCGGGGCTTCAAATATGCTGACTTGATCCCCTGCAGAGGATTAAGACTCTCTAAAAAGTAGTGACTTGAGTATGACTCTAAAACTGAATCTGATAGTGAGGCTCCAGTTCACCTCTTTATTGCCATTTCTCTCTGGTTAATTTAAATTAAATGTATCAAAACACCTTTATGAATGTAGTCAAGGTGAATTTAAAATAATGCCCATATATCAAACTAACGAATACACACTACTTCAAATTAAGGAAAAGAAAATTATAGATAAATTAAAAAAAAAAAAAAAAAAAAAAATTTATTAAGTTGAATAAAACATGAATCATACACACACAAATGGAAACAAACGTACATAGATATGTATGTGTGTGTGTGTGTGTGTGTGTGTGTGTGTATATATATATATATATATATATATATATATATATATATATATATATATATATATATATACACACACACAAATTATTAGTAAAAAAATAATTACCAGTATATTTCACCCCCCCCATCACACACAACGGAAAAAAAAATCTCAAGACACACATTTACACATGCACAGAGAAAAAATAACTGTAAATGAAATCTGAAACCACTTAAGCACACGCTCACACAACTTATCAAAAGCAGACTAAGGTAAACACACTTTAAGAAAAAAAAGAGGAGTAACCGACTGAAAACCATTCAAACTGCAAACACGAGTGAGTTCAAGTCTCATTGAATACCTCATTAACAAGGCCTTGTGTCAGACATGTTCTCTGATGAAAGCATAAAGCTGGAAACATACATGTATGTAAGAACAAAATGAAATAAATAAATCACTCCCCAAAAATACAAATCTCTTCATGGACCTACTCATTTAAAAATATTTCTTTCTCACTTGGGACAAAAAAAATTTATATATATATATATATATATATATATATATATAACAGAATTTAGCATACAATGATCATTAAGGGTTGATATGCCATTAAACCAAATAACCTAACTTAACCTCAGCAATACTGTGGTTTGGGTAGTTTCATTTCTTCCTTGGACTGGCCCAGTCAGCTAGGGCTGCAAAATACATTGACTGCATCTCTGCAGAGAGGTAAGACTTCCCCAACGAGTGTCCTAATATGACTCTAAACAATCTGATGGTGAGTTTCAGTAATGATGGAGCTTTGGGGAATGTAGGGTACACCTTTGTCATTGCTCCCAGATCCACTCTGATCTAGAATAGTAGCACTTGATAGTGTCCACTCTGTGTCAAATCTAACTAAACTGTGTAATTATGCTAAACTGAATTGTTTGAAATTAATTATTTTTGCATTTAACTATGTTAAACAAAAATTATACTTATATTGGACTGATTTTTTTTTAAATAGAACCGTTTTTGACATTTAAACTTTGTACTTACGTTAAACTGAATTGTTTGAAATAGAACTGTTTTTGCATTTAACTGTGTGTAAATAAAAAAACTGTACTTATGCTCAACTGAATTATCTGAATTAGAACCGTTTTTAACATTTATATAAACAAAAAACTATATACTAAACTGAATTGTTTGAAACTTCTATTCAAATAACTTAATTCAGTATTAAATGACCCAAAAAGGGTTGAAATGCTGTAAAACAAAACAACCAACCAATCAACTTCCTTGGATTACTAGTTCCCCCAAGTCTCTTTCCCAAATTTTAGAGTGTTCTAAGGGTTCTTATTATGATTGCTATTGGTGTCACCTTCATGTTCCACAACATTTTTTTAGTTCTCTAGCAAGGTTCAGGTATTAATCCAACTTTTTGCTTTCTCTTATTTTTATTTTTGTGATCTGCTGAAGTTCACTAACTGACTTTTTGTTGATTACAGCAAGGTCTGGTTTTCTGGCTGGGGTGGAGTGATCTGTTTTTATCTAAAAATCCCAGAGAATTTTGTGAGTTATTTTCGTGAACAGGTGCTCATTTGTGCCAATACAATTTGTCAGTATGATCAAATATGCACAATTTTTAGTGAATCACCTTTCCTACCCAGTTATGCCTGCTCTTGTTTATTACTTTCTTTACATCATCATTCAATCAGTCTTTTCCCTGAAATTTTTTTCTTCCTTGAGAATTTCTCTGCTTTTTGGTTGCAACCCCACTCCAACTGAATTCTAATTTCATTCCTGAATATATAGGCTTAAAAGAACCTCCACACTCCTGCATGAACCACCCAACTTAAAATACTTAAAAGAATGATGCTGTCTGTCTACTGATCTGACCATACTATCCCCAAAGATCTCTGTTTATGACAGGCTCAGTTTTTTTTAATGTCTTTCATAGTCCTTTCTCTTTCTTTTGAAATCTGACTGAACTTTTAAACTTGCTTTGTGATTCTTTTGATATGCTGTAAATACACATACATATGAACACACTACCCATGTCACACACCCATTCAGATATGCTCACTCCACATACATATCCATATATACTCATATAGACATGTTCATACCTCTGTGGATATGCACTCAAAAATAGAAGAGATGATATTTATCCAACTTCCTACCAAGTCAGAATTGACACAAAGTTGTTTTATAGTGTGTGTTGGGGGGTGCATGCATGAATCTAGGCACAAGTGTGGCCATTATATAAAATGCTTGTTTCCCTCAGCATTCCCATTGAAGGGTTCCTCAGGCACAGGACAATAAACCTGGCTCTTGCCCCTATTGGGGAACAAAACAGAGTTGTCTCCCTTTTTGAAATTTATGGGCGGAGTTTCCGACAATCACATGGCTAACAGTCATGTGAAATTTTGAGAAGTGAGTTTTACATCTTTTTGGCTGCAGACATTCGTCAGAGAGGAACCCTTTTCTTTCATCTCTGATTTGTGAGGCGCACATACATGCAAATTCACTGTACACCATGAAAATGTAAGTGTTCAACCACTGCTATTCAGCACTTCTTGTTCTTTGGAAAAGCGTTTGTAACCTTTTTATGATTTGGGACATTTTTCATGTTTTATAATTATGTGTAAAAATATGTATGTAAAATGTATATTATTTTAGTCTAAATGGACTTTGTTTTTTATTACCAAAATATTCTGTGTTAGGTCTTCATTTAGATCGCCTAATGCATTATAGGAAAAAGCTGAATACCATACACTATAAATTCCTGTACCTCTTTTAGGTGAGGGGGCAGGTACAGTCTAGGTGGAAGACCCTCTGGGACTAAGCAAATGAAAGTAAAAGTTCACTCACTGGATGGAGACACAGACTTCTTTGACATTGTTGTAGGTGTGCTGCAAAGGGACACATGAGCACCATACCTGTTCATGATCTGCCAAGACTATATACTTTGGATATCGATAGATTTAATGAAAGAAAATGCAGACAATACCCCACATGAACTATTATGGATGCAGACTAGACTGATGACATAGCGCAAAGACACCCACCCAGACTGAAGCCCTGCTGCATAATCTGGAGCAGGCCACAGGTGGCATAGGTCTCCATGGGAATGCAGACGAAACAGAGTACATGTGCTTTAATCAAAGAGGCGAAATCTCCAACTAAATGGTGATTCTTGATACTAGTGGTCATGTTTACCTACCTTAGAAGCAGCATCTCATCTACAGGAAATGAGGTCAATACGCGGCTAGTGAAGGCATGGATAACTATCGATAGATTATTGATCATTTGGAAGTCAGACCTATCTGATAAGATAAAATACAATTTTTTCCCAAGCAGCAGTCATGTCTATACTACTGTATGGATGCACCACTGGACACTGACTAAGTATATAGAGAAAAAGCTGGACAGCAATTACACAGGAATGCTACAAACTATATTAAACAAATCCTAGAAGCAACATCCCACAAAACAGCAGCTGTAAGGCCACCTACCATCCATCTCAAAGACCATCCAAATTAGATGAACAAGACATGTGGGACACTACTGGAGAAGCAAGTGATGTTCTCCTATGGACCCCTTCATATGGATGCGCAAGTGTAGGATGACCTGCTAGAACTTATCTTCAACAGCTCTGTATTGACACAGGATATAGGCTGGAAGACCTGCCGGAAGTGATGGATGACAGATGGTGAGAGACAGTAAGGGAAATCCATCCTACGACATGATCAGCATGACATGATTATGAAGTTAGGTGAGCCTCTGTGACAGCAGAAGAGCTTATAGTGTCTCAAATGAACATTCATCTACCTTTCTCTTTATACTCCAATATTGGGACAAGGATCTAATTTTATTTATATTTTCAACAACAAATATTTACTTGTTGGTAAACATGATTAGCATCATAATTCCAGAGCTACTTTATCGTTTATTAATGTTCATCAGATTGCGTCTACCTCTCTGTGACAATCACGTTTTATTTTTGTGTGGTGGCTGAGGTACTTGTATTTCCCCAGGAATATTCAATCTCAGGAGTGTCAGAATTTCAAATGCAGATTTTCAATGCAGATAGGTCATGTTCACTTGAAAGATTGACATATCACAAGTCTCTTATTTCTTTCCTTTTGTCTTTGTTAGTAAGATGTGATATAAAGTTGGTTTAATTCAGGGAATCTTTTCAAGAAGCTCTGTATAGACACAGGATGTAGCCTGGAAGACCTGCCGGAAGCGATGGATGACAGAGATAGATGGCAAGAAAGAGTAAGGGACAATGGCAAAAATTGTGTAGCTCTGTCTGCATTCCTCCTTTAGGCTGTGTATCACAAAATAAACCTGACTTTTTAGATTGAGGGGTCAGGTGTCATCTGGAAGAACACCCCTCTAAGAATGGTTTCAGTTTCTTTGTTTAATGGCATATTAACCTTTTGTGAGTTATTTAATGTAGAAGGACAATAGTGGCACTATTTAACCCATAGCTGGAGGGATAAGTGGGTTCATACCTTTCCCGAGGGTACTAGTCTGAAAGTGAACATAATAGTGTGACTGGAGTTCAAACTCGCTTATTCAGAGACTGAAGTCAATCACATCAGTTATTACACCATGGGGACTCCCTCCAAAAAGATAAAAACTAAATGATGGAAGGGAACAAATTTTCTTGAAAAAAATATATGCAAAGCTAGGATGACAGATGATCAAATTAACTTTGTGCCACGGAGACTTCTCCCTACTCTGAGAATGGTTAAAATTTTTGAAAATATTTATACAAACTTAGTTCATTCATCTCTACTCCATTCCCAAAAGAAATGATTCTTAACTATTTGATTCTTGAGCATCCATCATTGAGAAAGTTCTTATCTGCAGTCATTGATTATGAATTCAGTTTTTTGTATTCAGCTAGTGAAACCTTGTGCCAGGCTTAACAAAGTTAATCTGATTATCTATCATCCCAAGTCGGCATATGTTTTTTTTTTTAAACAAGATTTGCTCCTTTTCATCACTTTTTTAAAAATCTTTCGGTGGGAGTCCCTGTGGCGTAATGGCTAAAGTGCTGGACTACAGCCTCAGAGTGAGTTCAAACTCCCTTTACTTTCTGACTAAATGCCCTTGGGAAAGATATGAACCTTCTTATCCCCCCCACCGTTTATGGGATACATAGTATCATTGCTGTTCTTCTACAAAGATGGCTTTGTCATTAAATAACCTATGAAGGTTGATGTGCCATTAAAACACAGAAAGAAACCATTTTCATCCCTTCCATCATTCCATCTTTATCCTTTCCATTACTCTATTTTATTTTTCTTTCCTCCTCTCCCAGTTTTATTTTTCTTTCCTTCATTCTTTTTAAGTCTCTTTACATAATGTTTCTTGTTTGAGCTGTTTTCATTAGTCAATCTAAAAGGCAATAATAATTATGCAAATAGATTGTTTTATCACTTTTGTAAGATTACAAGTTTTTGCACCTTTTTTTCTTTTTCTCTCTCACATTTGCAAAAGCTGTGAAAACTTGCTGCCTGTAATTTACTGAACTTTTTTCTTCACCTTCCATTTGCCACTTCTGTTCTGTTTTCTTGAATTTTCAGTCTATTTCTAGTTGTAGTAGAAGTTTTTTTCTCCTGATGATTCTTCCTTCTTTCATATAATCCTCAGAGACCTCCTTAAAATTCAGAACCTATCTTCCTTCTGAATTAACCATTGATTCACTCTTCATGCATCTTTCTTTGTGAAAACTATGATTAAAACAAAAACGGGACCCCAAAAAGGCAAGAATATAATATTTTTATTTTTCATTTTTGAGATTGCACTGATATAATTCTGTTGAATGTTAAGAAATTCCTGAAGATTACATTCCCAATGTGCATAGCATATTGATAACTTGCTGTTAGATAACAAAGTACATATAATCATCATGGCATGCTGATGCACAGATTCCCTTGACACTTTCTCACCATCTGTCCCTATTGGCCATCACCCTTGGTAAGTCCTCTACATAGCATAATAATTGATATACAACATAATATATTGTAAATCAATGCTCATCCCTATTGGGAGATTGTATCTTCAATACTAATGATGAAAAAACAACACTTAATTCATACATTAGACACACAACTACCACTCTCTCCTGCAAACTAACCTGTCATTTATCTAATGTTAATGCCACCTGTACATACATTAGCAAACACATCATAAAAGATAAATATTAAAAAAATTCCTGTTGAGAATATAAAAATATCATATTGCATGAATTGCAAAAAAAAGACTGAGTATTACAAGCAATACTTGTAATGAATAGACATCCCACTCTAAAGAAAATCTCTTTTAGCTTAGGAGCAGGAGTACTAAAATCTATCTGACATAGATGCAAAGTCCTACAGCTTAGGTGGATTCACAGTCACATGATCATTTGCTGCTATCTCTTTCAAACCAGCATCAATGGTCCACACATTCATGCATGATGTCATCTGCATGTAATGAACATGCCCATTTAAAAATTTCTTGCACACAAAATAAATCCAGCACTCCACAACGCAAGAGTTGCCAGCAACGACAGCTGCAGTATCTCATTTGCAAACAAGAGAAGCTGAATAAAAAGCTAAACAATAACATTTCTGTCTTTTTTTTTCTATTCTGGGGCTTTGGATTCAAGAGAAATCAGAATCTATTGTCAGAGAGTGTGAACATACTCTGTGCCAATAAGTGCTAATTTCCTTTCTCTGCACATCATATAACAGTATGTCTTTCCTATTATCTGTCTATTTCATTTTGAACTGGAAAAGGTATAGATGTGTATTTTAAAAATTGTAACTAGATTAAACACTTTTTTTATATAAAAATTTCAGAAATTCACTATAAACAATGGTTTTATAACTTTATTTTATATAGCTTTTATAATAGAATGCAAGAAAAGATATTTCTTTGCTTTGTTTCACAAAGAAATAAAATAAGTCTTGTTTAAAGGTTACCTCTAGCAGCCATTAAATTTGCTGTCAAGTCAGATCCTATTTATAGAACTTATATTAGAATTAATTGAAAAGGAAATGGAGAAGTATTCTATTATTAACATGTCCTAAGTATGTCTTCAAATCAGTGGAACAGTACTTCTGGATTCACTCTATTGGCTGTAGGGATGAGTCCTATGGTGTAGTGGCTAACATGCTGAACTGTATAGTAAATGTAACATATTGACCTCCGACCCAGCCGTTGATCAAGGAACAGGTGCATCCGGTCGAAGATATCAGGGTATAACCTTGACTGTGGACGGGTTGAATTGGGTGCAGATGTGGTGCTCACAAGAAGCAGGTGGGCGTCAAACAATTATGTAACCCGGGGCCACAGACAGGTTCAGTTAGTTGGAGTCGGTCGAGTTGGAGATAAGATGCTGTAGAGAGAACCAGTACCCAGAAGAGGGCTATGAGTCCTCAGGACCCCCGGTTAAGCAGCCCAACAGAATGAGAAAGAAGTGCTGCTAAAGACGGAGGGACTGGGGGTCAATATGTTCAGTCTCCAACTCACTTCTCACACATAACCCTTTTGAATAAAGTGTGAGAGGTATATTTTTCTAAAGAAGTGTGTTCGTTCGTCATTATTGTGTTGACTATGTTTCTGCATGTATATGTGTATAGTTGTATCATGGCTATGCAACAGTGAGTCCACACTCCAATCATGTTATTGCATTCACTTTCACACTAATACATTTGGGAAAGGTATAAAGCCTTTTATCTCCACCAGCTATGGATTAAATAGTACTATTACTGTTCTTCTACAAGGATAGCATTGGCTTTAGATAACCCACAAAAGTTGATATGCTATTAAAAACAAAGAAACCAACTAAACCAAATCTATCAGCTGTATAAATTTCACTGTGTACCAAACTGTAGTTTTTGTACGCTGGTGAGATTAGTAAGTAAAAATACAGATATTCAGTTTCTCACCATAAAGATATCAGATATTTGATTGAACAAAATTACACTTTTTAATTCTATAAAACTAGAACAATAATTTAATTGCCAAGTCTTGAAATAAACAGTTGGAAATTCTTAAACACATTCTGGTACAGTTATTTATTTATTTTTCACTGGTCCTGTAACCTGGTTTAGTTGTGGGGGTGCTATTCATGTAGCATGTCTTGTGCAGGAATAGCCTGGCAGAGCCCATCCCTCTTCATATCTGGTTTGAATTCAGTTTTCCTTCTCTTTGACTAATTAGAATACTGAGGTTAAATGGCCTAGTCTACCCTACTATTTACCCATAACTGGAGGGAGAATAGTAGGAGTCATACCTTTACTAGGGGTATTAGTGCTATGTGAAATGTAAACAGCCTTGTTTAGGATTTGAACTTCCTATGATGATAACCATCATGCCATGGTCACCTCCTAATAGTTATTTATTAAGCTTAGCTTAATCCTGGTACAAGGCCACAAGTACAGAGATCTCAAACAAAATAGAAGTAATTCCTCAGTGGTAATGATTTCTGAGATCCATTTACTATTACTCTGATCGTCATCAGTATTCATTACTTAACTTTGTTTAATCTAGTCCTGTTAACAGGGCCTAGAATATGCTGACTACATCCTCTACAGAGAGGTTAGACCTTCTAAATAAAAACCTTGTTCTGGTATGACACTAAACTCCGTCTGGTTGTGAGACTCCATTTCAGGAACTCTGTAGATTGTTGAGTCCCCACTTTGTTGCTATCATTTTCAGGTCCACTCTGACTGGCAATATTTCTATTTTTCTTTTTTAAATTAGTCTTAAAATGCTTGAGTAAAAATCTGTGCCATTTTCGCAGTGCTATAACAACAGAGAAAAATTGGATCATACGCAGTTTCTTCCAGGCTGCGGTAATGTCGATACTGCTGTATGGATGCACTACTTGGGATGCTAATAAAACAGCTGGAGAAGAAGCTAGATGGCAGTTACACAAGAATGTTGTGAGAAATATTGAACAAGTCCTGGCAGCAACACCCCACAAGGCACCAACTATACGGCCACCTGCTTCTCATCACGAAAATTATCCAAGTTAGATGAACCAGACATGCAGGACACTGCTGGAGAAGCAAGGACAAGCTCATAAGTGATTTACTCCTATGGACCTCCACATATGGCCGAGCAAAAGCAGGATGACCAGCTCGAACATACATACAGCAGCTATGTGAGGATACGGGATGCCAGAGGCGATGAACGATAGGGAGAAATGGCAAGAGAGTGTTAAGGATATCCGTGCTAGCAGCACAACATGATGACAGATACTATTTCCTTAGCTGTTTTTTTTTTTTCTTTTTTTTTTGTAATGTAGGTTCTACATTGTATTTTCATTATGAATTGATGAAAAGTAGTAATAATGTCTGCTTATAATTTATCTTCTCTAGACTCATTATGTATTTACCCAACTTGTCTGCTATGGGCAGGACATTACACAGGATCAATTTTCAAGCTGGTTTGAATTTGGAGTTCTCCTTCTTGACTGGTCACTTAACCAAGGCTGAAGAACCCAGTCTTTCCAAGTGAGGAAGAAGAGAGGGCTTTATATTTTTCCCAAGAGCATTAGCACAAAGTGAAAAGCTAACAGCCCCCATTCAAGATTTCAACTTGGGTCATTAATTCCATTTCTTACGACAATGAGTATAACTCAAATCACTATGCTCCAGTTGGCTGGGGCTGCAGAATACACTGGCTGCATTTCTGCAGAGTGGTAAGACTCCTCTTACTACTGTCCTGGATATGACTCTAAACAATCTGATGGTGAGGCTCCAGTAATGCTGGAGCTTTGAGGAATGTGGAGTACCTCTTCATTGCCATCGCTCCCTGGTCCACTCTGGCCCAGAGTAGTAGTATCTGATAGAGTCCTATCTATGGGTTAAATAGAACTAAACTGTACTTATGCTAAACTGAATTGTTTGAAATAGAACTGTTTTTACATTTAAGCTGCATACTTATGCCAAAGTGAATTGTTTGAAATAGAGCTATTTTTAACATTTAAACTGTGTACTTATTTTAAACTGAATTGTTTGAAATAGAACTGTTTATATGTATAAAAATGGATTTGGTATTAAATAACCTACAATGATTAATAAGCCATAAAACCAAACCAATCACTAGACTCAGTATGCATCTATTTGAATTTTTAAGTAACAATGTATTTCAAATTACTGTATTTCCTGCTGACAAGGATTCTCAAAACAAAAAAAGCATAAAATGAAGTGAATTAAAGAAAGTAAATTTCAGGTCACAGGATAAAACTTTAAGACATTTAAAGGAAATAAAATAGAAAAACAACAAAACAAAAGAATATGTAATAATCTCACACATATTTAGACAATAAAATCTTTGATTTAATCATTTCATTCAAATCCTAACATCCTAGAAAAAAACCCCACTAACACATCAGTTTCTCCAAAGACAACAATACCCATATCTTGTTCTTAACAATGATCAGACTGTCCAGTTAGCTGGGGCTGTAGAATACATCAACTGCATCTCTGCAGAGGGGTAAGAGCCCCCACCACCACCACAAGTGTCCTGTATATGACGAGGAGGCTCCAGTAATGCTGGAGCTCAAGGGATATGGAGTTCTCTTTCATTGCCATTGCTCCCATATCCACTCTGTCTTAGAGTGGTAGCACCTGATAGGGTTCTATCTATGGGTCAAATAGAACTGTTTGATATTTAAACTGTCTGCCAATAAATGACTTATTTTAAATTGAATTGTGAGAAAAAGGACTGTTTGACTATTTAGTTGATCTTTTACTGAATTGTTAGTGGTGTGCCTGAATTGAAGTATTGGTATTACGTAACTGTACATGGAAGAATTTGATTGTGTGCAAATAAAACTTTGTGTGGAATACTTGAAACTATATGCAAAACAGAATACTGGAATACTTGAAACTATATGCAAAACAGAATTATTGGTATTACATAGCAATATTTGGAACCATGTAATTGTGTGCAAATGAATGAATAGTGTTCACTAGCAATACTTGTAACCACTTCACCATGTGCAAACAAATGATTAATATCAAGTAGAATGATTAGTGTTACATAGCAATACTTGAAACCATTTAACTGTGTAGAAACAATAGCAATACTTGTGTTCAAAAAAGTTAGTGCTAACTCATCTAAAAATAAAATTACTTAAATCATATTTGAATATGTGCAAGTAAATGACTGATGTTAAATTAAATTGTTAGTGTTCCATAGAAATACTTGAAACCATTTAACTGCATGCAAAAAAATGAGATCACACTCATCTAAAAATGTTATCTACAAAATGTGCTTATAAATTGTATATATTTAATATGTATTTATAAACTGGATTTGGCAATTAACAACCAACAAGGGTTGACTTGCTATAAAAACCAACTGAGGTAACAATGATCAAAAGAGCTTGAACCTGGATTCTTTTATACGTTTCTCTGTAAGGAAATATGAAAAATTGAATAAGATGTTTCTTGTCTGTCATATTCAATAAAACTTGTTTGCATGCACATATCTTTATCTCTCTCTCTCTCTCTCTCTCTCTATATATATATATATATATATATATATATATATATATATATATATATATACACACCAACCTTTTCACATGACCAGGATGTGACTCAGTTGATTTTTAAGTGGTGTTTAGCAGGTTTGAATTCAGTTTTCCTTTTCCTTGACCAGTTACCATACCAAGGTTAAAGATCCCAGTCTGCCTTACTATTTACCCATAACTGGAGGTATTAGTGTTATGTGAAATATGAATACCTTTGAACTAGGGTTGCTATGTCTATTTCCTATGATGGTAACCATTACACCAAAAGTATGCACATTTTATATATATATATATATATATATATATATATATATATATAAAGAACAAAAAAATACTGAAAGGACCACAATGTTAAGTACTGCCCACAACTTTTTCATATACAGTGGATATGTAAGATGATCAGATGTTATCCTGATACTTGTATATTTCCACTGTACATTAGACTTAGCCATGGCTATTTTAATATTGTGAATTAGTTCTGCTTATAAGAGTATAGACCACTTTTTTAAAAGAAAAGGTTTCTTTCATATTTACCAAGAAAATGATATCACAAAAGTTGCTTTGTTAATTAATTACTTTATAATTTTTCCCAACTAGTTTCAATCTTAGGTCATCTTCAGGAGACAAATTTTTGTGAAAAGTTTTATTGAAGAATCTTTAAGTGTTAATATGCTAGAAACTTAGCTACAAAAAAAATGAACCATTAACATAACATATCCATTTGTTAAATCAGGGTTATTTTCTAGTATTCAAGTGTCTTGAGTTGACTGTTTTATGTTCTCTACTAAAGTGTGACCACTTTATATTCAGGACTACATGTGGAAGGCAATCTCTGGGGTGCAGCCAAGGGTTTGTTTTGAATTAGCCATAGCTGTTTTAATTAAATATTTAACTTATGCACACACACACACACTTTTAAAAAATTAAAAAAAAAATTTTTTTTATTTAAAAAATTTTTTCTTTGCATTAAAAAAAAAAAATTGTGTATTCTTTGGATAGCTCAGTATTTGTTAGACCTATTATTATATTGTGTTGTATAATATATTCACTGGTTTGACTCATAAAATGGTTTACTTTGGTTTCTTTGAATGGCATATCATTCTTCATGGGTCATTTTATGCAAAAGACATCCTTTTAGAAGAAACAGCAGTGGTACTATTTAAATCATAGCTTTTTTTGGGTGGGGGATAAGAGGGTTTATACTTTTACCAAGGGTATTAGCCAGAAACCATGACTGGAATTAAAACTCAATTACTACAATGTTGCAGTTCCCTCACCTCATGAAGTGGACTTGGCCACTAGTTTAAGTTTTAGTTGAGGCTCTCTATATTTCATATAACATTAATACCCTTGGGAAAGGTATGAATCCAACTATTCTCTCCCAAGCTATGGGTAAATAGTAGGGCAATCTGAGCTCTTTAACTTTGCTGTGGCAACCAGTCTAGGAGAAAGAAAACTCATTTCCAACCAACTGTACCCCTCTTTAAAAAAAATTGATCTTGTGTTGCATTATGCCAATGGTAGAAGGGTTAGATAAACCCACACTTGATAAGACTAGAATAACTGACAAAATTCAGCTCTCAAAGGTAATAATCAATAAGCACGAATATAGCAAATCTACCTTCTATTGATTATTAGATTATTATAATTAACTTTGAAATTAACATTATATTTCTAAAATTGTTTATTTTAATGTTAAAAGAAAATTGAAAATTTATATTAAAAAAAAACAAT
Organism: Sepioteuthis lessoniana; assembly: GCA_963585895.1. Taxonomy (NCBI): domain Eukaryota; kingdom Metazoa; phylum Mollusca; class Cephalopoda; order Myopsida; family Loliginidae; genus Sepioteuthis; species Sepioteuthis lessoniana. Next base: position 80,843,888 of record OY757921.1, on the reverse strand, counting down.
AAGTGTGTAAACAATATATAAAATCTGTTTGATGCCATTTGTGATTTTCAAATAAGCTAAGGTTATCTTATTCTGAACTCTTAAAATGATTCCTTCATATTGTATCTTTGCATCTGTGTTAGTTCAATTTACTTTTTCTCTCTTACATATGTGACAACTTTCATTTACTTGACACAAAAAGAACACATTGCTTCACGTATCTTCTGTTTAAGCAGCCGTTTGTAATGTGATTCATATGCATGCACAGCTTAGTCCTTGATATTACTATTGCTTATGAATTATTGTCTACATAAGACCCATTCAAAGCAATATGGATGCAATTGGAAAAGACCCAGAATGAGAGTGACACTTAGTGGAGTGGAACTTTGTGAGAGAGAGAGAAAAGGAAAAGAGTTCTGCCTAACTTTGTCAGTGAGAGAAAAATGAAAGCAAATTCTGCTTTAGAAATGCTGTTTTGACAACAGTCAGAAAGATGTTACTTGTGCTGGGAGAAGTAACAAACCTTTGGCATTGTTTGATATGACATATCGGGAATAAAAATTAGTTTCACCTCTGTCACAATGCAAATTGTAGCCGTACCTGCTTCTGTGGATAGTCTTTTACTTTGTTCTTTCTCCTAAATATTGCTTTGTTCTCTCGTTCCTTGATTCCAAACTATGCACCATTGTTAAATGTAGCAAAGGTCATAATTCTAATTTTGTTTACTCCACTTAAAAAAAAAAATGACCTTGTGTCACATCCTACCTGTGAGAGAAGGGTAGGGTAAATACATACCTAATTTTGTTGCTGAAAATAATTAGTTATAAATAAAATAGGCAGGCTTGGTCTCCAGAAAATTAGCAGTTTGGAAATTAAGTTGTCAAGGTACCAGACATGCAATGTAATAGTTGTTATAGTTTCTATTGTTGCCGTAAACAAAAACAATCATATATATATTTGTTTGTTTTTCCTTTTGTCTCTTTTGTTGAAAAGAATCAACAGAAACTCTATTCACATAGCTTTTATTATAGCATTTTCATGATCTAATATTTAAATTATCAGTAGAATAGTCACTGTTTTTTTTGTACTTGCATTTAAGAATAGAAAGCTAAATAATTTATATAATTCATGTATCATGTCACTTTCTGAGACCTAAATTTTAGCCTAATATTAGAGGGTTGCACCATACGAATGATACAAACTTTCTGTATTTAAAATAGTTAGCCAAGGCTAGGCCTACAATCTATGTCTACAAAAGGTCTCAGTTTAGATATCAGAAAGTCACATGATATGTGAATACATATGGTATTCTAATAACATGGAAGAAAAATAAGAAGTAATTCTTTAATTCTAAGAACTGTTTATCCACTCAAAAACTTACAACTTCGCAGAAAGAATACCATTGATTTTACTTTTAAAGAACTTCACCTTTTTTAAAAGAATCTTTATTACAAATCACTGGGACCTAAAAAATCAAGTTCTGAACTATGTTACCCTAATTAACTGGTTTATTTAAATGCTGAAAAAGAATACAAAAGGAAAGTGATTTCTATTCTACTTTTTTTTTTCCTGACAATGTTCATGTTACATTGAGATATGAGGTGCATACGATAAGTTTATAGATTTTTTCATATGGGCTCTTTTATTGATAGTTCACACATGAAACTATAGTCCCCTTCAATGTAATCTCCTCTGGCGGCAAAGCACTTGTACCGTTCCAACAACTTCTGAAAGGTCCCTTGGAAGTCCTCTTGTGTGAACGTGTCAATGACCTTCACCATAGCCTCTTTCATCTCCTCAATTGTCTCATAACGACAGCCACTGAGCTTAGGGAATAAGCAAAAGTCACTGGGAGCAAGGTCTGAACTGTAGAGAGGCTGAGGAACTGTGTTGATGCCCATCTTGGTTAAATAGTCTGTGACAAGGATGGAGTTGTAGACTGGTGCATTGTCCTGCTGGAAATGCCACTGAGCCGATTTGAAGAGTGCTGGCCTCTTCCGACGGAATCTCTTCCTGAACTCTCTTAAAACCTCAACATAGTAACCCTAACCCTTTGGCCAATCAACTTTGGTGTATTGACTTCCTTACTCCTCCCACACCTCTCATTATCCCTCACAGACTCCCTGCCTTTTTTAAATCTCTTATGCCACTCAAAAACTGATGCTCGATTCATGCAAGATGGTCGAAAAGCAGTCTGAAGCATTCCATACGTTTCTGTGGCATCATTTTTTCCAAGTTTAAAACAGAATTTTATTGCATATTGTTCTTCTAAAGTGTCCTCACATCCAGATTGGATTTTTGAAATTCACCCGCTGTGACAATCAGGCTTTAGTAGGGTGTATTCTAATTGCTGCTGTAGCTGTTCATTTGAACGTGAAATCATAAAAATTTGTCAGTCATCTCATCAGATGTATAGCAATAACATACTGAATTTTCAAGAGTCTATGACAATTTTAAATGCCCATACAAAAAAAGTCTGGAAACTTATCATATGCACCTCGTAGATGCAGTAAATGTGGAGTTTGAATGGAAAATTCTTCCACATTCTGCTGTCCTGTTTGGTCAGTATTTCCAACAAGCTGAATAAGAATTCCTTTCAACTCATCAAATCAAAACCAAATCATTTGGTATTTGTCCTGAATATTCTGCTGAGAAAATGTTTGCAGCAACATACTAAAACATATATATTAACTATCTAAATAAGAGTAATTTTCAATTATTTACTTTATTTTCTTACTGAACATTTACATTTAAAAATCATAACTTCAACTTACTATAATTCACTCACCTACTATATTTCTTCAGTTTTTCCCTCCATAACCGCTAAGAAAATGACAACTTACTGCTGATGGCTAATATGTAATATGACTGTTCAGTGAAAAAAAAAATCACTGATATTTACTCTTATCTGGATGGTTAATGTAAGTATTAGTTGTGACGGCGAATTGACTAAACTCCCAAAACAGGACTTTATTTTTGCACGTGTGAAGACGGGGCACGTTGGCACTTGATCCCTTATAGAATAAGTCCTCGTTCAGATTTTTTTTCTCAGGCATATAAGAACTGGCATATTACATGAGGGATTAATTTAGGGCTAGACTGACCGCCGCTGGCAAGGGGTTCCAAATTTCACACTATCCACACACCCATCAGGCCGCTAAACTTCCTCCCCTCGACAACAGAAGATATGGACCTATAGGTTTTAGTAGTAATAATTTTATATTGTAGTAGTCGGCAACTCCGGTTTCCCGTGTGATATTTTAGAGGAATTTATAGGACAATTTTAAGCAAGATAACATAAGGCGAATAGAAGCTGAAAAGGAAGCATGAGGTAACAAATTCGTAGCAGAACTGCCAAGAACAACTTAGACCACGTGGTAACATAAAAATACAGGAATCCTTTACTATACAAAGAGATACACTTTCAAAATGTCAAATATGTATAATGAATTGAACAGTCCATGGACATAAATGTCTTTCTTTTCTGTTCTTTCGTTTTCCTTCAAATTGAGAGAGAGAGGTATATAAAGTTTGGGTATAAAGGAGAAATAGCCCCAAAGTTACTTATCTTATTTTTCTACGGGGTTCCACTGGAGAATCTTTTTTCTTTCACGGGCTAATAGACTTTATTCTATTTTTTTTACACTGGCTTGAAGAACCTGGGGTCCCTCGTGTCTCAGATATTCTTTTGTCTTCAACCCGAAGTAAATGGCTATGGGTCTGTCTGCCACGAGCCCTTTCCAATAACTAACATTTCTTCTCGTTTTTTTCGCCGACGGGGAGAAGGGTGCCACTTCCGTTTTAGGGCCCTACCTTCCTACCCCCCCTGGTCAGGTGATTTTGTTAGGGCTACTAGATGTCACCCAAGTCAGGTTACTGTTAATTCAAACAGCAGTCATCCCACTTCCATCGTCTCAGTGGGATATCACATGACATAGTGTATATAATTTTTTTCTATCTAATCACATACATTTCCTTAGTAAGATATTCTGAATAAATGTCAATCATTCTTTTGATGGACTATACAATTTAGCTAAAAAGTCTCATATTGAAAGATAAGGAAATACTTGATGACTGAATAATGACATGAATTTACATGAATAAAATGTTTATCAAAAATTGGCCAAATATGCAAAAAAAGAAAAGTTTTATTTATCGTGGTTAAATCGTTGTGAATTTGAATGGTCATCAAATACTGAGATCCTTTTAAGGTAAAATTACATTAAAAGACCTGGTTCCTGTTAGATCATGGAAGTAGCAACAAGCCTGTTTAACTTAGTAACAGCAGTTTCTGTGAGTAACCCGAGGCTTGTGTGCCAGACTAAGCAAAGTTGAGTAAATAGCTACTGTAATTAGTCATGTATAACATGCATTTGTGTATAATACACACAAAACCTCACTTTCAGCTAAAAGAATTCTGGAAAAAACATCTCTTGTATAATATGCATTGACTTTAAACTAAATTTAACATTTGTTCAACTTTTTATCTGGTTTATATCAACTAAACATAAGAATTTATATGGTTCATCTAATCTTTTGAAACACAAAATTTACACAATATTTTGGGCAAGGACATATTCAGATGAAAATGTACCAAACTTTCAGTTAAGAGCAAATTCAAAATAGAAGAAACAAATTATAAACAAACATGCATTCCCATGGTTATTTCTCTGTAGTAGTATGAAAAAGAAGTCTTTATTACACATTTAGTTAGTTTGGATCATAGATAAAACTTATTTTTGGTTATGTTGTCCTGAATAGGATGATGCACATGGCCAGAAATAAAAAGAAAAATTTTTAAAATTTAGTTTTTGTGTATAATACACATCTCCAACTTTTTGTCTGGAAAAATAGTGTGTCCTATACATAGATAATTACAGCATTAGTAAGATATTGTGAAAAAAAATAGTTTGAATACTATTCTATCAGTAAAAATGGGATTTAAAAAAAAAAAAAAAAATTTATCTGACAGCACAAGCTGCCAATTGTTATTTACTAAGATTAACTTAGATGTAGCACAAGACTAAAACTATGAAGCACTCAGTGAGAATCAAACTTGCTATTAATTGTTCGCTAATATAGCTTACTAACCATTGCACCATGTGAGGTGCTCACAAGTTTCAAATAAAAAAAAACCTCTTTTTTTTTCTTTGTCCAATACTAATAATCATCTCAAATTAAAATCAGTGTAGTGATCACACCTACTGAATTTTCCTCAAACAGAATCAGTAGTAGTCAGATTAATAATTATTATTATATATTCATACTTTTTAGTATGAATAAACAGGTTTAATGAAGGTTATCAGAATTTTTATGATTTGTTTATTCTTATTTATTTTTCTCATGCCTCTGGTATATGGTAAAATTCCATGTCTGCTTGATTAGTGATTACATCATAATATAATATGGTAAAGAATCTTGATTATGTTTGCGTTATGCATATATCTCAAGGTGTGTACAAAATAAACAGCCTGAATTTTATATATTCTCTAGTTTTTAAATGTCTATTATATGAAACTGCTTAAATGCTGCCTTTTGACAGCAACTTCTCAGCATTAAGTTATTTCTAATTCATTATATTTTATATAACTATTTTCAAATGCTAATCTACATTTATAAATGCATCTACTGGTCATGTGCCATTTTTATGCAAAAATTAATATTTTAGTATGAAGACACACAAGATCTCCTTTTATGGTTGGTTGTCATTTATCCCTTTTTGTTCCAGATTAACATTGGTAGTATTTGAGGTCAAAAAAACTAATTTCTAAACATTGAAAACAATGTCATCCATTCAATAATGGATGACATTTATTTTTTAAAAAGAAATTTCCATCCTGAATGAAATATTTAAGAGCAAATTCCAAAAACAAGAATTTTAATGTGATAATTAGATGTAACAGAGTTGCCATGATGGTTAATTATTTTGTTATCTGGTTTGGTTGGGCCACAAGTTTTTCAGTTAGCTGTTAAGTTTGCTAAAGTCTTTGAACGGAAATGAAGTCAAATTGGAAAGTTTAAGCGAGTATGCCAATGATCAAAACCAAAATGTAAACAAAATGGATTTATGTCTTGTCACAGGTTTGATTGGGGAAATGAAAACAGTGAATTTGGGACACCTGTGAGATAATGCAATAATTTAACAAGATGACATCACCCTACTGATATCCTGAATTTAGATGGATAAAAATTAGCAAGTTTTGAAAAAGTAGTCAATCAGTCAGTTGTCAGTTAAAAGTTTGTGTTCAGAGAGTTTGTTTGGGCTGGGGGGGTCTCTTTGCGTCTGTTCATAGACCTTTACAGATTTTCTCTCTCTCTCTCTTGCTACTGTATGCAGTGTGAACATGAAACAATAAATGATTCTTAATTGTTAACTGAGAGTTCTTATTTTTGAGTTGCCAACACCCAGGCAACTTTGTTCCAATGGATCACCCCAACCATCAGAAGAAGTTTCTGATGGATTGTGTCAGTTCCTATCTGTGGATCTTTCAAACACAGTGTGGACACAGAAAAGATTGATGAATAAAGTATCTGAAAACACATTTGGTGCTGTTATCGGGATAAGACCAAAGTAAAAGTACCGTGACAACTATAGTACAGCATTTGATGCCATTACCAGGATAAGACCAAAGTAAAAGTACCGTGACAAATATAGTACAGCATTTGGTACCATTACCAGGATAAGACCAAAGTAAAAGTACCGTGACAAATATAGTACAGCATTTGGTGCCATTACCAGGATAAGACCAAAGTAAAAGTACTGTGACAAATATAGTACAGCATTTGGTGCCATTACCAGGATAAGACCAAAGTAAAAGTACCATGACAACTATAGTACCGCATTTGGCGCCGTTACCAGGATAAGACCAAAGTAAAAGTACCGTGACAACTATAGTACTACATTTGGTACCAATACCAGGATTTGACTCTGAAAATCCCTAACACAGCCAGATGCAGGATTTGACCCTAAAAACCCATGGTGCAGCCATACGCAGGATTCAACCCTGAAAATCCAAATCCAAGCGAGGGTACTACATTTGGTGCTGGGCAAACATATGAAGCATATTGTTTGGTATGGGTAACCGAACCAAACTATAGTGCTATATTTGGTACTGTGCCCAAAATAAGGGCCCAGATGATGCAAACTATAGCGTTATACAGGGCTGTGGAGTTAGTAGCCTAAATTGTTAACCTTGACTTCTGAAATATTTGAAGGTTCAACTCAACTCAGATCCAGAAAATATTCTTTTTTCACTACAATATTTATCTATCAGCTATTTATAGTATTTTGATTTTAAAAGGAACAGACATATTTTTCTAAGCTATGAATTCCACATTTCTTTTTACATGTATACTGTTTGTTGTTATTGTATTTTTTTTTATTTTTTTTTTTTTATGAACAAAATCTAAAGAATTTAATTGAAAAAAAAAAAAGGTGAAATTTAAGCACTCAAAATAATGACAAAAAATTTAATTTAGACAATAAAAACAAAAAGCAAATGTAACATAGTTTTGTATTTTCTGTGTTTTGAAACCTTTTTCTAATAGACTTTTTTTTTTTTTTTTTGTAAATCAACAAAATTTTTAGCCCTAAAAAAAATCAAATATAACACAAGCTAAGGATCATTGAAGACAATAGAAAGTCATAAAAGAATATTTGGACACTGTAGTAAGAAATGTACAGGGATAGAGAATGATAAATAAAAATTAGTTTTAATTTTAGAAAAAACTAACAGATTTGGATGAAATTTAAAAAAAAAAATTACGCCAAAATAATGTAACAATCTGAGAAAATTTTTCATCTTTTAATAGTTGGAGATATATATTGGTTGTCTTGTGGGTTATCCCAGATGAAAGGGTTTGTTGTCCCCAACAAATATTCTAGTAACACCATTAATCTCAAACTTTGGATTGGACTCTAAAAAGTACTACAATTTTGGGTTAGTGGACCAGGTAGTAATGGTTATGAAGGGGTGACTCCTCACTCCCCAGAACTCCATAACAGGGTGCCTCATTACCAGATATAGCTTATTGTAATACTCAGTACATGTCTTTCTTTTTTTTTTTTTTTTTAAATTTTTTTTATGTTAACCTTCTGCTGAGGGGGAGAGGAGAGTTCCCATGGTGTATTGGCTAATATGCTGACTGCAACATCATAGTGAGTTCAAGTCCCAGTTACTCTATTATGTCTACTTTCAGACTAATACCCTTGTGAAAGGTATAAACCCCCTTATCCCTACAACAGCTATTTATTTGTTTGCTGCCTCCCACCAGACACGACTTGACACAAGGTCAAAAGGCTGATTAAAGTGGGAATAAAGGGGAGGAGAAGGTCGGGAACGAGCCGAGACTCGAACCCTGCTGCTCTATGCTGCTAATCAGCTCACTTGGTGCAATGTGAGCCTGAAGAGACAAGCAGTTTCACGAACCCAAATGTGGGTCCGGGCACGTATGCCGGGTTATGGCTTGAACTAGACAGCAAGGTCATAGGTTTCAAGGGGTTAAATAGTACTACTATTATTCTTCTAATTATTTGGTTTTGACATTAAATAGCCTGCATAGTTTGATATGCCATTAAATAAAGAACCCAAACCTAACTTTCTGCAGGGGATACGGTCAGCCTATCCTTGGCTCCCACCAATCAGCCAGAGTTTTATTTATAATAATTTTATTCTCATTGGAAGAGCTAGTATATTGATAATAGTTTTAAGTTGTCCAAATTTAGATAAATCATTGTTAATATTTGGCAGACATTATTCTATGACTGTTAAGTAAGCAGCTTGAATCATAAATGATAAACTTCCAGTGAAACTTGCCTCTAAAGAGAAGAGACTCAGGTTCAAGTCTTACTCAACCCCCCCCCACTTCAGTCTATGCTGCTTTTACTATATGGTCAGAAAATAATTATAAAATGACCTATAAGTTGCAATTTTTTACTTAATCTTTTAGAAGATAAAATAAAAGAAATACAATTTGCAGTTTTACTCCTGCTACTTATCTCGAGAATCTAAGGTGGTAAAAAGATTTATAAATGGCACAGTATAACTAAACATAGACATGTAGAATATCATTTTTTATTTATTATTAACACTTTACCTTCTATTTTAAGTTGGATGTCCCCTTTTATGACCAGCACTTAAAATATGGCCGTCCATTTATTATCAACCAAATTGATAAGATAAAAAGATGATATAACTATACATTTGACGACTTAGAATGTCTGTGTCACAAAATGTAATCAAATATTATCATTCAATCTGATTTTTGCTCTACTCCATCCATTAAAAGATAAGTTTGTTCTATCAAGAATTCTGAACATATCTTGGTGCAGTCTAAATATAGTTGTTGACATTTTATACACAAATGTCAAAAGTTGGGTTTATAGAGGAATGGGAAGAAACTTAGTCACTTCACCCATTGTGAGATTCAGTTTACTGTTAAGTTTTTGTGAACTCTAATTTAGTTAATATCTGTTCATACTTCTGAAGTGAAGCACCATCATCATCATCATTTTGGTGGTTGCTATAATAAAAACATTTTGCCTGCTGTACTCTCTGACCTTCTTCAGGTGCCTTTTGTCATACTTGGTAACCTTCTGGGAATTTCAAACTTAACACTTTATTTGAATCACAGGAATAGACTGTTCTCATACCTTGTGGGTTTCGTCTTTTTCAAAGCTATCAAAAATGGGACCTGAGATGAGTTTAGTTATTAAGCCATTAAAACTTTTGTTTTTGTTTTGTGATTGTCTAATGATAATTTAAAATTTTGAAAATTATGCATTGCAATCTGTAATAGAAGTTATTACTCACGCAAATGACCGCATGTCTGTTTGGCCTGTTAGGTAACGGGATTGGGTAGGAAAAGGGAATTGAACCTGAGACCTTCTCATAACAAATTGTAGGTTGGTTTAATTAAAATAAGACTGTTTCAGCCAATCAGGGACAGGCTTGGGATTGTAACAGGCACTACTTAAGACACACACACAAATTTGGTCAGGTGAAAAAAGTCATTTGCCTGGGGAGGTGTTAACAGTCGAGCGTTTGACAGCTGAGAGAGACCGGAGACCTTAGTTGTCTAAATTTCTGAGATGAAGCTTGATGATTTTTATCATTAAGGGTTTTCGGACTATTGTCTTCATCTTTATTGTTATTTCCTCAACATTTTGGCCGATATGTCCTCCGGCTTTCTTCAGGTGTTTGTCGAATTTTGGAATTTTCGTGGAACTTCAAACTACATCCTTTATTGAATCCACGGGGGTCGCCTGTTCTGATTCCATTAGCCATAACGAGTACAAGTGTTAAGTATGCCTGTATTGTTACTCGCCTGCAATCGGGATTGAACCTGCAACCTTTAGATTGTCTCTTTAGAAGCTTAGGGAACCACCGCCTATAACCGTTATGCTATGTGTCAAGCTTCTAAGGAGACAATCATCTGAAGGTTGCAGGCTCAATCCTGACTGCAGGTGATTAACAATACAGGAATACTTAACACTTGTACTCAGTTATGGCTAACGTAATCAGAACAGGCGACCCCCTTGGATTCAATAAAGGACGTAGTTCTAAGTTCTGTGAAGGTTCCTGAGTTCAAACACCTAAAGAAGGCCAGAGGACAGACATATCAGCTGAAACGTTGTGGAAATAACAATAAAGATGAAGACAATAGTCTGAAAACCTTTAATGATAAAAACCAGAGACCGTGTGTGATGAAACAAATTTGGTGCGGCGAACTGAGATAGAAAGACTCTTGTTTTTAAATCACACAATCTAAATAAAATAATTTTGCTGGTATTATAATTTATCTAGGAGTTAACTATTTAATGATAATTATAGAATGCTTCTCCTTATTTTATTTTTGATTTTAATTGTAATATAAAATCTATAAATACAATGTAACTTGATATTGAACTTAATGCCTGCCAAAAGCCAACCTTTAAGTATAGATACATCTAATTTAAAAAATTATATAAGTAACATTAAATCAATAATTGATACAATAATTAATGTACTTTTTTTTTTTTTTTTTCACATTTTGCTATTTTTTTCACATTTTTTTTATCAGTTAATCTTATAGTTAACTGTTCAAGATTGTTTATCTCTTGTAACCCATAAATTGGGGTTTAAACAAAAAGATATGAGTATCAAAACAGTTATAACCAAAGAAAATAGATTTAGCAAACCAAGTTCAAATACTAGACAAGGCTGCTTTTATTTCTCTTGCACTAATAGGATTGTGAAAGGCATGAATCTATATCTTTGCCATCCCAGCTATGGGTAAATAGTAGGGCAGACTGGGTTATTAACCATGGCAAAATGACTGATTTAGGAGAAAGAAAACTCTTTAATTCAAACCAGTTGTCATCATTATCAAGTTGTGCTGATAGAATGGCATTCCCTGACTCTCTCTCTTACCATCTGTTCCTATCATCTATTGCTCCTGGCAGGTTCTCCCGACTGCATTCAGTGTCCACACAGAGCTGATGTAAATTCTTGCTGGTTGGTCAACACTGGTGTGTCCATATTAACTTGGTGATTCCTAACCTTTTTATGCCTTGTGTCCACTTTAGGTAAAATTTCCATAAAACCACTAATAGTTGAATAAAACCAAACAGCCAATGATTAGCTTCTCAATATCAGGTTAAAGGATCTCATTAAAATAAAGGTTATTAGACAGTTTGTCTTTAAAAATGTGTTTATTAAATCCCTTTGGGGCTTTTTTTGTGGAACATTTTTTATTAAGCTCATGAATTATTATTGTAAGTTGTATAGAATCTGGACTGCTCATTTCAGGAGGCGGCAAAATGAATCTCTTATTGACTGGGTTGGAAAGGTCTGATGCATAGCCTGTAATAAATTCACAGGAAAAAATCAAAATTAATTCATAGTGGCTGGATAGGATTAAGTTTTAGGGAGGAATGTTTTTAATTTGAGTGACACATAAGGGATTTATTGAGTAAACACTTGTTTTAAGATTTGTTTATCCTGTGACTTTTTTTTACCTGGATTCGCCCATAGATACTGTTCCTTTTGGTACCAAAAATTAAACTTTTATCAGAAATGTATTTGTGGGGTATTTTATTTTTGTATTTTATTTGTTTTATTTTTAAATCTTATTCATTTATTAATTTTTGTACCTTTTTTAATGTTCTTTTAAAAGAGAAAAAAGTTACTGTCATTGCTACTGGTGGCAATTATATCATCACAAACAATGAAAAAAAACCCCAGCAAAATTACCCTCTTTGTTTCATTTGCTAACCTCAAAGTTAGAGCTTTTCTTTGAATTTTTCAATTTTTGTTTCTTCTCTCTCTCTCTCTCTCTGATGCTATTCACTATGCCTGTTCATACAACTTTTAGTTTTCATTTAGACATAACTTAAAAAAGAAAAAATACTTCTTCCAAAATTTGATATACCTAAGGTAGCTTTTTTACAGATTTTCCTAAAGGACATTGGGAAGGAAAAGGATTCATGTTATTTGTAGTGGTGTGTTGATAAACTGCACTTTTTCCTTTACTGCTAATCTCCACATCACACAAAAGTGTAATGTACCGAAGATATGAAAATAATCTTTCCTACTTTTAGGTATAAATCCAAATTCCTTGGTCCAGTCATGGTTAAATTTGGTCTTTTCAGCATTTTTTTTCCCAGTTGGTAAATAAGCATATAAACCTTAGTAGTATATACTTTCAGCAGGAATTCAGCTGGTGTACAAGAATAGAGGGGAGGGTGCATGCCTGATCTAACTGAAAATGTATGTTGTATTTGAACACCCGTGGTGTAATGGTTATCGTCATAGGAAATGGACACAGCGACAAATCCTAGATGCGGCTGATTGCATTTCACACAGCATTAATACCCTTGGGAAAGGTATGAATCCAATTATTCTCCCTCCAGCTTTGGGTAAATTGTGCAGCAGACTGGGTTCTTCAGCCTTGGTGAGGCAACTAATCTAGGAGAAGGAAAACTCTGAATTCAAACCTGCTAAACTCCGCTTAAAAAATTGACCTTGTGTCGTATCCTTCCCGAGCGGAGGGGTTGGTAAATATATGTATTTGAACATCCCTCTACCATGCATAGTGGGCTATTCCATGGGGAGTCCTTGAGTAGTGGGAGAAAACTTGTAACTATGATGACAAATTAGTTTCCTGTTACAATATGTGAAGACCAAAACAGGTTTAGCTTAAGCTGACATCAGATGGAAGATGGCCCGCACAAAAGCCATACAGTCCGGCACAAAGTTGGATGTCCTGATTCTTTTACAATCTATTTCCATTCCTATTCACTCCCTAAAAAGGCTAATTTCATTTGTTTCAAACAATTGAACAGTAAACAAGGCTTAAAACATTTCTAGTCTTTGCAAAACATTTATTCTTTTCTTTTCTTTCTTTTTTTTTTTTTTTTTTTTTTTTGACTAGTATAACTGCTTGCTCACATTCCAAAAGACACTCCTCTGTTTGTGTTAAAAAAAATTTTAGTTCATATATTTTCTAGGCATATAATAATTTTTGTTTGACTAACTGAATTTGTTCATGTGAATGATTGAGACATTCTTTCCACAATTCAGTTCATGTTTCATTGAAACCTTTGTGGAATGTTTCTAAGAAACCTGAATCTTCTCTGTTGTTCTCTTTGCCATTCTTAGTGACTAAAAATGTCAAGTTTTTTGCATTGTTGTTCATTTTGACATTAAAATTCGTTTGTCTTTTTAGTTCATCCACCTCAAAATTCCATTTAAAAAATTTTTTTTTTATCAAATGTCCCTTATGACTTGAGAAAAATTCACTTTTTGTTTCTTTGAATTCAATATTTAATGTCTATTCCTATTCCTCTAAAATCTAGCATCTAATATTACTAGGGTGAGTTGTAAGTTTTGCAATATTTTGGTAATGTGAGACACAATTCAGCCCAGAGAGTAGAGTGTTCACCAATGATCCGGGAGACTGGGGTTCAATCCCAGGTCATGTCATACCAAAGACTTTAAAAATGGTACTTGATACCTCCTTGTTTAACACTCAGCAATATAAGGTATGTATCAAGGGTAAAGTTGAGCAATCCCAGGAAAGGAGTAGCGTCCTCCCCCTACACCTTGGTGTAGTAGCTGTTGAAAAGGGAGCCTTCTGGTCACCCTCGACTACGGTCACTAACTTTACTTACTTACTGGATGCTTTTGCCAAAATTCTGAATGTGACAAATCACACTAGACTGCGATATGCTGAGCTCACCTGATACTTTCCAAATATTACTTGTTGGATTTGCCTCTTTGCTTGGTTTGGTTGGGTTTTGTGGCATATAAACTGCCGTTGGTTATTTAATGCCAAATTCCGTTTTTACATATATATATATATATATATATATATATATATATATATATATGATTTGTAAATTCATTTTATAGATACATTTTTAAAAGCACCTGACCTCATTCTTTTGTACACAGTTAAATGGTTTCAAGTATTTCTATCTAACATAAATATTTCTATTTACTGTTTATCATTTATTTACACACAGTTAAATGGTTTCAAATATTGCTATCTAATACTAATTTTTCTATTCAACATTACTCATTCCTTTGCACACAGTCAAATGTTTCCAAGTATTGCTATGTATCATTAACAATTCAATTATACATCAGTCATTTGTTTACACACAGTTGAATGATCTAACAATTCTATTTCTAACTATTCAATTTTGCATGTTCTTTGCATACAGTTTAAATATCAAACAGTTCTATTTAACCCATAGATAAGACTCTATCAGGCGCTATCACTCCAGGCCAAAATGAAACTGAAAGTGATGACAATGATGAGGTACTGCACATTTCCCAAAGCTCCAGCATTACTTGAGGCCTCACTATCAGATGGTTTAATATCATATCCAGGACACTCCTTTGGTGGCGAATCTTACCCTTCTGCAGGGATGCTATCGGTGTGATCTACAGTCCAAACTGACTAAACTGGCTATGGAATTCATGGGTTTAGGCCTGCCTGACCTTTGCCTGGTTGTTTAGGTTTTTGCAAGCCAAGTAAAATTTCTTGAACCTTTTTGAATGACAAATGTTTTTGATTGTTTCAACGGCATTATGGCTTAGTTCAAACTCCTAAAGCATAAGTTCCCAAATTTGACTATGTTGCACATTCATCTCTGCAGCTTTTGAATCACATGTAGAGTGAAGCAATACACAATGTTTCAGCACACCACCAACCATAGCAGGTACCTACTGCGGCTTGAACTGCTTTAGTCATGATATGCATGCTGCAAACTAGCATGTACAAAAATATTGCAAAACTTAATTTTAACTTATTCATGAAAAAGAAATTATCTAGAATTAGTCAAGTATGAACCCCCTTAGTGCTCTCCCCTACACTTTGGTGTAGTAGCTATTGAAAAGGGAACCTTCTGGTTGCCCTTGACTATGTTCGCCAACTATTGTTCTTCTAGAAAGATGGCTTTGGCATTAAATATCCCATGTAGGTTGATGTGCCATTAAAAGCAAAGAAACCAAACCAAACAAAACCAAACTTCTGTCCCATCTCAGTTGGAGTCAGTTTCAAACCAATTAACAAATGGAAAAGAATTGCAAAAATTGATCGGAAAGAGGACATGAAGGAATAAAATAGGTAGTAAGAAAGCTAGAGAAGAAAAAAGAAACCTACCATGAATTGTAGCATACAAGTCAACTTTTTAAGCCTGAAAAAATCACTACAGAATTAGGGGTCAAATTATACAGCAGGGCTAAAATCCAAACATTTACCACAGTGTACTCTTAACAATTGACATACCCCACATAGCATAACTCTAGCTGACTCCACAATCATTTCCAACTTGTAAGCTTCTATTTGGTAAATATATTTTAACAAATCAACTAAGAGATTAATATAAAATGATAAAACTGCAATACAAGTATTATATTAATCCTATGCCACACCATATCCAACAACTGATGCACTGACTATAACCACTAACAGGAACATCACAGCCTCCAAGCAGCCAGTCAGAGAACTACTGTGTGTTCTTTATCTGCACAATTTTATGATAGCATAATAGATTGTGAATTTATATGAATATACGCTCTAATGTGTAAGATTTGCATGTTTCATATATGGCTGAAGTAACTCTAATTTCAGAGAAAAATTACTTACACCATACATTACTGGACTAATTACAGTTTAATAAAACATAATGGTAGTTTATTGAGTATTCATACATTGGCATTATTACTGTACTTATATGGCACATTTTGAATAAAGGTTACTTGGCCTACCACGAGCCTACTGTATGTTTGGAGGAGGTGACCTATATAGCAAGTATAGGTCTTATTCAGAATTTTAGCTAAAAACCTTGAGGTGGCTTATATTCTAGATTGACTTGTACTCTGCAATTTACGGTAGGTGAAAGGAATTGTGAGTTTCAGCGAGAGAGAGAGAGAGAACATTGCTGGTTGAATATCAAGAGACCATAAATGAAAGATGGAAAGGTATAAAAATTGAGATGCATAAAAAAAAAATATGGAAAGATAAAGCAAAAGAAGATAGGATGCAGTAAAAATATTTTTGTATTAAATTAGAGATACAATAATTATCTCCCTTAAATAATTTCCATGTCTAACAGAGGACCCATTGGCTGTTACATGACAGTTACAAAAACCCATTTTCTGTTATTTTTTTTTGTTTCTGATTTTTGAATAGTAGAGATGTTAAGAGATAAACCTAATAAAAAAACAAATTTAAGTCAGTAATATTATTAAATCAATAATTTATCCAATTAATATCAAGGCATAATAAATAAAACTAATTTAATAGTTAACAAGCTTGTCTTGCAGACTGATTAATATTGAGTAGTAAGTTTAATCCTCACTAGGTGCTTGCCCAGTCGGCTGGGGGGGGGCCGTAGAATACACCGACTGCTTCTCTGCAGAGGGGTAAGACCCCCCCCCCAACGAGTGTCCTGGATATGACACTAAACAATCTGATGGTGAGGTTCCAGCAGTTCTATTTGGGGAATATAGAGTACCCCTTCATTACCATCACTCCCAGGTCCACTCTGGCCCGGAGTGGTAGCACCTGATAGGGCCCTATCTATGGGTTAAATAGAACTAACAGCATACTTATGCTAAAATGAATTGAGTAAACCGAATAGCTTGAAATAGAAATGTTTTTGACAATTAAACCGTACTTACACTTAAACTGCGTGCTTATGCTTAACTGAATTATTTGAAATAGAACTGTTTTTCGACATTAAAACTGTATTTACACTTAACTGAATTATTGCATATAACTGCTTAAATAGTTTGAAATGGAAATGTTTTTGACAATTAAACTGTGTACTTATGCTAAACTGAACTTTTTTCAATACAACAGATTATTTACATAAAAATGGATTTGGCGTTAAATAACCTACAAGGGTTGATATGCCATAAAACCAAACAAACCAAACCAAACCATCACTAAGTGCCTAATACTTTTAGCCTTGTGCCAAATCTGAGCTATGCTTAGGTTTTTTCTCTCCTGAAGGCACCTTATTTGATAGAATGTTTTAGCTAGCAAAACATTTGGTGCCCATGGTGTAATGGTTATCATTGTAGGAAATGGACACAGTGGAAATTTACTAAGCTTTTTGCTGAGATGTGGCACAAGGCCATATGAAAGGGGCACCCAATGAGACTCGAACTCACTCGTGTAGGTTTGCTAGTCGAGCTTGCTAACCATTACACCACCAGAGGCGCCTAAGGAAATGGACACAGTGACTCGAATTCAAATCCTGGATGAGACTGATTGCATTTCACATAGCACTAATACCCTTGGGAAAGGTATGAATCCAATTATTCTCCCTCCAGCTATGGGTAAATAGTAGGGCAGACTAGGTTCTTCAGCCTTGGTGAGGCAACTAGTCTAGGAGAAGGAAAACTCTGAATTCAAACCTGTTAAACTCCACTTAAAAATTGACCTTGTGTCATATCCTGCCTGAGCGGAGGGGTTGGTAAATATGTATACTAGTAAAACACTTCTAGTGAGTTTGATTCTCACTGGGTGCCCCACATTTCTAACCATGTGCCACATCTAAAGTCAGTTTAGTAAACTATATTGTAGCACAAGATGGGTCACCATCTATTGAACAATGATTTGCAAAGCAGTCATGAATATTAAGGCTTTAAAGGGTTAATGATGAATTTAGCATTGTAAATACCTCTGTTAAGCCTTTCTTGCTTTAATTAAGGAGGCATGCTTAACATAACTGTGGACATGGTGACTCTAGTTCAAATCCTGGATGAGGCTGTTTGTTTCGCTTCACACTAATACCCTTAGAAAAGGCATAGATCCATCTATTCTCCCTCCAGCTATGGATAAATAGTAGAGCAGACTAGTTTCTTTAGCGTTGGTTGAGCAATCAGTCTAGGAGAAGGAAAATTCTGAAATCAGACCAAGAATACTCTGTTTAAAAATTGACCTTGTGTCACCTCCTAGTGGAGGGGTTTGGTAAATATGTTAATTACTATCTTTATCTTTCTGTATATTAACAAACTTTATATATAGTTATTCTTTAACCTATGGATGGGATCCCAATGTTATGTGTTCTAGGTATGACATTAAACTGCATCTGGTTATGAGATTGCAATTTTGGAACTCTGGGAAGTGTGTTGTACCCTTTTGTTATTATTACTCTCAGGTCCACTCTGACCTGGAGTGGTAATACTTGTTAGGGTCTCATCTATGGATCAAATAGATTCATCGAAAATTATTCATATTAAATAGAAATATAACTGTGCAAATTATCTGTATTAAGAATAGTTACTTGAAGCTATAATTGTTTAAGTATTATTATTAGTTACTTGAAACCATATAATTGTGTACAAATTATTAGTATTAGATAAGAATACATGATATCCTAACTGTGTACAAACTAAATGTTCATAGACAAATAATCAAAAAGTGCAATTAATTTTTTAAAAAAATGCTAAGAAACATTGTTTTTGTATTAAATGACCTATAGAATTGGTAAGCTATTATATAAACCAAATCTAATGTCATCCATTAAAAAGAAAAAAGAATTCTTTGAACATCACAAATGATTTTTTTTTTTCTTTGATTCTCAGACTTCAAAAAATTGTTCTTTATTTAAAACAAACGCTAATAGAAATGTCCTTCCTTGTGCTCCATTTTACTAATGCTTCTACACGATTGTGCTCCTGCATTGGCTTTACTCAACGTAAGACAAATCAATACTGAAAATATCAGGCATGATGCCATTTTTGATATATTACATACAAACTGCCAACTAGTGATAGCTAAGTGATCATTTAGTAAAATATATTTAATTCATGCTACAAAAAGCAATGATTTTTTTATTTTTTTTTATTTATATCCTTGAAATGGAAACTATCCCAGTTGCTGAGAGTTACTGGGAAGAAGTGTCCAGCTGTATGAAAGAAAACCTGTAATGAAATTATGAAAATACAGAAACTATGACTGCAGGAATTGATCTGAAAACAAGAAAAAGATTAATGTTTACTATAAATAAATACTTGAATCTAAATGAAGCTAATACAAGGTGCGGCAGAAATACCTACCACATTCCAAATGTTACCTGTGTGGTACAAGTGAACTTAGACTAGTGGCAATGGTTGCTTCATTTAGAAATGTCAATTTTTTTTCTTCAGTTATGATCATGGCTTGGACCAGTGCACACTATACATTTGCTGTTGAAACATTTTTAAGACTTACGCGACATCTCTACACTAAATGGTAGCTCTCTGAAACTAGTTGACAAGTTCACCTACCTAGGGAGCAGTGTCTCATCAATCGAAACAGATATCGATACGCAACTAGCAAAGGCATGGATAGCTATCAATAGGCTATTGGTCATATGGAAGTCAGACCTGACCGTTAAAATGTTTCTTCCAAGCAGCAGTTGTGTTGATACTGCTATATGGATGCACTACATGGATGCTAACTAAACGTATGGAGAAAAAGCTTGATGGCAATTATACAAGAATGCTGTAAGCAATATTGAACAAGTCCTGGAAACAACACTCAACAAAGCAGCAGCTGTACGGACACTTACCACCCATCACAAAAACTATCAAAATTAGATGAACTAGACATGCAGGACACTGCTGGAGAAGTAAGAATGAGTTCATAAGTGATGTACTCCTGTGAACCCTCTTCACATGGATGAGCAAAGGCAGGACGACCAACTCGAATCTACATACAGCAGTTCTGTGCCGATACGGGATGTAGCCCTGAGGACCTGCCGAAAGTAATGGAAAGGAGTGATGAGATAGGGTCAGGGATATCTGTGCTGATAGTGTGACATGATGATGATGAATCTGTAATGGCTTCACAGCTTTTTTTTTGCTTATTTCATGATAGAATTTTCAACCCATAACAATATCAATTTTCTATCCAGAAGAACATCATTTCAATGTAATTTGAAATGAGCATGAAAAGCTCTCTGGTGAATCTGAAATTGCTAAACTATCTTAAAAGCATTTCAACAGTAAATGCAGTGTACACTGGTCCAAGCCATTACTGTAACTGTGACTATTTAAAAATAAAAAAAAAAAAATTCAGAGATTAGCTAGATGGAGCTATCATTGCCACTTGCCTAATTCCACTTGCACCACTCTGATGACATTTCAAAATGTGGGACATATTTCTGTTGCATCCCACATTTTGATACTTGGTTATTAATGTAATTCGGTAAAACCCTGCTTCCTATCCAATAATAATTTTTTATTTAAAAAAGAAAATTAGAACTGTCTAAAAGTTTCCCCTTCCTCTGTTTTTGTTCTCCCCTTTCTTTTAACTGATATAAAAAATCAAAGAAATTTCATTTATTTACTTCAATACAATAGAACCTTATCTGTGGTTGATAGGTTTCAAGCCCCTCCACCATCAGAGGATGGGGAAGAAGATATCCTGTAACCTGGTTTCGTGGTGTGAGTGCTACTCATATAGCATGTCTTGGTCTGGAATAGCATGGCAGAGCCCATCCCTCTCTTGGTTTGAATTTGAATTTTGAATTCAGAGTTGTCTTTCTCCTAGACTGGTCGCTATACCAAAGTTAAAGAGCCCTGTCTACCTTACTATTTACTCATAGCTGAAAGGAGAATAGTTGAATTCATACCATTCCCAAGGGTATCAGTGCTATGTGAAATACAAACAACTTTGTTCAGTATTTGAAATTCTGACATTTAGTTGGAGTTAAACACTAATCATTTTTGCAGTGCCAAAGGCAGCTTTTAAGCGAGTAGAGATAAATTTAATAAAAATCAATAATTCATACAATTAATCGATAATTCAGCTTGAAAAAATATTTTAAAAATTCATTCAACTGATATTATTAAAGCGTTGCATTTCTCTTTTTATGTTTATATTTTGCTTCTTTAAAATATATTCTGCAAAGTAGTATTAATTTAATACTGGTAAGATAACCAACCTATGAGAAAGAAAATTCTGAATCCCAACCTGTTGTATAAATCGGGTCAGGGAGTGTTTTCTTTGCTACTGATACCATGTAACCTAGTAAAGCATGTTACTTGGGGAAGAGGATCATACTCACTAGTAATGGTTTGCTAGTGTAGCTCATTAACCATGACATCACATAAGGTATCCTAAAAACAAACTAAACATAACTTAGATCTGACACAAGACTGAAAGTATCAGGTACCCAGTGAGGATTGAAATTACTATTCACTAGTACCCACTTGGTTGGGGATATAGAATACACTGATTGCATCTCTGCAGCGAGGAAAGATCCCCCAACAATGAGTGTCCTGAATATGACACTGAACAATTTGATGATGGTGAGGCTCCAGTAATCCTGGAACTCTGGGGAATGTGGAGTACCTCTTCATTGCTATTGCTCCCAGGTCTACTCTGGCCTGGAGTAATAGCACCTGATAGGGTCTTATCTATGGGTAAAATAGCATTGTTTGATATTTAAACTGAGAACAAACAAATAACTTATGCTAAATTGAATTGTTAGAAATAGAACTGTTTGATCATTCAACTGTATGTAAACAAATGACTGCTGTTTAATTGAATTGTTAATGATACATAGCAATACTTGGAAACATTTCACTGTGTGTAAATGAATGAGTAATGTTGAATAGAATTATTAGTGTTAAATAACAGTACTTGAAACTCTTTAACTGTGTGCCTAAATTGAATTATTGGTATAACATAGCAATACTTGTAACTATTTCAGTGTCTGCAAAGAAATAATTAATATTGAATCGAATTATTAACATTAGATAGCAATAATTGAAACCATTTAACTGTGTAGAAACAATAGCAAAACTAATGTGCAAACAAATTATTTCTAACTCATTTAAAAATAAAATTACCTACAAACTATTCACTTACAAATCATATGTATATCCATTTAAATGTGTGCAAACAAATGTCATGTTGAATTGTTACTGTTACATAGCTATACTTGAAACTATTCAACTATGCAAACAAATGGTTAATAGTTAATAGAATTATTTGTGTTAGATAGAAATACTTGAAACCATTTAACTATGTGCAAAAGAAAAAGCTCAGGCTTGTTTAAAAATGTTATCTACAAAATGTGGTTACTAATCATATATGTATTTAGTATATATGTATAAACAGAATTTGGCATTAAGTAACCTACAATGGTTGATATGCCATCAAACCAAACCATATATATTTAATATATGTTTAAACAAGGATTTGGCATTAAGTAACCTACAACAGTTGATATGTCTTAAAACCCAACCAAACCAAATTACTTTCTAATAATTAGTCTGCAAGACTAGTTTGTTAACCATTTTATCATGGAGTATCCTTGTGAAGGAGTTTGCATGTATATATACATAGTTTTAGCAAAAGTCTGTTTAGTAGTTTTGTATTTTCTACTGTAAAAAGTGATTGGTGTTTTAGGCTGAGTAAAGTCAGAATTTCAAATACTGATTCTTTTAGAGGAAGATCTTTCTGGTTAGTGCAGCATAATTTTCCTATTTGGTCATTCCCTTTTATCAATGTTATGCCCCACAAAGCTTGGCTTAGTAAAGAGGTATAGTACTTTTTAGTATAGTGTAAATAGTAAGATAATGTGTAGGGACAGTATCAATTGTTTTTTTAAACCTGCTTCCTCTTGATTGTGTATGTGATGTGTGTGAGGAGTCGTTGTTGTGTGTGCATTAGTGTTTGGTTGATGCGTGCATACGTGGAGGGAGTGTATTGAAACGTGTTATGAATGTGATAGGGGGATGTATGTGGGATTGGTGTGCATTGAATGAAATATATATATATATATATATATATATATACACAGACACATACATATACATACATATATATATATATATATATATATATATATACATACATATATACACACACACAGTGATATGCTGTGATGCATTCTCATCTTTCTCTTCTCTGTGCAACACATGCATTTTCTGTTGGTAAACAAACCTATATCACATTTAGATGCTCCAGAATTGCTATTTATATCACCAGGCAAATAGACAGTCGTTACATACTCATCTGCACTGCTTCTTTCTGTAAAGAATTCCAAAGAAATCCACAATTCAGTTCCTTTTGATTATTTTTTCACAGATAGAATAAGATGTGCATATAATATATCATACATATGCATACTTTTTTTTGTAACTTAACTGTTACTTAAAAAGAAAATTTTAGTTTCCATCTTATCAACGGTTATAAACTAAAAAGCTAATAAAAAAACAAAAACATTGTGAGCATCTCTATAGATACTCTTTTTCATTAATTCTTCAAATAAATATTTATTTTTGTATATTGTTATTAGTCATATATAACATGCACTCGTAACTTTCAGCTAAAAAATTCTTGGGAAAATATCTTTCATGTATAATACACATTTACTTTTTGGAGTTCGTAGCAGCTAAATTCAAACTAAATTTAATATTTGTTCATTTTTTTTATCTGGTTTTTATTGATTAAAAATAAAAATTTACATAGTTTAGATAATGTTTAGTACTACAAAATTTACACGGTATTTAGAGCAAAGGCAAGAACATGTTTACATGAAAATGTACCAAACTTTGGGTGAAAATATATGTAGCGAAAGGTAAAATGTGTTACCTCATGATTCTAAGTGATCCTGTATGTGTCTTGCCTGCAGATGTCCAATAAGGAAAAATCTGCCCACTTTCAAGACCTGAATTTATGTGAAAGCATGTCTTGTGTCGACAAGAGTCAAGTCACATATGCAAATTTCAACTCCCCTCGACACGTGCATAAATAGCGGGTTTACGAGAGGGAATGTGGAGTTTTTCTCTTTTGGCTTGATGCTTTAGAGACAGATGAACAGAAGTCTAGGTAAAACAGAAAGGAAGAGGAAAAGGGGAAGAGGAGGTGGAGAAGAGAAGAAGAAAGATTAATCTGCTCTTAGGCATTGGACTTAATTGTTGACCTACCCCTCAACAAAGAAATCTTTTTTACTTCAATATAAAACAGAAATGTTTGTTACATATTAATTAGTTTGGACTATAGATATAACTTTTTTCCAATATGGTGGTACATCTGGCCAGAAAAAAGGTATCATTTAGTTCTCATGTATAATAGGTACTTCTAATTTTTGGGCTGAAAATAATTACGGTATATTTATTGGGTATATGGATAATATTTCTGCATTTTTATTGGAAAAACCATTTTCTACTATGTATTTAATTTCCAGTTTTTAAAAAAAGTGCTGGAAACTTTTGTACCCTAATATAAAAAGATGAACAACAGTTATAAGACCAACTGAAATATGGTTGATTGTACAGCATGTCAACATTTGTTGGGTTATTTAGAATCATTTTTTTTTTTTTTTTTTTTTTTTTTTTTAAGCAGTGATATAGTCTCAAGTACTTAATAATAATCATTTGGACTTAATTATAGCTTCAAGTAACTATTCTTAATTTATAAACAATATGGGTTAAAGTATTCCTATCTAATACTAATTATTTTCAAACAGATCAATTTGACCTTTAGATGGGACCCTAACAGGTACTATTAGTAGAAATAATAATAAATGGATGACTCTACAATCTTTGGAGCTCCAGAACGGAGGCCTTACTACTGGATACAGTATAGTGTCATTCATACCTGTTACAATAATATAGGAACTTGTGGACTGTACACCAATTACTTCCGCCTGGACTTACTTCCTGTATACACTTTGAAAATAAAGAGTAATCCATAAATTCATGCTTTGCTTATCAAAATTCATCCTGTCTTCTGGTGATTAATATATCAACAAAATGTATTATCAATGGATCAAGATATTAATCCAGTATCCGGTAAGAGATTTATTTAGACAAAGCTCATTGTGATTTTGTTCTTATATCAGCTAGAAATCTCTCAATGCCATGTGCGTGTGTACAGTGATGCAACAATACCTAGGATATCCCTTTTTTCTTATGGAGAAGGGGGCTCTTACTCCTCAATAAGGGATGCAGTTTGTGTATTCTAGGCCCTACTTTCATAAATACTATTTTGTTATAATTACATATTTTTTTAATTATTTAAGGACCACTTACTATAATCGTAACCAGTGCCCGTGGTGTAATGGTTATCGTTGTAGGAAATGGATACGGCAACACAAGTTCAAATCCTGGACGAAACTGATTGCATTTCCCATAGCACTAATACTCTTGGGAAAGGTATGAATCCAATTATTCTCTCTCCAGCTATGGGTAAATAGTAGGGCAAACTAGGTTCTTCAGCCTTGGTGAGGCAATTAGTCTAGAGGGAAAACTCTAAATTCAAACCTGTTAAACTCCGCTTAAAAATTGACCTTGTGTCATATCCTGCCCTAGCGGAGGGGTTGGTAAATATGATAATTGTAACCGGACATTGGCACAGTGGTTAGAGTGTTCACTAATGGCCTGGAAGACTTGGGTTCAATCCCAGGTTGAGTCATACCAAAGACTCAAAAAATGGTACTTGATGCCTCCTTGCTTAAAACTCAGCATTATAAGTTACAGATCAAGGATAAAGTGGGTCAATCCAGGGAAAGGAGTTGTGCCTTTCCCTACACCTTAGTGTAGGTAGTAGCTATTGAAAAGGAAGCCTTCAGGTCACCCACGACTATGGTCATCGACATTACTTTACTTTATTTACTGTAATTGTTATCATAGGAAATGGAACTAGTTGCCCAAGTTCAAATCTGAAGATGAGACTGTTTTAATTAATTTACCTTAATATTCTTGGGGAAAGGTCATTTGAAATTTGGCCATAAATGAACTTACCTGCACAGACAAATTATATGGTGAACAAGATGATTACATAAATGAACAGAAAATCCAGCGAACACTTACACATAACACACGGAAACATTGGACAGCTGTTTTGACCTTATTAGGTCTCATCAGCAGTGTAGACCATGATCTCCACCACTGGAGATCAAACCAGCGACCACAGATTGCAAAGCCGAAACTCTACAACTGAGCCCCCAATCCATATTGCACACAAGTGACACCAAATTAACTAGTCATGGTAATTGCACGTCCAATTAATCTGAATTCACAATATAATTCCTCTACTTAAAAAAGAAAAATGTACATAAATGAACAGGTTCAAAATAAGAGGTGTATCAACAATACTGAAACCCTATGTACCTGGGTCAAAATCAGCATCATTCTTCAAGGTGATGCAAATTTATTTACCATCAAGGGAATGGGTTATTTTAATTATATCCCATCAGTTTTTTTTCTCAAGATTTGTCTTTTCCAATGTTTGTAAGATATGAGGAGTAACAGTCTTTACCCTGGATTATTGAGAAAGAGTGAGAATAGATATCTTTTCTCAATCATACTTACTAGCAAATTTGCTGTGTATAGGTTGGCTTTGTGTTAAGCCTTGCAGGCAGCTTTGTTGTTCCACAACAGGCTTGCTACGCTTACAGCCTTGGCCACTTTGTGTAGGACTTGCTGTGCTTTTGTCAACCTCACTTTACAGTATTTAAAAAATCATCATAAAATCTGACAGACATTGTCTCCTATTAGAATTTGGAAAGGTATGCCCAGTATTTAGCCTCAAAAAATTAAAAATTAAGTTTTTACCTGGTATCTGGTACTTTTTAATATCTAATAGCTTTTACACATTGTCCTTTACCTTTATCCATTCACTGTAGTTTACTTGGCCATTAAGAGAAAAAAGTTAGAAAATTTCTCCTGATACAGTAATCCACTTTATATTTAACTTGATAACTTATATAAAAGATTTTAATGTCTTATGTGACATTGTCAGGTTAGCATTAATCTTTAACTGTTTAGCTATCATGTGTTTGAACAAGCCATTTTATAGTTTTAACATTTGATCAAGTAATTAAATGTTAAAGTGTCACAGAAACATTGGGAAGGATATGCTTAAAGTGGCTTGGTTTCCATATAATTGTAAAACCATAGCAATTAAAAAATCCTTTTATCTATAAAATTATGGGCAGGATAAGAGTGTCACAGTAGCTGAGTATTGTTTTAAGGTCAATTATTTTTTTAAAAATTATATTAATTTACTTTCTAGTAAGAGGTGGAATGTCATAATTTAAAAAAAAATTGTTTAGTGAATTATTATTACTGGCAGTACTTAACCATATCATATACTGCTTTTAAGATGGCCTAATGAGTAGAGTGTTTGCTAATGGTCCGGGAGACCTGGGTTCAATCCCAGGTTGAGTCATACCAAAGACTCAAAAAATGGTACTTGATGCCACCTTGCTTAACACTTAGCATTATAAGGTAAGGATCAAGGGTAAAGTGGAGCAATCCATGGAATGGAGTAGTGCCCTCCCTTACACCTCGGGTCACCCTTGACTAAGGTTGCCAACTTTACTTTATTTTAAGATGTTCATTATTAGAAATTAAAGTCACTTTTATTAAAGTTTAAGATAATTATTTATATTTCTAGGATACTCTATTTGTTTTTCTTTTCTACTATGGGTTACTGTTTTGTTTATACCAAGTGTGGTATGGAAGAGATGTGAGATAGCTTCAAAATCTAAAAATTTATGAATATTTAATTTTTATTATTTTTCAGAATCTTTTTTTCTTTCTCAGTTTGCTAAACTGGGTTTCTAGATCAATTTTCTTTTTTTTTTTTTTTTTTTTTTTTTTCTTTTTTTTTTTTTTTCATTCATGGCGCCATATTCAGAAAACAGCTGAATCAAACTCCTTTTGTCCTGGCTATGACATTAAATGCCATTTGGTGGTGAGGTGCAAGTTCTGAAGATCTAAAGAGTTTAGAGTACCATTTTATTATTCCCAGATCCATTCTAACCTGGGATGTTAGTTCTTGTTAGGGCTCCATCTATGGGTCAAATAGATATGTTTAAAACTTATTTGCATTTTGATAGGACGGTAGGCAAAGAACTAACCTCCTAAGAAACAACTTGACAAATATAATAAATATGACCATACAATGAACATGGTTTTCTAACCTCTTGGCATGAAATAACCCTAGATTGATTATTTTCAATAGCATGTCAACCAATCAAATGCCTTTGTTTGCATTCACTATATATATATATATATATATATATATACTTACTCACAGCTGTTCAGAAGGCTAGCATAGTTAGATGTAGGTGTTGTCTTTTCTAGAAAGCCTGTGCACACCTGCTGGAGAAATTACTTCCCACCACCACAACATTGCCAGCTCTCTACAGTTGAACATCTATTCTCTTTTGAATTTGAACACTGAACTGAATTGATTGAAAGTTTTAATCTTATAAAAAATGTTTTTGTACTCACATGCAAGCTCATTTTGTTAGTTATAAAGTTATACTGTAAAAAACTTTATTTGATAAAAGAATTTGCTATTTTGCCCTTTTTTTTTCTCCTTTTTGTAAAATATAAAAGTTTTATAGTAATGGAAATTCCTGCAATTTTAATGTTCAAACTGAAAGAAGAAAAACCAGTTTTCATTTCCTTCATTGTAGGGTTAATGATTCGACATTGGTTACCAAATATGAAATTAATCCTGACTTAATTATTATTTACTAAACTTTGCTTAGTATTTGGTGTTCCTAAGTGGTCACCCATCTAAGTAGTGAACTAGCTGCTTAAGTTTAGTAATCTGTTAGTAACTGGTGCATTCAGCCATGACACTGATTTATCTGTATTCAGTATTTATTCATCAATTCTTTTTTTTTTAAATCTTTATTTATTCTTTCTGCTGGTTTCTTCCCACTGTGACAGTTTTCAATACTCTTTTCCTTTTGAAACAGTGACTTATTCTTTTTAAGAATTATAGGCTTAATTGTGCTTAAAGAAAATTAAGACTTTCTTCAAGTGTGTTTTCTTTTTTTAATTTAAGATATATTTCTTTATCTTGACTTTCTTTCTGTATTAAACTTCAACATTCTGTGAAAAATACAAAGTAACATCATTGTGTGTATGTAGTTTAATACAAGTTGAATAAAATATGACTATTTTGTTGGGTTAAAGTTTTTTTTATTTTATCTATTATATCATTGAATGAGATAATTCTATCATAGCAATAGAATCATGGATAACCATTAATTCTGATTGGCATTTTCTTTCATCTCATCTTTTATAAGTTTTTCTTTTTTTTTTTCTTTATTACAACTCAATTGGGCTGTCAATCTACAAAAGTGGGGTAACTGTAGGTTGGGAATAATGAAAGATAAGCTCTCAGTGTGATTTAAACTCTAACTTCTTCAGGTTTTGGTAGATTTAGTGAAAAAATATGTAACTGAAGACCTCTTTCAAAGGCAATTAAGATTTGTCTTTACTATGCAGTAGCCATATATGCTGGAAAAACTTAGAGTTTAAAGGAAGAAGTCAACAGAAAACTAAGCATATTTGAAAATGATTGCTTTAGGACTATAGTGGGAGTTTTATCACATGAATCATATCATAGTGGACAATGTAAGGATTGACCTTGGAATACCAAATAAAATGACTGATTTTATTGAGAAGAAAAGATTGAAGTGGTTTGGTTATGTGGTACACAGACAATGCCAGCTATGTCAATTATTCATACATGAATGATGACTTTACTAACAAAGGACCCTGAGGATGACCAGCAAAGCAATTGTGACCTAATGAAAAAAACATAAAACTATTCATGTTAGCAGTGGAAAGTCTGGCAAAAGACAAGATGAAATGGAGGTCTTGTTTGGCTAAATACTTAGATAATCTATTTATGCAGATAATGATAAGAAAAATAATTTTATTTTTTATATCTCTGAACTTAAAAAATGACCCATGTTTCTGTTTAAAATCTGACCTTTTTGTTTCCTTTTGTGATAAACATGCAAGATAATGATCTTTTAATAATTTAACACTTGTCTGGAATGTCAAATCTTTGCATTAAATTCTCAACCTAGAAATTATATATATAAAATTTGGAAAGAGAATGATAACAATCTTACACTAAGAAAATGATAAAAGACTCTCTTAGCAAATGAGTAATACATGTTTCAGTCTATTTAGAACTAAACTAGAACTAATCAGTGAATGTGACCTGAAAAGAAAATCTGCCATCTGTCTTCAGTGTTTTTTCTTTGCAAGTTTATAATCATTTTGCTAAACAGACCATAAAACAAGGTAGAATAAAATCTATTAGCACACATATGGGCTCAGGATTCAAATATCTGATGTTGATCTATTGAAAAATATTTGAAATAATATAGGTTCTTAATGTTCTTGGCTGATGTATGTTAATTTTGATTTACCTGTTAAGAAAATTTTATTGATGTTCAATCTGATTAGATGGTTTGATTTGGTTTATTTAGTTTAATGGCATATCAACCTTTGTAGGTTATTTAATGCCAAAGCCATTCTCCTAGAAGAACAGTAGTAATACTATTTAACCCATAGCTGGGAGGATAAGGGGGTTCATACCTTTCCCAAGGGTATTTGTCCGAAAGTGAACGTAATAGCGCGACTGGAGTTCGAACTCGCTTACTACGATTCCGCAGTCTATCGCTTTAACCATTACACCACGAGGACACTCCCAATCTGATTAGAGATTTGATTGCAGCTGTACTGAAATATTAACGCTGAAATGATACGAGATATTTGCTTATTCAATAACTAAGATTTCAGCTCATTTTTTCGCTCCACTTAATATTTTATCTAAGATCTTTATTTTTCTGAATTTAAAGATAACCTTTGAGTGTTGATTCTGTTATGTTTAAACATTTCACTACTATATTATATTATGCCCTGTTGGTGTATGTGCTGACTGTATTCCTCTGTAGAGAGGTAAGACCTGCCTTAAAAAATAAAGGTAGCCTGGTTAGGATGCTAAACTGCATATGATGGTGAGGTTCCAGTTCTGGAGATCTTGGGGAATATGATGCATCTCTTCATGGCCATTACCTCCAGGTTCATTCTGACCTGGAGTGATAGTCCATTGGTCATATAGATTTGTTTAAAAATTATTCACATTAGATAGGACTGTGTGCAAAAAAAAAATTCAAACAGCTACACAAAAAGTGTAAATATGAATGTGATTCCCTAACCTAGGTATAAAATAATCCTATATGGGTTGACATGCCATTAAAAGAATCAGTCACTGCTTATTTTGATAGTTGTATAATCTGAGCATTATGAAAAGAAAATTCTTCATCTAAGAATTCAGATAACTTTAGTCTAATATGAATAAAGAATACCATATTCATTATTCTTCTTCAAGTGAAGACAAATGATGCCAATTCTGCTAGTTCTTTTAAAATCCAACATTCTTGTAAAATGAATTCTTTTCAAATGGATTATCTGCACTTGCTTGCAGGACGAATTTTCTGCTAGAGCAACAAGGAAAAAAAGAATGAAGATAATTTTTCTTGTTCAGCATGTCATAGGAGAAAGATATGTTTTGTCTGTTCATAGATGCCCCCTTCAGAGGAGCAGAGAGAAACCTTGTGCCATTGACACAAGCATAATGCTACTTTTCATCACTACTATATTACGTAAACCAATTGCAACCAAATATGATTAAAGGACATATTTGCCAAAAAGGTAAAATGGACCATGTTTAATTTATATTCTCTACATTAAACTATATCTGATGGTGAAGGAATGTCAAGTACCCTTTCATTACCATTATTCTTGGGTCCACTCTGACCCAGGGTGGTAGTACCTGTTAGGGTCCCATCTATAAGTCAAATAGAATTGTTCAATCTTTTCCCAGGGATTATTATTATTAATATCAAACAAAACTATTAGTGTTAAATAGCAATACTTGAAAGCATTTAACTGTTTGTAAACAAATGATTAATATTGAATAAAATTATTAGTCTAGCTCTTTAAAAAATGTTACCTACAAACTATTCACTTACAAATCATATATAGTGTATATATGTATAAGCAGGATTTGGCATTTAATAACCTACAATGGTTGATATGCTATATATACAACTAAACCAAATAATTTTCTCTGCATTGTCATGAAATTTCTTTAGTAGATTATTATGATATTTGAACCTGTTTAAATTCTGTTAGTTAAGCAGCACATTAATAACTATTTGAGACTTGAAAGTATTATTAATAAAAGTCAATGACAGAGGATGGTCATAAAAGACAAGCCAGTTCAATCCAGCATGTTATTCTGGCACCTTCAGCTTGTTATCAGGTGAGCCAATATTTTTAATCTATTACAATTTTAACAGGAAATAGTTTGAAATTATCAATTGATGCAATTTTCTTCAATTACATATTCTATAAGTATACAAGACTTGAATGAGAAGTCTTTAGTCTTTACTGATCATACTTTCCTCCAAATGATGCATGCAAAAAAAAAAAAAAAAGTTCTCATTAATGAACAACTCCAGTCTTTTCTAAGCAAAACAGGATGTCAATAATTTGGTTATATAATGTTTTTGAATATTTAATTACCTCCACTTGGTATTGTAAGTGAAAGCTCTGTGGCATAGTGGTTAATGTGCTGGACTGTAACATCATAGTAAGCAAGTTTGAACTTGAAAATGGAATTGTCAGAAGTAGAACTGTTTTTTCATTTAACTGTCTCTAAACAAATGACTGATGTTTAATTGAATTGTTAGTGATACATAGCAATACTTTGAACCATTTAACTTTGACTCATGCTAAATTGTATTATTAGAAATAGAACTGTAGGATCATTTAACTATGTATTTACAAAATGTGTTTACAAATCATATATCTAATATATATGTAAAAACAAGATTTGGCATTAAATAACCAACAATAGTTGATATGCCATAAAACCAAAGCAAATTAAACTAAACCCTTGGAAAATGTGTGAAACCCCTTAACCTTTCCAGTAATGGGTTAAACAGTACCACTACTGTTCTACAAGTATGGCTTTGGCATTAGATAACCCACGAAGGTTGATATGCTTTTAAACAAAGAAACCAAACCATTTAGGGTAGTATGTGATACAGTTTAATGCATGGACAATGACGAAAATTCTCAAGTCCCCACAACCAGTATTATGATCCTTCTCTTAGGTGCAGTACGGATATGCTGCCCCACAGTTGAAATGATCAGGATTTTGATTATTTAGGCTGGGTAATCTTTTGAATAACTTGTAAAGTTGTCATTTTGGCAAAACTGATATTGCAATGTAATGCTTTGCATTTTTTGTAATTGCACAAAAATATTGACTTTTTAACCACCTGGCTCCTGTCAGAAAAAAAATTTTCATAAATATATTTTGTTTATCACACAGAAGACCTACCTCTACTCAGGCAATTTGTAGTCCAGTTGGCTGGGGCTGTAGAATACACTAACTGCATCTCTGCAGAGAGGTAACGCCCTCCTCCTCAACAAGTGTTCCAGATATGACATTGAAACTATCTGATGACAAGGCTCCAGCCTTGGAGTTTTGGGTAATGTAGAGTACCTCTTCATTGCTATCACTCTGACCATAAGTGGTAGCACCTGATAGGGTTGTATCTCTGGTTCAAGTAGAACTGTTTGACATTTAAACTGTGTACAAACAAATAACTTATGTTAAATTGAATCATTAGAAAAAGAACTGTTTGATCATTTAACTGTGTCTAAACAGATGACTGCTATTTAATTGAGTTGTTAATGATACATAAGACTATTTAACTTTGATTAATGTTTATAAATAATGTATATCTAGTGAATATGAATAAACTGGATTTGGCATTAAATAACCTGAACTGGTTGATATGCCATAAAAAACCAAACCATGACATCAGGGAATTTGTAAGTTTTGAAAAATATTGATTTCATATAGTTTTAGAAGGGAGATCCTGTTAAAAATATAAATATCCTGTCAAAACTATTGCTGACCTACTGACATGCATGTATACTACTTATCTTTTCCTTGGTTTTATTTACAAATGTCAACTTTGAAATGGTGCTTATGCCATTGAAATTTGGGTCCTTGTAGTTATCTCCCACTTGTCCTCTTAGTGATTTCTTCCTCCTCGTCCTCTTAGGGGGAGTCCCTGTGGCATAATCATTAGTGTTAGGCTGCAGCCTCAAAGTAAGTGAGTTTGAATTCCAGTTGTGATATGTTCATTTTTTTAGACTTGTACCTTTGGGAAAGTTATGGCATAACCCACAAAGGTTGATATGCCATTAAACAAGTTAACCAAACCAGTCCTCCTTCTCAGCTGTAGGTTAAATAGTACCACTACTGTTCTTCTAGAAGGATGGCTTTGGCATAGAATAACCTATCAAGGTTGACATGCCATTAAAGAAAGAAACCTAACCAAACAAATCCTCTTTAAGTAAAGATGAGAATAAAGTCAAGGGAAACATAACTAGTGTACATAAAAGTTTGAGTTCATTTCAACATCATACAAGGTGTTTCAGAAAAATTGATATTTCATTTTGAAATGGCTGCTATCATTTGAGATGTAAATATCTGAATAACTACATAGAATAGGCAAATCAAATTAAATAGACCTAATGTTGAGCAAAATAAGAATAATTCATCAAAATTTAAATGAGAAATTCAAAGGTGTGTGTATTTTGTAAACAGTTTCACAAGTTTTCAATATACATGCCACCTGTGACATGGTACATATGGCAACTATTTCAACATGAAATGATATCAGTTTTTCTGAAATGTCTTGTATTTATATTGTAAACAGGACCTCCCCCTCCATTGCCAAAAATCTTATAAAATCTATTTTCAAATCTGACAAATTGCCTTAGAGGTAGGTCTTCTGAATGCTAAGTAAAAGAAATTAGTTGTGAAAAGAATTCTTTCCAGATGGGACCTATGTGACTTAGATGTGCCACTTAGTGTCCTATGAAGTTTAGAAAGACATTTTTTTTTCTAATTTTGACATTTCTTGGTAATATAAGAATGCTTAAAGAAAATCAATTAGTCTATTTTATAGAAAAAAGAAAAAAAGAAGACTTCGTTAGTGATGCTTGTTATTTATATTGCTACTGTCTCTCTGCATGGTTTATTTATCCCGGCCTCTGCTTTTTTTTTTTTTTTTTTTCTTTTTTTTCCCCCTCTTTGTGAAGTAGAAGAGATACTCTCTTCTATACTATGAAATAAAAATCAAGTTTTGCATATGAATTTCTGTTTTTTCAGTTTACTCTTCTTCAGTTTAAAGTAGTCAAACATGACATTCAGTTATTGACCCGTTTTACTTAGAAAAGACTAAAGTTGTTCAACAACAAAAACTTAAGTTTTATTCCATATATTTTTATTTGGAGGAAAGTATGATCAGTACTGATCTTTTATTTGGGTCTTGTCTACTTAATAGATAAGAGTTAATTTTGAATTTGTAATTGTAGAAAATAGCATTGATTGATACTTTCAAACTTTTTCCTGTTAAAATTGTAATAGATTAAAAATATTGGTTAACTTGATAACCAGCTGAAGGTACCAAAATAACATGCCATTCTGGTGAGTAAGTATGAAGTTCTCTTAGCAGCACCAATCTCTTCTTCCAGTATCATTCTGTAGTTACTATTGGGTCACATAATACTAGTCACATAAAAATTCCCAATATTCTTGCAGACTGATGGGACATGCCATCAAGATTGCTTATGGGGTAGAATGAGGGTAGTTGGTTGGTTTTATGACATACCGACTCTTGTTGAGTTATTTGATATCTATATCAGTTTTTTTCCCTCTCAAGCAATTATGATTTCAAATAACTAATGATAATCATTTATAAATTATCATAGCTTAAAGAGTATCTATTCTTAATACAAATAATTTGTTCACATGTATATGGTTTCAAGTATTCCTATCTAATATTAGTTGTACACAATTATATAGTCTCAAGTATTTTAAGCAATTATACAGTTTCAAGTAACTAATAATAAACATTTGTAAATAATCATAGCTTTAAGTAACTATTCTTTATACAAATATACTGCATACATTTATATGACTTTGAGTATTCTTATCTAATACTAATAATTTTCAAACAGTTTTGGTTTGGTTTGGTTTGGTTTTATGGCACATCAACTATTGAAGGTTATTTAATGCCAAATTCATTTTTATACATGTAAACAGTTCTATTTTAAACATTCAATTTAGTATAAGTATAGTTTTTTGTTTACACACAGTTGAATGTCAAAGCAGTTCTATTTCAAACAATTCAGTTTAGCATAAGTACACAGTTTAGTTCTCTTTGACCCATAGATGGGACCCTATCAGGTGTTACCACTCCAGGCCAGTGTCCCTGGAAGCAATAGCAATAAAGAGGTACTCTGCATTACTGGAACCTCACCTTCAAATTATTTAGTGTCATATCCAGGATACTCGTTGGCAGGAGGTTACCCCTCTGCAGAGAAGCAGATGGTGTATTCTGCAACCCCAGCTGACTGGGCAATTTTCAAACAGATCTATTTGACCAATAGATCGGACTCCAACAGATACTACCATGAGTCAGAATGGATCTGGGAATAATAGCAATGAAGAGGTAATTCTACATTTGCCAGAATTCCTGAACTATTTGCCCATTGCTGGGAGGAGAACTGATGGATTCATGCCTTTCCTAAGGACATTAGCAAGAAGTGAAACATGAGCAGCTTCATCCAGTATTTAAACTTTAGTTGTTATTTCCATTTTGTACAATGATAACTGTTATGCTAATTAGACTGATGTATTTTCTATAATTATTTTTGAAGGTTAGTTTAGTTTTAGTTTTGGCACAAAGTCTAAGTCATTGATGTTCAAGCTCATGAACCTGAAACAATAATCTGTGAAACTAGTTTACTAACCATTATACCACAATGAGGTGCCCTAATTTTTTTTTTCGATAACATTGATGCAAAAGTGATATCACTAAGCTATGATAACAATCCTTCTACCTTGCACTTCTAGATTTAAAAAAAAAAGTTTTTTGTCTGTAGGAGGCATTTTTGTGTGTGTGTGTGTGTGTGTGTGTGTGTGTGTGTGTGTGTGTGTGTGTGATGCGTACTTAGTATCTCTTTTTGAATCAGTCAGGTTATAATTAACTGATATATATATATATATATATATATATATATATATATAAAAAAATAATCTCCATATTATTGTAAACCACCAAGTTACATCAACTAGATACATTCATAATGTCAATGGGGATCACAAAGTAGGTGAAAATTTTGAACTTGAATAAAACTTTTTAACTAAATACCATGATAATTTTTCTTTTATAATTCTTGTGTTTTTGTTGAGTATTTTTGACATTTTCAAATTAAGTTTAAATTCTTGTTGGGGACAACATAAGCTATACGGCAGTTATTTTGACAACATAAGTTGTGTACAAACTCAAACAACTCATATATAGAGTCTCCTATAAATAAGGACAGTTCTCATCATTTTCATAAGAAGTTAATTTTCTTTTAAACTGAAAATACAAGAATTTTATTATTTCTGGTGGAACATTATACAATAAAAATGGATATTATTATGTATTATTTATCATCAGACTCTACACCATTGAAAATCAGTTACCAAAAATAGAATGACATAAATAAAAGGTATACTTATTTTTGGACACAGCATTCCAATGCTGTAGAGTTTGGTAATAAATAATACCTAATAGTATCCATTTTTGACTGAATTACATTACTCTAGAAATAAAATCCTAGTGTAATGTAATGGCCAAGGGATTTCAGTTCATGCCTTTGAGTTTAGTTAGGCTGAGAAACTTTCGGCTCAGCACATGGGTTAGTTAGGTGCAACATTGAGGCAGGTGTTAACGCAGGCGCCACTCAGATGTCACAATAGTCCGAGATGAAACGGGTGACGGAGTGCGAGTGACATCACGCACCGGAAGCGCGCAGAGGTTTGTGGAGAATTGAAAGAAAGTTAGTGTTGAAATTTAGACACCGAACGAGAAGGATCGACTTTTGGAGCTCGCAGACGCGAGGTGAACTTGCGCCCTATGGGGGCCGCTCGAGATGGGGGCCAAATGAATAAGACAGCATAGAAGATTGTGTCTCTCCTCCTTATGTTGAAACCTTTAACTGAAAGTTAATAAAAAGGTTTTGTACCTGAACAAGAAGTTATGTGTTTTCGAATTTCGAGATTCCTATGTTCTATCGTTATGAACATTATATGTCTATTTCGCACATGGCTGTATCTGGCATTAATTGTGAATATGGTACACTAGTATTTTTGCTTGAGAATAAGATCAACTTTTCATTAAAAAAAACTGACCATCACTGTTATACCATGATAGTAGACCAAGCAGAGTGGTTTAAGGAGTACTCTACCCTTCTCTTCCCTCCTGATTATCTAAAATAATTGCCACCAAAGTACTCCTATATCCATTAATAAAAACAACCACAGACCTGTGTCAGTATACAACCCTGCAGTAACTTTTGCCATTGCAAAGAAACTGTGATCACTGTATTTGTCGATTTGGGGTGTTAACTCTGTTAGTACTTGGACAATTGGCCATTTCATAATGCAACTTGAAAATGTGGGTGTTTAGTGGTAAAATAGTTTGATGTTAAATACTGCTTCTGATGACTGCCCTCTGAGTGTGCTATAATAATCACTGGCCTGTAGTTTCTTGGGAAAATCATAGTTGATTATGAAATGTTGGTTAGGAATTAATGACAAAAGGTGTAACACCCACTGTGTAAATCATTTATTTGGGGGGGTGGATGGGAATTTAATTTGGTTACAAGGGACATATAAAATTAAAAAAAAGTTATATTTATTTATTTATCATTAAGTTTTTTTCTTTTGTTTTTCTTTCATCATCATAAAATTATTTTCCTTTTTTTTTTTTTTTTTTTTTTTTTGATTTCAGTTAAATGTTCTTGTTGACACTGGAAGCAGCAATTTTGCCATTGCTGCAGCTCCGAATAATCTCATCACCGTCTACTTCCACCGGGAATTGTAAGTTTGTGCCAACAACATTACTTTCTTTGGACACTATTATTAACTTGCATCTCTTGTTACCTCATTACTTTTCTGACTACTGTCACTTTATCTTTACTACTTCTTCCCCATCTTCTACAGTAGAATTTTGTCATTCCTCAGAACTTACTTTCCCCACCATCACTACCTGCCACTGACTATTCTTTTCCTCTTGATTGTCCTCTTCTGATATTCTTTTCACTTTATTTTCAATACCTCCTCCCTCTGTTTTTTTTTTCCTCTTTCACTAATACCTCTCCTCTTAATTTTTCTCTTTCATTTTGCTCCTGTTGGTGGGCTTAGAATATGCTGAGTATATCTCCTTGCAGAGAGTAAGCCCCTCTCACTCTCCAAAAAATAGGAGTAGTTAGGGTATGACACTAAACTGTATCTGATGGTGAGGCTCCAGTTCTGGAGATCTGTGGAATGTAGAGTACCCCTTCATTGCCATTACTCCTATGTCCACTCTGACCTGGAGTGGTAGTATCTGTTAGGGTTCTATATGTGGATTAAATAGATGTTTAAAACTTATTTGCATTAGATTAAGCCATGTATAAAAAAAAAAACTAAGAAAAACCTCGTAAACAACTATACTAAAAATGTGAATAAGAATGTACACTTAATGCAGTTCTTTAACTTCTTAGCATAAAATAAACCTAAATGAGTTGACAAGTTGTTAAAATCAATCAATCAATAATATTGTTAGCTACTTGAAACCACATAACCCTGTCCAAACAAATGGATATTAATGAATAGAAATAATTACTTAAAACCATATAGTTATTAGTATTAAAGAGGAATACTTGAAACCATACAACTTTTGAAAATTATTTGTATTAGATAGCAATACTTGATATATAACTGTGTACAAAACAAACCTCTAAAAAAATAACTATATAAAAAATGTAATAATTCTCTAAGTTCTAGACATAAAATAACCCCAGACAGGTTGATATGCCATTAAAATCAATGTACCTATCCTACCTGCCCGTGTCTGTTCTTTCCCCTTTGATTATTCTCTTCTGATATTCTTTTCCCTTTATTTTTCTCCCTCTTCTGTCAATCTCTCTGGGTTATTTTTATTTTATTTTTATTTTTTTTTTTCATTAATGTCTCGTCTACTTTTTTCTCATGGTTTTCATTTTTACTTCTTTCCTTTTCACATATTCTGGGCTCAATTTTTTTTTATTCCCTGCTGTAATTGCTCACATTTTTTTTAACTTTCTTTGTTACATGTAACAATGTAAAAAAAAAAAAAAAAAAAAAATATATCTATATATTTATGAGATTTTTTATTTTCATTCTTGTTTTTTTTTCCCCCCAATCTTCTTTTCTTGTGCCAATTTGAATAGTCAGAAATATCCCGCTGTCCATGTTGATTGGCAGCAGTTCATAAAGAGTTTGTGGCTTTTAAAACCTAATTGTGGTTTGAAGGTGTTGTATTCAGATGCCACTGCTGACTAAATTCTGATGCAAGTATTTTAGTTGAAAATAAAGAAATCAATATATTTCAATTCCTGCTGTGTTGTACAACAGACCTCAATTATGTGAATAGAATTTACAATACCGAGGAAATATTGAACTACTAAATCAGCTCTTAGACAAAATGACAGTTTTGAATGACAGTTTCAGAAACACACCCACATACCATTTTCAGTTGACACTCCTATC
This sequence comes from Sepioteuthis lessoniana, assembly GCA_963585895.1. Classification (NCBI taxonomy): domain Eukaryota; kingdom Metazoa; phylum Mollusca; class Cephalopoda; order Myopsida; family Loliginidae; genus Sepioteuthis; species Sepioteuthis lessoniana. The sequence continues at coordinate 80,802,923 of OY757921.1, read as the reverse complement.
TTCCATAAAATTTGTTTTTTTTCTTCTATAGATCTAAATTTGAATCTAGTCAATGGTACTTGGTGACTCAGTTTCTCACCTATGCTACCATCAGTCCAAGAGTTTTTCATTTGATGATCACATAGGTGAGAAACCCAATTCAGATTTACATATGCTGTATCATTTGTGGAGGCACACTTACATTTCATCAAACGATATCATCTACTTCAGAACAAATAAACTGATAAACTCCTTCCCTAAAAAACTTACAAAATCAAGTCATTTATAAATTTCCCTAAAGATATTAGTCCAAAAGTGAATACAGTAGTGCAACTGGAGTTTGACCCCGCTTACAATGATGTTGCTGTCTAGCAAGTTAGTCGATATGCCACTGCACTTACTACAATGTCACCCCAGTCAAGCACCTTAGCTTGATCATGGAGATTCCCTCACCATGTCACAATGAGTCACAGTCAGTCAACAATTGTATACATCAAGTATTTTGATCTTTCATAGCTAAAAAACATTTAGGATAAGCTTATAGATTTATAATAATAAAAAAAATTTCGTCAGCAATTAATTGATTATCATTTCAATAATGAAATGATTGTTTAGAATTGCTTGATAAGATAATGACTCGATGACCAAATTGATGACTCAGCCAATTTTGAAAAAGTTTGTTTACTGAGTAAACAGAAATAAACTCATTGCCATCTAACACCAATGATTCTATTCAATGTTATTCATTTGTTTGCACACAGTTAAGTGGTTTCAAGTATAGTAAATGATAAAATAGTTTTATTTAACCCATTGATGGTACTACCACTCTGGTTCACAGTGGACCTGGGCATAATAGCAATGAAGAATATTCTAATTGTCTTTAATTGGAATCATTTTGAGATGAGGCTTCTTAATCTGAGAATTAATTTTTATTTATTGCGGACTTTTTGTCTTCATCTTGGTAGTTTTTTGTGTTGTTTCTTCTTTCTCAGATTAAGAAGCCTCATCTCAAAATGAAAGACAATTACAAAAATTCGGTATGGACCCGACTATGGAATACCAGATAAGGATTTATAAAACCAAAAATCCATCCTTGATCGCCCTTCGGGGCCCGTGGCGCAGCAGATAGAGGTGTTGAGTCTCTACGGTTCCAGGTGAGCATTGTCAGAAGATAGCGGTTTCAAATCCTACCCAAGCTGGCCGGAGGTTTACTTGGTCAAAAACGTGGTGCGATAGACAACAACTATGAAAGGCAGTAATTACTGGGGATACAGTTACAAGACTCATCATTCCTATCTGAGGTCACGGTAAAAATCATCTGAAGAAGGCCAGAGATGAAATTTGGCTGAAACGTAGTGAAAGAAGAAACAACACAAAAAACTACCAAGATGAGGACAAAAAGTCTGCAATAAATAAAAAAGAATATTCTAGATTCCCCAAAGTTCCAAGACTGGAGCCTCACCATCAGATTGTTTCGTGTCATATCCAGAACACTTGTTAAAGGTGGGGGGGGAGTCTCACTTCCTCTGCTGAGATGCAGTAGGCGTATTCTACTGTCCCAGCTGACTGGGCTGATAAAATGAAAAGTTTACCAAAAAAATATTAAGTAGCTTGTTGAACTTTATTTTGGTGATCCCCCATTTCCACCACCTTTGTCATTGAAGTTTCTGGTAGCACAAAAGATAAAATCAGAGTATATATTGATTTTTTTTTTTTTTTTTTTTTTTTTTTTAATTACATAACAATCATACATAATGAGGTGCCCATGGTGTAATGGTTATTGTCATAGGATATGGATATGGTGACATGAGTTCAAATCCTGTGCGAGGATGATTGCATTTCACTTTGGGAAAAGTATGAGTTCAACTATTCTCCTGCCGGCTATGGGCAAATAGTAGGGCAAATTGGGCTCTTTAACCTTGGTATGGCAACTGGTCCATGAGAAGGAAAAATCTTAATTTAAACCTGTTAAACTCCACTTAGAAATTGACTTTGTGTCATTTCCTGTCTTTGAGTACGGATTAGGGTAAATACATACATAACAAAAAAAAAAAAATACAATCAGACCAAATTATTGAGCAAAGCATACTGAGATTTCAGTTTCAACATTTTTCAAATGGTATTATTCACATTGTTACTGGCTGTCATAATCTGACTTACTGGCTAAAACTTGCTACATTGGCACAAACATCTTTACAATCTGAACAAGCTAGGGAACAAACTTAACCATGCTTCCTGCAAGAACACCTCATGGTATTGCAAACAGATCTGCTGGTGCATCAAATAACTTCCAGGAGTTTCTAGGGAGTAGGTTGAAGATATGTCATGATAAGTATAAACTACTAAAGTTTCTCTGGCCATTTGAACCTGTTCCACTCAATATTTTGGGGAAACTTTGGACATGTTATGCAGTACGCTGACCTGCTAAACACACTTTATTTAATTTCTGTTGCAATTTGTCCTAAGTATATCCATAGACTGCTTGGAATAAACTGATAATCTTTTTTAACATGCATGCATCGAAATCAAGATCTTCATTTTTTGATAAGATTGTACTGCAATTTGAATAGAAATCATAAACAATATAGCTTCATGTACTTATGATCTTGGTTCAAATTACATTGTAAGATTATACTGTAATTTAAATTGAGGTCAATGATATATTTTACTAAGTCAAAAAGCAGTTAGAGAAAAATGAGATAACTTGAAAAAAAAGTCTCCCTACTTAAAAGAAGAATCTAAAAAACACAAATGTACAGAAATACAAGAAAGCTCAGAAAAAACTAAAACATACCAAAAAGAATAACTACAATATAAAGTAAAGTAAAGTTGACCACTGTAGTCGAGGGTGATCCGAAGGCTCCCTTTTTGATATCTACTACACCAATGTGTAGGGGAAGGCACCACTCCTTTCCTTGGATTGCTCCACTTTACCCTTGATGCTTACTTTATAATGCTGAGTGTTAAGCAAGGCTACATTGAATACCATTCTTTTTGAGTCTTTGTTATGACTCGACCTGGGATTGAACCCAGGTCTACCAGGCCATTGGCGAACACTCTAACCATTATGTCACAGAAATTCTATTGATGATAAATAATCTCAATTAGCATGGCAGACAGTAAATGAAGTTAGTGAAAAGAAAAGCACCTTAAAATCAAAACTAAGTTACCAGTCAAGAAGAAAGACTTCAGAAGTGGAAATAACATTTCAAGAATCTGCTTGGAAGTCCTCCTGAAATCACAGGTAAGCCAACTGAAGAAATTATTCATAGCCAAGTAGACATCAAACTTGGACACTTCACGGATGATGAACTTGACACAATTCTGAAAACATTTAAAAGCAGAAAAGTTGCAGATCCCTGATGAAATATTTCTTTAATAACAGCTATTATGTAAAAGTTCAAATCTCTGTTCATTAAGAATAAATGTTATAATAAACATGATCTTATATATTTTGTATGTCTTGGGTATGACATTAAACTGCATCTGATGGTGAGGCTCCAGTTTTGGAGTTTGAGGAATGTGGAGTACCTCTTCATTACCATTACTCTCAGGTCCCATCAATGGCTCAGATAGAACTGTTCAATCATTTACTAAGGATTATAATTGGTTATAACCAGCTCATTGGCCTGGTGGGTAGAGTGCTCGCCAATGGTCTAGGAGACCTGGGTTCAATCCCAGGTTGTGTCATACTAAAGACTTTAAAAATCGTACTTGATGCCTCCTTGCTTTAACACTCAGCAATATAAGGTATGTATTAAGGGTAAAGTGGAGTAATCTAGGGAAAGGAATAGCACCCTCCCCTCCACCTCGGTGTAGTAGCTAATGAAAAGGGAGCCTTCTGGTTACCCAAGACTACAGTTGCCAACTTATTATTGGTTATTGGAAACCATACAGTTGTGAAAATTATTTGTATTATATAGGAATACTTGATAAATAGAATTACTGCTAAATAATAATACTTGAAACCATTCAACTGTGTGCAAACAAATGATTAATATTAAATAGAATTGTTATTGTTAGATAGCAATACTTGAAACTATTTAACTGTGTGCAAATAAATGAGCTTTAACTCATTTAAAAATAAAGTTACCTACATACTATTCCCTTACAAGTTTGTGTGTGTGTATGTATATATATATATATATATATATATATATATATATATATATATATATATATATATATATATATATATATATAAAGATTTGGCATTAAATGACCCATAAGTGTTGATATGCCACAAAACACTGCTAAACCAAACCTAATATATTTTGTAATCATGCAATAATTCTCTTCAGTTGAAAAACAAATGTGCAGAATTTTTCAGCTTTGAACTTTTTAATGTTCTTTTCTCCACTTGATCATTTATTTTTATGATTGTGTTTGATTCCTTTTTATGTAATACTGTTCAATCATCATAATGAGATATTACATATCATATAGAGTATTATACATATCATTCATATATATATATATATATATATATATATATATATTGTGTCTATTTGTATATTGATCTAGGTTCTACATAAAATTATGTAACAAAAATAACCAATTCCAATTGATGAAACAAATTTCTGCTCTGTTGGAGAGGCTTAGAATACTCTAACTTTATTCCCTGCAGAGAGGCACGAATCTTCTCTTTTCTTCTGCTCCTTAAAAAAAAAAAAAAAAAAGTATATCCAGGGTATGACACTAAACTGTATCTGATGGCAAGACTCCAGTTCACAAGATTTTGAGAGTGGAATACCCTTTCATTGCCATTACTCCCAGGTCCATTCTGACTCAGAGTGGTAGTGCCTGTTAGGGTTTCATCTCTGGGCCAAATAGATATGTCTAAAAATTATTTGTCATGTTAAAATCAGTTAATCGAACAAATTTCTTAGTAACCTGCTTTCTAATTTGAAAAAGGTAGCAATTTTTTTTCCAAATGCAGTTAGCTAATTTGTATATTTTGCTTTAAAAATCACTTATTAACCCTTTCAGCCCTGAACTCTTGAGCTTAAATTTACCTTCTACCATTTGAGCATGATCTCCACTCTTGTAAATTGGTGCTCTGGTGTGTGTGGGTGGGGGTGGGGTGGGGTTACAAATAAAAGTACAGTTGTTATACTGGAATTGAAAGGTTAAAAAAAACAAAAAGCAGCAAGATTGAAAATGAATAACTGCTTTGATTTTCAGTTTAATTTTTTTTTAAAATTTATTAGTTTTGTTTGATAGATTTTATGATTATTCTCAGCTGTGATAGTGTTGTTTTCAACCTTGACCTTCTCATGAACCAGCAACGTTAGGTTTATTGTAAATCCAACCACCCACTTAAGTAGTTAACTAAATTTTTCTCAAAAATAAGATAAAAATGACCTACTTTGCAAAACCCAACTTTGAATTTTCTATTCAATTTGGTTTTTTTTCCCTGTAATTTTTAAGCTTATATTTCATTCATTTTTGCTATGCATATGTATTGTTAATTCACTAAATGTTAAGATAGAAATAGAAATCAACAAGGATTTATCTCAGAATCTTATTTATGTTTCGAGTTCTTGCAATTATGCATGTATTCCATAGCATTTTCCTGGGTGCAGCTAGTTTGTATATGCATATGTATGTGTGTGTGTGTGTGTGTATATATATATATATATATATATATATATATATATATATATATATATATATATATATATATATATATATAAACTGATAACAACGATCCAAGAGGAAGGAATGATTTATTAACGGGTCAACACTATAGCGTTTCGGTTCTACTGAACCATCATCAGGACCATGAGGGGTGATAATAATAATTTTAAGTTAACGATGGATGATTAGAAATGGGAAATACAAAAACCTACGGGAAAATATGTATAGTGAGAAAAAGTTAGCCGTTTAACAGGCAAATCAGCGTTTGATGTTTAAATTACGTCATTTGACTTATTAGGAATATTGTATAAAATTATGTACGTTGTTTAACGAGAAAGATTACGAGACAGAAAGAAGAAAAGAAAGAAAGAACAAAAGAAGAATGAAAAGCATGGAAATTATGAGATATACGGAAAATATTAACTAAGGATGGAATATATTGTAGCTGTTTAAAATGTGTTTGCTTAAGTAAGGAGAAATATTATAAAAGCCAGGACGAGTATTTAGGGAACTGAGGAATGAGATAGCTGCGGCTTCGAAAATTCATCTAAGATTTTTATTATGGATGTAAGTAAGCTTCTTAGCAGAGTTGAAGTCAATGTTATGATTATGTTGAGAAGTGTGTACGAGTAATGCATTTTTGAGTTGCCAATTCTTATGTCTCTTTTATGCTCTTTCAAACGGATATGAAGATTTCTGGATGTCTCACCGATGTATTTTAGTTTACAATCCTTACAAGGGATGCAATAAACACGGCGTCAGAAAATATGTTACGTTGAGGGCTGGAGTGTACTAATTCACGGATTGTTTTAGAAGCAAACACATTTTAAACAGCTACAATATATTCCATCCTTAGTTAATATTTTCCGTATATCTCATAATTTCCATGCTTTTCATTCTTCTTTTGTTCTTTCTTTCTTTCTTTCTTTTCTTCTTTCTGTCTCGTAATCTTTCTCGTTAAACAACGTACATAATTCTATACAATATTCCTAATAAGTCAAATGACGTAATTTAAACATCAAACGCTGATTTGCCTGTTAAACGGCTAACTTTTTCTCACTATACATATTTTCCCGTAGGTTTTTGTATTTCCCATTTCTAATCATCCATCGTTAACTTAAAATTATTATTATCACCCCTCATGGTCCTGATGATGGTTCAGTAGAACCGAAACGCTATAGTGTTGACCCGTTAATAAATCATTCCTTCCTCTTGGATCGTTGTTATCAGTTTTTCTACATATTGTCGGATTACAATCCTTTATTTACTCTTTATATATATATATATACATACACACACACACACACACACACTCAAGTCTTCCACATGAGTAGCATACAACACAAGGTCAATTCTTAATTGAAGTTTAACAGGTTTGAATTCAATTTCCTTCTCCCTGACTAGTTGCCATACCAAAGTTAAAAAACTTAGTCTGACCTACTATTTATCCATAGCTGGAGGAACAATAGTTGGATTAATACCATTCCTGAGGGTATTGGGACTATATGAAAATGTAAACAGCTTCATTCAGGAATTGAACTTGGTTTGCCTGGTTCTATGGTGATAACTATTACACTACAAGTGTGTATGTGTGTGTATATATATGTATACGTGTGTGTGTGCGTGTATATATATATATATATATATATTATCATCATGTTGTGTCGCCAGCACGGATATCCCTGACCATCTCTCGCCACTTCTCCCTATCATTCATCGCCTCCAGCAGGTCTTCAAGGTTACATCCTGTGTCTTCACATAGCTGCTGTAAGTAAGTTCGAGCTGGTCGTCCTACTTTTGCTTGGCCATATGTGGGGGTCCATAGGAGTACATCACTTACGAGCTTGTCCTTGCTTCTCCAGCAGTGTCCTGCGTGTCTGGTTCGTCTAACTTGTATAGTTTTTGTGATGGGAGGCAAGTGGCCGTATAGTTGGTGTCTCATGGGGTGTTGTCGCCAGGACTTGTTCAATATTGCTCTCAGCATTCTTGTGTAGTTGCCATCTAGCTTCTTCTCCAGCCGTTTAAAGAAGGTAAAATGCCACTAAGAAGTGAATAAAAAGTGCCAAATGCTACTAATTCAGAGCAGGTCAAAATCTAAAATATCCAAACGGCTTCAAGCTGACAAAGAAAAGAAGCAGAAGGCACCCCGCAAAAACAATTACCAATGCTGATTACGCTGATGACATAGCGATACTGGCAAATACACCCAACCAAGCCGAAACACTACTACATAGTGTTACAAACCGGCTTGCACTGGGACTTGGAAAACAGGCATGTAACGAGAATGATAAAAAGATATATAAAATTGCGAGAATGTCCCAAGGTTCGATAAAAAAAAAAGGGGTGAACTATGGGAAGGGAATTTCTCCAATCAAAGACTCATGGTAAATCACAGCAGAATAAGCGACAAGCACTCACAAAACCAACACAACACAATTTGAAGATTTAACAACGAAATTTATTACAGCATTAACAACTTAATTAGGGAAAAGTAAGAATTAAAAAAAAGGCTTTAAGAACAAAAGGGGATGGAAAACTAACGTTACTATGTATATATGAAGTCCGAGATGAATCTCAACTCAAACTGATTTGCAAGGTAGACACGTAGAGGCAAAAGAAATACGAAAGTCACTGAGCGTTTAGGACTTGTTAATAATCTTTTTTCTTTCGTTCTTTTTCTCTTTTTTTCTTTCTTTTTTCTTGAAGAAGCTCGCCACGAGGAGTTAGGTTTCGGGTGTATTGAAACAGAGCTCTTGGATGGATGTTGACGCCTCGAAGTCACGACCGCTACTACTATAGTCACTTTACCAGTCAAAAACCAGAAGGGTCTCTTCCCTGACTCTTAGAGCCGAACACATGGTTGATAAGGTCACCCAAAGTACACTCCAAGAGTTCAAAGCTAGCTGAGATGGGTAGATAGTGGAAAGGGGTTGACTTGCAATTCCATTTCTTGTCGTCATCGTTTTTCTTTTCTCTTCCATCTTTAGCCTCGTGAACTACCGAGCAAATCATGTGTGATTAGAGAGGGTATGCTTGGCACCTCTCCTTCCCAATTTTATTCTTCGTCTCAGAATAATAAGGACAAATAAAACACATTTGTAATGTACATAAAAAAAATATATATCTCCTATTTTCTACCCCATGTAACAATAGTTTGGAATGAGCCGCCGCAGGCATTGGCCTCCATGTCAATGCACACAAAACAGAATATATGTGCTATAATCAAACAGGCGACATCACCACACTAGATGGAACCCCTCTTAAACTAGTAGACAAATTCATCTACCTAGGAAGCAATGTATCATCAACAGAAAAGGACATCGACACGCGGCTAACGAAGACATGGACAGCTATCGATAGGCTATCGATCATATGGAAATCAGACCTGACCGATAAAATGAAACGCAGTTTCTTCCAGGCAGTGGTTGTATCGATACTGCTGTATGGATGCACTACTTGGACGCTAACTAAACGGCTGGAGAAGAAGCTAGACGGCAATTAAACAAGAATGTTGCAAGCAATATTGAACAAGTCCTGGCAGCAACACCCCACAAGGCACCAACTATACGGCCACCTGCCTCCCATCACGAAAACTATTCAAGTTAGACAAACCAGACATGCAGGTCACTGTTGGAGAAGCAGGGACGAGCTCATAAGTGATGTGCTCCTGTGGACCCCCACATATGGCCGGGCAAAAGCAGGACCACCAGCACGAACATACATCCAGCAGCTATGTGAGGATACAGGGTGTTGCTTTGAAGACCTGCCGGAGGCAATGAACGATAGGGAAAAGTGGCGAGAGTGGGTCAGAGATATCCGTGCCTACGGCACGACATGATGATGTTAATGATGACTTAGTTTCATGTTGATCACACAATCAGAAATTTATGAGAGAGAAAAAGAGACAATTGTTTTAATTCATGAATTATTTCTTTGCCTTTTATTTGAAATTGACAATTTACATTATTTTGACTGAACCCAGAAAAACTGCAATGACACTTTTGGATCTTAATATTTAAAATGTTCAGTTTACTTTTGCTCTGCTCTACAAAGACAATTTAAAAAAATAAAATCTATTAAAAATGCTTGTGCATTATAATAAATTCCTACACTACTCAAAGCACACATAAATTTTGCCATCCTATTAATCATTCTACTGAATAACATAAATATAAAACCTAATTCTTTCAAAACTGTTGGGCTATGTATTAAACCACTAATAGCTTTTACTTTTTCCTCAGCTATTACATTGTCAATTCATCAGTCATCAGTTGATGTTTTCCTAAAAAATTATAAGATAACTTAAATGATTCAAATCCAATCTAAAATTTATGGTCTATATTTGATAAAAAGCTTGAAAATTGCAAGTCTTCTAATTAAACTAAGTTATTTAATATATTGGATGAATGTTAGCTAGGATTATCACATGATCTTTGTCAATCGCTTGTTGAAAGTATAACTAGATACTGTCAGGTAGTAACTGATACTCATGGATACTCTATCAAATATTTAAAAAAAAGTAAAGTTGGTGACCTTAGTTGAGGGCAACCTTGAAGGTTCCCTTTTCATTAGCTACTACTCCAAGGTGTAAGGGAAAGTGCTACTCCTTTCCTTGGATTACTCCACTTTATCCTTGATCCATACCATATAGGGCTGAGTGTTAAGCAAGGCTACATCGAGTACCATTCTTTTTGAGTCTTTGGTATGACTCGACCTGGGATTGAATCCTGGTCTCCCGGGCTCCTGGCAAACACTCTACCCAAGACAATAGGCAATTGTCCTAACTTGTCAAAAACTCCATTGTTATCGATTGCCTCAATAAAAATTTTGATGGTAGTTGTCCATCTTTTTTCTTTGTTCAATTTTAAATGATATTTCAGATTTTCAAATTTAAAAAATTGTCTGTTTTATAGTGATTAGCATATGTTGCTTTTTGACTAATCTCTTTAGATTCTTTTCCAATTTAATCTTTCCTTATATAACTTTTTTTTTTCAGATCCTCTTCTTATGAGTCAAAGAGTACCATTGTTGAGGTGCCTTACACACAAGGCAAGTGGAAAGGAATTCTTGGTTCTGACATTGTCACATTGAGTGGTGCCAACAACATTACAGTCCGTGCCAACTTGGCTTGTATCACAGAATCTAGCAACTTCTTTATTAATGGTTCTAACTGGCAGGGAATTCTTGGACTTGCCTATGCAGATATTGCAAGAGTAAGTATTTTAAAATTCACAATCTAATTAAAAGATTTAAAAAACATTTTTATTTTTCAAAACTTGATGTTCTTGCATCTGTCAAACAATAATACTGTAATTAGTCATGTTTAATATGCACCCCATTCTGGAAAAAACATTTCTCTGTGTATGTCATGCATTGACTTTTTTGGATTTTGTAGCAGATAAATTTATACCAAATTTAACATTTGTCCAACTTTTTATCTGGTTTCTATTGACTCAAAATAAGAATTTACATTCATATAAGGTTTAGAAACACAACATTTACACAGTATTTAAAGCAAAGGCTAGGGCGTGTTTACATGAAAATGTTACAAACTTTCAGCAAAATTAAGTTTACAATAGAAAAAAGCAAATTATAAACAAACATGCATTTCAATGGCTATATCTCGGGAATGGTGTAGAATAGAAGTGTTTGTTTCATATTTGTTACTTGGGTCCATAGATATATTGCCCAGTTGGCTGGGGCTGTAAAATACACTGACTGCACCTCTGCAGAGGGGGTAAGACCCCCCCATGAGTGTCCTAGTTATGACACTAAACAATCTGATGGTGAGGTTACAGTAATGCTGGGGCTTTGGGGGATATGGAACACCCCTTCAATGCCATTGCTCCCAGGTCCACTCTGGCCCAGCATGGTAGCACCTGATAGGGCCCTATCTATGGGTTAAATAGAACTAACAGCATACTTATGCTAAACTGAACTGTTTGACTAAACTGAATAGCTTGAAATAGAAATGTTTTTGACAATTAAACTGTACTTACATTCAAACTGTGAGCTTATGCTAAACTGAAACTGTACTTACATTTAAACTGCATGCTTATGCTAAACTGAATTATTTGAAATGGAACTGTTTTTTGACATTGAAACTGTACTTACACTAAACTGATTTGTTTAATATAGAACTGTTTTCACATTTAATTGTGCGTAAACAAAATCTGTACTTATACTAAACTGAATTAGCTGAATTAGAACTACTTGACTAAACTGAATAGCTTGAAATAGAAATGTTTTTTTACAATTAAACTGTACTTACATTTAAACTGCGTGCTTATGCTAAACTGAATTGTTTGAAATAGAACTGATTATTTACATAAAAATGGATTTACAAGCATGTAGCATTAAATAACCTACAAAGGTTGATATGCCATAAAACCCAACCAACCATAGATATATTTGTCTCTGCCTCCCATCAAACAGGACTTGACACAAGGCCAATGATAAAACTTGCTTTTGGTCATTCCATATGGAATATAGAGATGCATATGACTGAAAAAAAGGGCAATATTTAGTTCTCATGTATAATACATGCCCTAATTTTTAGGCTTAAAATTTTGGAGAAAAGAAAATGCGTATTATGCACAAATAATTATGGCAATAATAATTGGCTTTCTATTTGTGTGTCTGTCTTATTGTAATAGAGCAAAAATTCTATTCAAAATGTAGTGGCTAATGTGCTGGACTGTGGCATTGTAGTGAGTGAGTTCAAACTCCTGTCATGCTATTATGTTCTCTTTCCGATTAATACCCTTGGGAAAAGCATACTACACCAGTATCCCTCCAGCCATGGCTTTGATATCAAATAACCTAAGAAGGTTGATATGCCATTAAACAAGGAAACTAAATCAAACCTAAGGAGTCAGGAGTAGAATTAAGAAAAGTGCGATGAATAACTGGAGGATAGAAGACAATGCAGAAAGCAAAGACATCAAATTCAAACTTTGTTTGCATTACAGGGTGTAAACAATAAATTGGTACTATTTTGATAGTTTATAGAGCTTCTTTAGATTAATTCGCGTAAAAAATTTTTCTGAATTATTTTATCTAGCACATACACGCCTATTTATTGAAAAAACATAGTTTTTTTAAAATGCCTAAAATCTTTGAAATAGCTCAAAGAAATACAACAGCAGAATTGTACCGCACTGGACACGATTTTAAAGCTCACAAAACATGCTAAGAAAACAATTTATCGCATGGTGGCGAAAACTTAAAAAAGCAGAAAAGTGTTGAACGAAAGACTCACAACCCTAGAAGTGATGAAAAAAAAAAAAAAAAAAACTCTTTGCTCCTTAAATGGATTAAAACCAAGCATTGAAGCAAACCCTCTCAAATCCATAGCAAAATTGGCAAAGTCACGAAATATGAGCATAATGACCATCTCAAAAGCAGTTAGAAAAGATTTGAAAACATCTTTGCCTGCAATAAGATTTCATTTTCAATGAATGAAAAAACATAGATAAAAACTATATATGCATTAAGACAAGACTTGAAAATAGAAATAAAGTTTGGTACTCACTGAATCTGACCATTAATGAAAGAATACTTAGAAACCTGAGCCTCCCACAACCATTGGCCTCTTAATAGCCAAAAATGTGAACTGTTTTTGAGATGTCCATCTTAGTCAATTAAAAGAACTCAAACTCTGCTTTTATCAGGATCTGTCCCACGTGACTTCAGGTTTCAGTGGTGAATATTCATTAACAATAGTAATATTATTGTTCCTACTTTATTAAAATGATTTAGCTTGGGGTGAAGAAAACAATTTCTTATTCAATTTGCAACTTGATAGTGTGGCATCTTTGTACATACTGCAATAATCTATTTAAAAAGGATTTTCAAGAGATATAATTCTGATATGTTAAGTTCTATTTGTAAACTAATTATTCTTATTTATTCACTAATAATCTTTTATATTATAATGTATGTTTGTATAGATTTTCACCAAATCATGTTTTTAATTCATAAGTTTGGATTTTGAATAAGAATTGTTAAAAAAAACTTATTCCTAAAAAGGTTATCACTAGTAATAATTTAATTACCATGCAGTAATTAAATTTCTAGAAAAAAATTGGGGGGCTTTTTTCATAAAATTCATACTTTATTCAAATTAAATATGTATAAAAGTTTTTGCTAAAATCAAATTCATTCCAAAAAATTAATAATTAATTGTATCTTCTTTAGCCTTCAGCAGTACATTGAACCTCATGGGAATCAATTCAATCAATATCATTTCTGAGATTTGACCAAGCTTTTATTGTTTCAATATTTAAAAGTTTTTCATTGACTATTTCTCTATGAAACTTTTTTTGTGGATTTCCCATAAATTCTCAGTTGGGTTTAAATCAGTTGAATTGGAAAGCCATGACTTCATTTTCATTCTTTTTGACTGAAACCAATTTTTTGTTGTACTAGATGCATGGTAAGGAGCACTATCTTGCTAAAACTAAACACCCCTCTCATCATTACTAATAAAGAATGTTTTATTTTTGGTTGATCCATCATCAGTGGATTTTCAGAACTTTTCTCTGATAGGATTTTCAGTCATTTCCATAAGATAGCTAAATTTTGACTCATCAGTCCAGAAGACTTTTTTCCAGTTTTCAATGGACCAATTTTGATGATGACATGTCTATTGCAACCTTTTCTTCTTCATTGCAGCTGTCAAAAGCATTTTTTGTAGGGAGAAAGGGTTTCACATTGGATTGATAACAAAACTTAATTAGAATACATTGAACAGATGCAGGATGGATATCGACGCTTGATCTCATTTGCCAATTCTTTGCTTGTTAAATCACTTTTCTTTTTTTTCTTTTTTTTTCTTTTTTTTTTTAAGTAGGATACAGACCATTGGTTTTTTAAGCTTTTGAGGCCTTCCAGAACATTATTTGGTATGATAGATCCAATATCTTTTTACTTCTTAATCAAGTCTGCAACTGTTCAATGTGGAAAATTGACTTTCAGTGCAATTTCTTTGGATTTCATACCACTTTTATAGTTGCAAATTACATGACAAATTTCTGTCAGTGTAACCATCTAAATTTTTAGTGGATGGGTAAAAAAAATGGCTTGCTTTTTATTAATTTTAATTTTAGAATTTTCTAGAAGAAATTAAAAACTTGCAGAAACAACTATAAATTAGTTGTATTTTATTGTAAAGCATCTGTTAATTAAATTTTTTTATCAATAAATATTTTATTTCAAAAGATTTAAAAATAATAAACTTAAAATGGTGAAAACTCATCTACACCTTATTTTACATGTTTTGATAAATCAAACAAAAATTTAACAAAGTAATTTTTATGACACCAATTAATTACTATATTAAATGTTTTTCATATTATTTTAAATATAAGCAAATATTTATTAATTTCTTTTACATGAAATTAGAAATAACATTGATTTAATGCTTTGTTTAAATTATGACAAAAACTTATGCACAGCACTTTATATAACAAGATATCATAACAAAAAATTTTATTAGCATAATACTGCAAAATTTCTTAACTTGGAGAATAAAGCAATTTCCAGTTCAATCAGCAGCTTAACAATAAATGTGGTGATTTGCATTCACCAATGACCCAATTTCCTAAAGGAGATAACTTCAGGTACATTAAATACTATCGATTTGCAAATATAATATAGATTCTATAAATATGAAGTAACTTGTCACCAAGCTTATATGAAATGTAGACACATACAGGGAAATTTAGCAGAATAAAAAAAAAAAGAAAGTGTAGCAACAATTGATATTGCAGCAGTACTAATAAATGGATATTGTTTTAGGTTTGGTTTCTTTGTTTTTTAGCATAGCAACCTTCATAGGTTATTTAAAATCAAAGCCATCCTTCTAAAAGAACAGCAATGATACCCGTAGTTGGGGGAATAAGGGGGTTCAGTACTTTTTCCAAGGGTATTAGTTTGAAAGTGAATGTAACAACATGATTGGGGTTTGAACTTGTTTACTTCAAGGTGACAGCCCAGCACTTTAGTCATTATGCCATATTGATATTGTTTTACAGATTAGCATAAAAAGGAATGGGTAGTGACATAGGAATTTTGAATTGGTTTATTTGCAAGACATTTTCTAATCAAATCCCCAAGATGTTTGCAAAAAGAAGTTTGTTGGATTTTCTTCACTTGAGCCAATTTTGTAACCAAATTCCTCCAGTCTTTCACTACTCTAGTGGGTCTCTGATTATTACTTCTTTATTGTGGAGGTATGATTAACATAATGGTTATTGTCATTGGAAATGGAATTGGCAACCCAAGTTCAAATCCTGGCTGAGGCTGTTTGCCTGCCACTTGGTATTAATACCCTTAGGCAAGGCATGAATCCTTCTGTTCTTCCTTCAACTGTGTGAAAATAGTTGGGCAAACTGGGTTTTTTAGGCTAGGCTAAGCAGCCAGTCTACAAGAAAAACTCTGAATTCAAACCAGCTTTGCTCTGCTTAAAAATTGAGCTAGTGTCACATACTGCTTGTAGTGGAGGAGTTGGGTAAACACCTATTATTTCCTAATGAAAAACTAGTTTTCTTAAAATGTAGAAAAGATCAATTCTTGAAAGTTGTTTGGTCATGAAGTGATTAGTCACAGCATTGAATGGAATATGAAAAGCTTATGAACAACCAATGAGCTTCTGTTTAATGATTAGTGAGGTAAATACTCTTAAACATGAGCTCTTACTTTATTAGGTGTAGAATAGCGAAAGAAATTTAACAAGTGAGGAAGTTTCATTATTTTGAATTGCTTGATCCATCCAACTTGAACAAAAGGGCAAGGAAAAATGAGGAAGTATTTAAAAGATTAGTAAGTATGTAACAAGGATTATGATGTCACTTTGAAGTAAAAATAACTGAGTTTAATTAGTGTTTAACGCAACTTGAATTTTTTAACACCCACTTTTCTTTAAACCTGATCTGCCAGTGAGTCAACATTTTTGATCTGATTTGAAATCTACTCACTTGTTTTTATGCTTTCTCCTAGGTAAACAAATCCATGTTTTATTTTGACCAAAGGGAAAAGGAAATCTTTATTACAATTTTGTGTAGGTCTCAGTCGCTCTTTTTGCAAGTGTGTATCTCTTTCACTCTTTTTGCGTGCGTGTAGGGGTCTCTGTCACTCTTTTTGCGTGCATGTAGGGGTCTCTATTACTCTTTTTGTGTGCATGTAGGGGTCTCTGTTAATCTTTTTGCATGCATGTAGGGTTCTCTGTTACTCTTTTTGTGTGCGTGTAGGGGTTGCTGTCACTCTTTTTGCGTGTGGGGTATCTGTCTCACTCTCCATGTGTATATGTGCCTCTGTCTTGGTCATACTCTTCATGTGTGCTGTCAGTCTCTTTCTGTGTGTATGTTTCTCTGCCTCACTCTCCACATGTATGTGTGTCTCTGTCCCACTATCTATGGGTATATGTGCTTCTATGTCATACTGTGTGTGTGTGTGCGCGCGCGCATGTAGAAGGGCTACCATACTCTGTTTTGTATGTGGGTCTCAGTCACTGTGTGCATATGGCTCTTTGTTACTCTCTCTTTTTCTCTCTCTCTCTCTCTCATATTTACATTTTCTCTATCTCTTTTATTCACACTATCTTTCTGTATCTACCTGCCTGTGTCTTCCTGTAATGATTCTTTCTTGTTCCAGCAATGAATTGTATTTTTTAAAATAAGTAATTTCTTGTTCCAGCAATGAATTGTATTTTTTAAAATACGTAATTTCTTGTTCCTGCAAAAAATAAAATGAATTGTGAATGATTTTCCTCAAATAAATTTCTATTTATATATTTATTTAATTTTTTAAATAAAAAGACAAGAACAAACCTTTATATCCTTATTTGTTGAATGAGGAAAATGGGCTTGTGAAACTGTTTTCCTCTCTAGCAGTTGACTAGATTTGTTACTCTTAAATTTCTCCAAATGTCTGACATTCAGAAGAAAATTTTTCTTCTTCTGACCTGATGGAAGCACAATATCTCTCTTTACTTATCTTCACCAAATCAATATTAAAGTGGTGAACTGATTTTTTTTCTTCTCTTTCTCCCTTTTTCTACCCCTCCTCTCTCTGTTCTACTGACTTTGTGGCCTTTTTAGTCCATGTGCTGCTTAACATTAAACCACATTGCAGTGTCTGTTTATTCTATTTATTTTTTAAGCCAATAAATGTCTTTAAAATTATTGAATATTGTATGCTTTTTAAATTATTTATTTATTTATTTATATTATACATATCACTTAGTTTTGACTGATTGCTCCAACTGGAATTGCCAAAGTTTCCTTTCCTCTTTATATTCTTTAGTTGGGTAATTTAATATTTCAATTTGCTTTTAAAACAACTACCTACCTAAATCTAATATTGTTTTATTTTGAAAGTGTATAAAACAAACTCCACCCTACCCTTGGAGAGGGAAAGAATTCAGTGTGCAAACATTTGGTTTTCTGATACTAAGCTTACTGTGACTCTTAGCAATATGCAAATAAATCTCTTGTTTATAAAAAGCTTGAAAAAAAAATGTCTTATTCTCCAACTTGTTGGTTGGATGGTTGTGAAGGTTGGTCCCATGATGTAGATCATTATTCTCAACTGAAAACCATATGCTCACCTCTCTCCGGGGAGAAAGTTCACATAAAATAAATTGGATATTTGATAGTCACAGAAGTTGCTGCAATTCATGGGTACTTTGAAATAAATTTCAACTGTAGAATTTTTTTCAATGATGTGGCGGTTTGGAAGGTGTGACACCTTAAATTTACCATTTAATATGTCACACCTTCCGAACCGCCACATCATGAAAAAAATTGTGAAAAGGCTTTAATCCTTGTTAACTAACAAATGATTAGTATGAAGTCTCAAGTCAATAAAGATTATATTATCAAGTTTGGTATTAAATCCAGAAAGGGTAAAGTTCCAAATAGGTAAATCCAACTTCAGGAAGATGTTCTTTTCATTGCAGGGTTATGTGAGTTAGGTTTTTTATAATAATTAGAAGATTCATTTTTCCTCAGAATGCAATGTTGATGGTTATTTATTTCAGACAGGAAGTTGTTTATTGCTTATACCAAGACATTAATCCAACAGGAAGGCACAGATAAATAAAAAGTTGCCATCAACAAAAAAAGTTGAGAACCATTGATTTAGATCATAAAGTGCCATGATATATTGTTCTTGGTGTTTCTAAAGCAAAACAAGATTACTTGATAATGTCTAATCCTAAGTATGACATTAAACTGTATCTGATGGTGAGGTTCCAGTTCCGGAGCTTTAGAGAGTATGGAGTACTCTATCATTGCTATTACTTTCAGGTCCACTCTGACCCAGAGTGGTAGTACCTGTTATGGTCCCATCTATTGGTTGAATTAATACATTTAAAAATTATCAGTATTGGTTAGAAATACATGGCACCATACAACTGTGTGCAAATTATTTGTATTAAATAAGAATACTTGATACCATATTGTTGCGTAGTCAGATACACGAATATGGCCATGTGCAAAATGGACATAATGTTCATTACGACAGAACATAGGAATCTCGGAATTTGAAAATATATAACGACTTCTTGTTCAGGTATGAAACTTTTTTTATTAACTTTGAGCTAAAGGTTTCGACGTAAGGAGGAGAGACACAATCTTCTATGCTGTCTTATTTATTTGGCCCCCATCTCAAGCGGCCCCCATAGGGCGCAAGTTCGCCTCGCGTCTGTGAGCTCCAAAAGTCGATCCTTTTCGTTTGGTGTCTAGTACCCAACTCTTACTTTCTTCAAATCTCACACAAACCTCCGCGCGCTTCCAGTGCGTGACGTCACCCGTACCCTGTCACTGCGTTTCATCTCAGACTATTATGACATCTGAGTGACACCTCCATCCACCCACGTTAACACCTGCCTCAATGTTGCACCTAACTAACCCATGTGCTGAGCCGAAAAGTTCTCAGCCTAACTAAACTCAAAGGCATGAACCGAAATCCCTCGGCTATTATATAACAATATAACTATGCAGACAAATGATTATTATAGACAAATATGAAAAATGATTGCAATGGAACATTAAAAATATAAATGTGTATAATTTGTTGGTTGGGTTAAATAGTACAAGTACTATCTTACTCTTTAACCTTATAAAAGGCAATCCATCTTGGATGTTCAATAATATCAGATCAAGGATCATTTCTTGCTCATTTCAACTCATTACTTGGAGAGGAGATAGGCAAGAATAAAGAGAGTCTATAGTGTAGTGGGTATAGTGCTTAACAGCAACATCTTAGTAAGCAAGTTCAAACTCCAGTTGTGCTATTATGTACACTTTTGGACTAATGCCCTTGGGAAAGGTATGAACTTTCTAATTCTCCCAGCTATAGGTTAAATAGTATTACTATCATCTTTTTACATTTACTTTCAGACTAATACCCTTTGGAAGGTATGAACCTCCTTATCATCCCAGTTATGGGTAAAATAGTACAAGTACTATCTTTCTACATTCGCTTTCAGACTAATACCCTTGGGAAAGGTATGAATTCCCTTATCCTCCCAGCTATCGGTTAAATAGTACCACTACTGTATTTTTACATTCACTTTCAGACTAATACTCTTGAGAAAGGTATGAACTTTCTTATATCCCCAGCTATGGGTTGAATAGTAATATTGTTCTTCTAAAGAATGGTTTTGGCATTAAATAGCCCACAGAGTTTGATATGCCATTAAGCAAAGAAACCAAAATAACCATTTCCAAATAAATAAAAATTTGGTATCAAATAACCTGTTAGCAGTTGATATGCCATTAAACAAATAAACCAAACCTTTATAATATCTTTCAAAATAACATGATTGGTAGTATGAGGAGAGAATCCCTGACCTCAACTACTTCTCCAGCTATTGTATGCTAAAACTGGCATTGTTATCTTTCAAAGATTTTTTTCCGTTACAAAAAAGAAAATTACTCTTGGCACATGGTCTATTATAATACAATATACCACAAATCTCCAACCCCCTTTGTAGGCATTATTCCAAAACCCTGCCTGATTATTTTATCATAGCAATAGATATCAATAAATATCAATTCAACAATATATGTATTACTGACCATTTTAAAATTACTTAATTCTACTACTTAATCTCTGCCTACACGAAATTTCAATACTTAATTCTCATGGCTGCACGTTCATCTGTTGAGGTCCTAAGCTATTTGAAATTTGATGTACTTCTCTCAAATTTTTTTTTATATCTTTGCTAATGATAAATAAAGTGTATGTACATAATTTTTGATGAATTAGTGTTAAAGAATAAAAACTAATGATAAAATAGATATATATCTATAAAAAAAAAAATGAGGCTTCAAGGGTGTGTGGCCCTGAGCTATAGTTTATTTAGTTTATAGGTAAGTCCAGCACTGTTTATTCTTTTACTTTCATCCATTATAAATAAAGCCTCCATCAAACACTAAGAGCACAATAATGCCAGTGGATAGAGCAGCTCTTGGTGGTTAAGCTACAACTCTCTCACTCTCTCGATAGCTTTTGAAGATTTTTACACAATCCAATATGCAACTATGAATCTTTTTGGACAAACAACTTATTTCATGTCTTATGAAATATTTGTAGAGATCTCTAGGAAAGGTTTAAATCCACTTCTCCCTACAGCTATGGGTAACTAGTAAGGCAGAGCACTTTAACTTTATAAAAGGCAATCCATCTTGGATGTTCAATAATATCAGATCAAGGATCATTTCTTGCTCATTTCAACTTATTACTTGGAGAGGAGATGGGCACTGCCAAGAACCATTATTTCTCTCAAAGATGTTATGAAGGAGAATTACTTGGTATGTCATCCTGATGACCTGAAGGGTGTCTGTGAAACATCCAGCCTGCCATTCCTTTCTTTTTGGTCAATCTTTGTACCACTACTGACACATGGGTCTTATAAGTCATTACCAGAGTAAAAGTTGAAAGGTATGGTTTCCATGTAGACTAATTTGGTATTTACAGCATAAACGAAGATACTAGGGTGAGTCAAAAGTTTTGCTATGTTTTGGTTCATGCTAGTTTGTGGTGTATATATTTCATGACTAAAATAGTTCAAGCTGTGGATGATACCATCATTGTAGTTGGTGCACTGACATGTGCATTGCTTCACTCTGTGTGATTTCATAGACATACAGATAAATATGCAATGTATTCTAATTTGGGAATGTAAACTTTACAAGTTTGAATTGGGCTATAACAACATGGAAGCAACCAAAAATATTTGTTGTGCAAAAGGCGAAGGTGCAGTTGGTTACAGTAACCAGATGGTTCAAAAAAACTTTGCTCAGGTTACAAGAATCTCAACATTCAGGTTGTTCTAAAATTATGGATTCTGAGGCTGTGCTCTAAGCAATGGAGATAAATCTTGTGAGTAGTACTGATTGAGTATCAGGCGATCTTGGCATCTTAGATTCAAGTGTGGTTTTTCACCTTCATGAACTCGGCAAAAGCTACCAAATTTTGCTTGACATTTCCAAAATATTGTAAGATATATTATTTTTTCAGCCTAAAATTTTGGGATGTGTATTATACATAAGAAATATATGATTAACTTTTTTCCGGCTACATGCCTCATCATATGGGAAGACTGAAAGTAAATTATATCTATTGACTAAACTAATCTGTTTTATTTCGCTATAGAGAAATATCCACTGGAATGTGTGTTTGTTTTTAATTTCGTTTCTCCTAAGTGAGCTTATTTTTGCTGTAAGCTTGTTGCATTTTTCTGTGATCATGTGCGTGTGTTTGCTCTAAATATTGGATAAATTTTGTGTATTAAGACAATGTAAACTATATAAGTTCTTATTTTTAATATGAACTGATAAAAAATTTGAACAAATGTTAGATTTACGTTAACTTTAGCTGCTACAAATTCTAAAAAAGTTAGTGTGTCTTATATATGAAAATTTTTTTCACAGAATTTTGTAGTCTAAAATTAGTAGTGTTATACATAGATACAAATGGTATTCATTTGTTTCTCAGCCCAATCAGCTGAGGCTATAGAATACACCGACTGCATCTCTACATGGAGGTAAGACCTCCCTCTCCCAACAAGTGTCCTGGATATGATGTTAAACAATCTGATGGTAAAGCTCTAGTTTTGGAGATTTGGGGAATGTGAAGTACCATTACTCCCAGGTCCACTCTGACCCGGAGTGGTATCACCTGATAGGGTCCTAACTATAGATCAAATAGAACTGTTTGACATTTAAACTGTGTGCTAACAAATGACATATGTTAAATCAAATTGTTAGAAATAGAACTGTTTGATCATTTAACTGTATGTAAACAAATGACTGATATTTAATTGTGACTGTTATAGAGCAATCCTTGAAACCATTTAACTGTGTGCAAACAAATGATTAATAGGATTTGGCATTAAATAACTAAAAATGGTTGTTACACCAGAAAACTAAACCAAACCAATCATTTGTTTCAAACATTTAGAGAACTTTTTATTAAAATTTAAAAAAGTAAAGAAAAAAGTTAAATCTCTCTACTTAAAACACTTGAGCATATAGTCAAATATCACCACTAAAACAAAATATTAAAGTTGTTATATATGTATTTTTTTGTTTTTTTCAAATGATATTTTTTATGACAATGTCCATGTTATATTTTTGAAATTTGTGTACAATTTTCTTTCCTCTTATAGCCAGACAGTTCTGTACAGCCATATTTTGATGCAGTGGTACAAGAGACTGGAATACCAAATATGTTCTCCATGCAACTATGTGGCACAAGTTCTGTATCTACATCAGAAGATAATTATGAGACTGGTGGAACACTTGTAAGTACCTTAACTACCTCTTTGTTGTTATTTTTATCATTAACACATGACTAGCAAAGGCATGGACAGCTATCAATGGGCTATCAGTCATATGGAAGTCAGACCTGACCGATAAAATGAAACGAAGTTTCTTCCAAGCAGCGGTTGTGTCGATACCACTATATGGATGCACTACATGGATACTAACTAGACAGATGGAGAAAAGGCTTGACGGCAACTACACAAGAATGGTGCGAGTAATATTGAACAAGTCCTGGAGGCAGCACCCCACAAAGCAGCAGCTGTACGGCCACCTACCACCTATCACAAAAACTATCAAAATTAGATGATCCAGACATGTGGGACACTGCTGGAGAAGTAGGGACAAGCTCATAAGTGATGTACTCCTGTGGACCCCTTCACATGGATGAGCAAAGGCAAGACGACCAGCTTGAACCTACATACAGCAGCTCTGTGCCGATATGGGATGTAGTCCTGAAGACTTGCTGGAAGCAATGGACGATAGGGAGGGGTGGCGAGAGAGAGTCAGGGATATCTGTGCTGATGGCATGACATGATGATGTTATAACTACTGCTGTTATAATAATTATTTTTATTATAAATTCCTAAATTCATTTGTTGCTGTTACTAAGTCTAAATAATTATAATAATACAACAACAACAACAACACCATGCATAAACTCCTATGGGACTTTAACATACAAACGGATCACTTGATCCTGGCCAGAAGACCAGACCTCATAATAATCAACAAAAAAAAGAAAATTTGTAAAATTGTCGACTTTGCTGTCCCGGCGGACCACAGAATAATTCTGAAGAAAAGTGGAAAGAAAGATAAGTACCTCGACCTTGATAGAGAATTGAAAAAGCTGTTGAACATGAAAGTAACAATTGTGCCAATTGTGATTGGTGCTTTTGGCACAATAACTAAAGGATTATTAAAAGGCCTGGAGGACTTGGAAGTTGGCGGATGGGTAGAGACTATCCAAACGACAGCATTGCTGAGAACAGCCAGAATCCTGAGACAAGTCCTGGAGATTTGAGGAGATTTGCTGTCACTCAGACTCCAGTGAAAAATCATCAACAAACGCTGATGTGAAAAACTCTGAGTAAAAAATTTAAAAAAAAAAAAATACTACTACTACTACTACATAACTTTATATTTGTTTTTGGTATCAATATTATTTGTGAAACCTAAATATTTTTTTTGCTGTTTACACCCTACTATGGTGTATAACTTATTTACCTAATTCACAACCAATTTTTTCAATATAACAGTCTGTCTATATGAATTGATCTTCATACTCCTCTACCTCGAGAGTTGTAAAGTGCCTTTCATTTCAGGAAACCAGTGAATGCTTCATTCAGTACTGATTGTCAATGTAGCACCAAAATAGTTTTAAAACTAGGTTAACCTAAGTGATTGCCTCTAAATCTTATGTCTAAGTTTCTTTATTATTCTGAAGATTTTAACTAAAGACATCCACACTGTTTTCTTCTTTGTATGACTATTTTCCATACATTATTAACGTCTACAAGTTATAATTGTTAAGAAAAAGTAACTTAGGTTTTGGAGTTGCAAGTGGACTAAAGATTAGAAATAGGTGAACCGTGTTCAAGCTCCAGTTTGAACAGTTTGCATTCACTTTATAAAATGCACTTCTTCCAGTAAAGGGTAACAAGCAAGGTGGTTGAAGCCTTTTAGCCTTGAAAAGGCAATCCATTTTTATTAAGGATTAAACTTGTTCTTATTATATATTAGTGTGTATATATAATTTTTGTTCACACACACACACAAATTTAAACACCTTTTTAAAGAACAACTTAACAATTGTCCTGCTTTCCTTTTCAAGTTATATTGGTTGGGGTGGTGTCAACTGAGTTTAAATTCAGATAATGCTCATTTTATGTTTATTTGAATTCTGAATGTGAACCGAAGAAAAAATGGAAAATACTACTCCCTATTTCTCCTTTTTTTTTTCTTTTTTTTTTAAATACATTTTTAGAAATGGTGATGGTGTGATTGTTTTTTTATTTATTTTTTTGTTATTTTCAGTGTTTGCACACAAGTCATCATTACCTTAATTTACAAATTCATTTAACTTTGTTTTGTTCATATCTACTCATGCAAAGTTGATTCTTGAGCAATCAATTTCTAGATAAGTCAAGGAGACTAGAATAAATAAAGAAAAGGCCACAGACTGTCTGCTCTTTTACAAATGTCAAACCATAAAAAGGATAATCAATGCACAGTTAGTTTGTGGCCCTCTCTTAAGGATGAAACTTGTTGTCATTGACTTCTTAGATCAATGACAATTTCAACAAGAAAAAACAAGATACTTATTTTTTAACAGTCCACATTATCCTCAAAATAAAGTATAACTTTCAAATAAGTTATACTAAGATATACTTATTACTAAGTTATACTAAGATATACTTATTACTACTTATTATTATACTAAGATATACTTATTACTAAGATGAGATTTTTCTTAATTTCTCCTTATATAAGGTTCCATAAAAAGTTAGAACTTGATAATAGAATTATTTATAAGTCTATCACTGATTTTGAAGGCATTTTGGACTTAAAGATTTATTGCTTTCTGTATCCATAAATAGACTTTATATTTAAAAGGTTTATTTGAAAGCTTTATAAAATAAAATTTTTAGGCTATCAAGCTAATTTTATCAACAATACCCCTTCTCCCCAACATAGTTACTTTTTCTAGTTATTTTATCTGTTCACACACACACACACACACACACAACTCATTCAATAAAAAGGTGCATTTATTTGCCGAAGGAGTTGGCAGTAGAAATCATTGTTTACATTTGAATCTTTTTCAAGAAAATCAATAGTGATTAGTCCTTTCATGTCTCTGAAGATTGTCAGCATGACCTTCTTTTCTGACTGCTGCACCAGGAACTCTTTTTTTTTCTTTACTGGAGAGTGTTTCTATTGCATGAACTGTTTTTTGACTCTGGCTCATCGTGGCAAACCTCTGATTAGCTCATTTGTAAACTTTTTTCTTTTTTTTTTTTTTTTTTCAACTAAAGCATACTTCTCAGTACGCATACATTTTTCTGTAAATGTTACATGTTTTGCATTTCTCAGCCAACAAAATATAAGAGACTGCTGTTCAAGCCTGAATCACTCTATTTGATTTGCCACCATTTTGAATAGCTTCAAAAAATATTTACAAGATTAAAATAATTTTTTGCTATAAATCAATTCCAAGCAACTCAGAGTTTATATTTTTGGGAAAAAATTCAGAAAAAAAAAATGATGTATTTTTTTTTTTGTAAAAAAAATTCCCAGCATTCATTGAATAAGCCTTATATATATATATATATATATATATATATATATATATATATATATAAACAAAACAACAATTTGTCACATTGAGATAATAAATTTATTTCCAGCCTGTTAAAAAGCATTGATATAAATCAATGCTCTAAAACATTAACAGGACTTCTTCAGATCAAACAAGAAAATGGACTAAAATAACTATTTCACATTTACAACCAGACTTTGAAAAAAAAAACCTTATTCCTTCTATATAAAAGTAACCCTTCCAATTCAAGTAGTAATAAGTATCAACTTATTTTAGCATGTAAAGAAACATTGACTCAATACAAATTGGATTATACCCTATTTATCAACCCCTCCACTCGGGCAGGATATGACACAAGGTCAATTTTTAAGTGGAGTTTAACAAGTTTAAATTCAGAGTTTTCCTTCTCCTAGACTAGTTGCCTCACCAAGGCTGAAGAACCCACTCTGTCCTACTATTTACCCATAGCTGGAGGGAGAATAATAATTGGATTCATACCTTTCCCAAGGGTATTAGTGCTATGTGAAATGCAATCATTCTTGTCCAGGATTTGAACTTGCGTCGCCGTGTCCATTTCCTAGGACGATAACCATTACACCACAGGTACCTCCAAATTGGATTATACTGTGATGAAAGTATTTTAAACATCCCCAATAGTGATAGTCCTAAGTGTCCTAGTATATAAAAAAAGATTATAAGATCTTTTAAAGTTTTAGGATTCAAAACTGGAATTTTCTAATATTAAAATAGCTAATTTTCTAGATGTTACACTTAACCTATCTGACAACTCTTATAGGCCATTCCTTAAGACAAACCATTATCCCTCCTATATTAATGTAAATTCTAATCACCCCAGTTCTATAATTAAACAGTTCCTGAAAGCTGTTAATATGAGAATAAGATTATCATCAAATCAGAAAATTTCCCATGAAAGTAGTAAAATTTATATTGAAGCCCTTAATAGTGGTTTTAAAGAAAAGTTTACTTATCTAGAGCCAAAAAAGATTAAACCTAATAATAATAATAATGATAATAAGATCATCCGAACTGCAACATTATTGAGAATGGCCAGAATACTGAGAAGATTCCTGGAGACTTGTGGAGACTTGCTGTCTCTCAAACTCGAGTGAAAAACCATTAGCTAAAACTGATGTGAAGAACTCTCAAGGAGTAAAAAATAATAACAACAAAATAAATATATATATATATATATATATATATATATATATATATATATATATAGACTACTGATAATTGCAATGTTAAAGGAAAATGTCATAAAAATAGAAAAAGGAAAATAATATGGTTCCCACCCTCCTTTGCAAACTTATTGATATAAACATAGGAAAATGTTTTTTAAAATTAATATGTAAACACTTTAATCAGTATTATATGTTACATAAAATATTTAATTAGAAAACCTTAAAAATTATTAATTCCTGCACAAATAATTTTTCTAAAATGATTAACACACATAATATGGAAGTAATTAAAAAAAATATTATGACCAACATGAAGATAATAAGAGTAGTAATAATAATTGTAAATCTAAAGAAGATTGTCCAATGAGAGGTACATGTAATTGAAGAACGTAGTGTATCAAGCTTGTTAATTTAAAAATAATAGAGCACAATATTATGAAACCACGACCACAATGGATATATGGAGAGAGAATATTTATTTGTTCTCCTCTAACAACTACTGTATTTACAATAATGGCTGTCTCACAACTACTGATTAGAAGCTGCCCCACTGCTGGGAGGGTATTTAAGGGGGATCACTCCATTACATTAACAAACCTATTTTCCCAAAGGAAAGATAAAAAAAAGTTTATATTGGAATTTTGTTGGTTAGGTGGAAGTTAAGATATAATAATCATATTCATTCTTTCGCTCATGAATGCTTG
>OY757921.1:80269126-80771542 GCA_963585895.1 Sepioteuthis lessoniana | reverse complement strand
AATGAACTCTGGCTTATTTAAAGATGTTATCTACTAACTATTCATTTACAAATCTTATATATAAAACAGAAATTGGCATTAAATAACCTCCAATAGTTGATATGCCATCACAACCAACCAACCTAATTGTATTTCCGTGTATCATTTTTCTCTTTCGTCTTTAGTGTTTGTCCAAAATAAAACAAAGAATTTCTGTTATTTCCGTGTTAATATACAAAAAGTGTGTGTGCATATATATATATATATATATATCTATATCTATCTGAGAGAGAGAGAGATGATACTTACATTGCCTATTCAGACAAAAGTAAAGATTTTACAAAAGACTTAGATTTGTCTCCAAAATTAGCCATCAGCAATTGGCTGTTAACATCTTAATGGTTGGGGAAGGAAAAGACTAAACTAATATAGTTTATGGGGGTGGGGATTGTAGTAAATTGAAGATGTAATTTTTAAATTTAATTATTCAATAAAAAAATGTGAAAGTAAATAAACTGAAATTTATCTGGTGATGCAATTGATCCTGATTGCTTTCTAACCATATGGATACCATGTGTATTGGCCCTCATGAAGAACCACCCCTCTACTGGGTGTGGTTCTTTGTCACTGCACTGGAATATAAATGAGATCTGGCCCAGCAGGGGGTTTGATCTTTCCAATAGTTGGTAAGTGACTGCTTAAAGACCAGCTAGCAGTTGCTTATGTTTCTCAACTCAGTAGCCCAGTATCTTGTTGACCACTTCTTATATATTGTTTTCAATTCACTAAATTATTCCTAATAATCCTTTTTAGCACAACAAGGATTTCCTGTCACTTTTTTCTCAGCATAGATAAAATAAACATTCTGACATCAATCCAGCCTCAATCATATCAGCATACTCCAAACTCTCAAATTTACTCATTATTTTTTTAACTAAAGAAGAGTTTTCCATCCCTAATAAGAAATGAATGCAGAATCCAGAAACAAATTTGACAGAGTGATGGATTTCTATTATACCGTTTTTTTTTTGTTTTTTTTTTTTGTTTTTTTTTACCTCATCTTAGTTATTTTTGAGTTCAATCCCAACCAGCATGTTTCACAACTATCAAATTGATTTCTATTTCACCCATTGATTTTTCTCAGCACTTATTTAAACTGTTGGATTTCTTTCATCTAGAAATCTGACATCATCTACTACTCAAAACCTTTGATTGCATGACATAGGAACTTGACCTGTTGCCCATGCATCTTTCTCACCATGCACATCTTGTTGTTCTGCAATGTTAGACCTAATGTTATATTCTGCAATTTTGTAGATGCATATCCCAGTGCATAAGCCCAGGAGACAGTAGTGTCACAAGGACAAAGGAAAAGAAAAGACAAACAATGACTAGGCTTGCTCACAGAAGGGGTGGGTGTGATATTCTGGGACTTTTGTCTAATTGCCCAGTTGGCTGGGGCTGTAGAATACACAGACTGCTTCTCTGCAGAGGGGTAAGACCCTCCCCAATGATTGTCCTGGATATGACACTAAACAATTTGATGGTGAGGCTCCAGTCATGCTGGAGCTTTGAGGAATGTGAAGTACCCCTTTATTGCCATCGCACCCAGATCCACTCTGGTCCGGATTGGTAGCACCTGATAGGGTCCTATCTATGGGTTAATAGAAATAAACTATGGTTTGAGTTTACTGTCTTTTTGCATTTAAACTGTGTATTTATGCTAAACTAAATTGTTTAAAATAGAACTGTTTTAACATTTAAACTGCGTACTTATGTTAAACTGAATTGCTTGAAATAGAACTGTTTTGACATCTAAACTGTACTTATGCTAAACTGAATTATCTGAAATAAAACTGTTTTGACATTAATTCTGTGTATTGGCCAGTCGGCTGGGACTGTAGAATACACCAACGGCACCTCTGCAGAGGGATAAGACCCCCACAATAAGTGTCCTGGATATGACACTAAACAATCTGATGGTGAGGTTCCAGTGATGCTGGAGCTTTGGGGAATGTGGAGCACTCCTTCATTGCCATTGCTCCCAGGTCCATTCTGGCCCAGAATGGTAGCACCTTATAGGACCCTATCTATAGGTTTAATAGAACTACATACATACTTATGCTAAACTGAATTGTTTGAATTAGAACTGTTTGACTAAACTGAATAGCTTGAAATAGAAATGTTTTTGACCATTAAACTGTACTTACATTTAAACTGTGTGCGTATGCTAAACTGAATTGTTTGAAATGGAACTGTTTTTGACATTAAAACTGTACTTGCACTGAACTGATTTGTCTAATATAGAACTGTTTTGGCATTTAACTGTGTGTAAACAAAATCTGTATTTATACTAAACTGAATTAGCTGAAACTGTTTGAATAAACTGAATAGCTTGAAATAGAAATGTTTTTGACAATTAAACTGTACTCATGCTAAACTGAATTGTTTGAAATAGAACTATTCGCATAAAAATGGACTTGGCGATAAATAACCTACGAAGGTTGATATGCCATAAAACCCAACCAACCAACCTACCTTTCTCTAACTCTGCTCTGCCTCCACCTCTTCTGGCATGCAGTGTGAACTTGCACCTGCTGCTATGTTTGGTCATCTTGAACAAATTGCTTTTATATTCTGTGTCCAAACTGTCTCTCTGGTCACCACTGACTAATTCTCATCCAACTGTCCCCACCTCTATATATGCAAAGGTAAATCTTCCCTACTTCTGGACATGGACCACCCCTGAGGCTGAATATAAAAATAGTGCTAGACTATGTGTCTTTGGGACACTCTAAAAAGGATGAAAATTTAACTCTATAAACTGTGGCCTTGAGTGGTCTTCTCACTTAGTATATTTATTCCACATAGTATATTCACTTAGTATAATCTGCTCGTTTAGTATATTCCTCTCCACTTAGTATATTCATTCACTTCTCCCAGTTTTTCTTAACCAGTATCCATGCACAAAATATATATGCCTACATGCACATACATTTGACCATATGGTTATGCTTACAACTAGATATATATTTAATGGAGCAACTCAGAGTTCATGTTGTCACACACCTTTGCATAGACATGCCTGCCTCTACATGGACACATATGCCCCTACACATGTTTATACATCCATATCATCTGGCCTACCCTTATATAGACATATATTTACCTATACACACCCACACAAATCTAGGCATTCACAGTGTCACAACTGTACACACATGCAACAATATGTGCAAATACCAAGGTTACTCCGTTAAAAATGTAAAAATTTCTATATAATTTTATAAAATCTGCCCAGAATTGTAAAATGAAAATGCGTTTAAACTAAAGCATTTTTTAATATGGAAAGTTTTACATTTTTATTTTAGAAAAAAAACTTAGTGGAAATATATACATATTTTTTATGTCTGTCCTGGATATCACTCTAATATGTATCCATTGGTGATGCTACAGTTTTGGAGCTGTGTGGAGTATGAAGCACCCCTTTGTTGCTATTACTCCCAGGTCCACT
Source organism: Sepioteuthis lessoniana (assembly GCA_963585895.1). Taxonomy (NCBI): domain Eukaryota; kingdom Metazoa; phylum Mollusca; class Cephalopoda; order Myopsida; family Loliginidae; genus Sepioteuthis; species Sepioteuthis lessoniana. The sequence continues at coordinate 80,768,049 of OY757921.1, read as the reverse complement.
CTAACCTGGAGTTGTAGTATGTATTAGTCCCACCTATGAGTCAAATAGATTTGTTTAAAAATTATTAGATATAGTTAGGAATACTTGAAACCATAAAACTGCAAACAAATTATTAGATAGGAATAGTTACTTAAAACCATATAATTGAATATGAATGATCAATCCAGCTCAGTGGGTAGAGTGTTCGCCAATGGTCCAGGAGACCTGGGTTCAATCCTATGTCATGTTATACGAAAGACTTTTAAAATGGTACTTGATACCTCCTTGCTTAATACTCAGCAATATAAGGTGTGTATCAAAGGTAAAGTGGAGCAATCCAGGGAAAGGAATAGTGTCCTCCTCTACACCTTGGTTGCCAACTTTATATAATTGAATATGAATGATCAATATTAGATAAAATTACTTGAAACCATTTACTGTGTTCTAACAAATTATTAGATAGGAATAGTTACTTGAAACAATATAAGTAAAGTTGGCAACCTTAATTGCGGGTGACCAAAAGGCTCCCTTTTCAATAGCTACTACACCGCAGTGTAGGAGAGGGTGCTACTCCATTCCCTGGATTGCTCCACTTTACCCTTGATCATTTCCTTATAATGCTAAGTGTTAAGCGAGGCAGCATCAAGTACCTTTTTTGAGTCTTTGGTATGACTCGACCTGGGATTGATCCCCAGTCTCCTGGACCATTGGCAAACATAGAAATACATGAAACCATATAATTTTGTGCAAACAATTAGTTATTATTATTAGGAATAGTTATTTGAAACTATATAATCCTATATAAATTATTAGTATTAGATAGGAATACATTATATAATTATATATACATTATCTGTATCAAATTTAAGCATTAAATTCTGTATTCCGTATATACATATATAACCTGCACCTACAATTTCAAATGAAGATTTCAAGAAAAAACTCATTTCTGTTGTTCGCTGTATCATATTTTCTATTTGAGATATTTGTTCTCTTGTATAATGAACAGGAGAAAAATAGATGTATTTTTGGAGGAAAAAAGTGTGTGGATATATACAACAGGAAATGGTTGATATGTTGTTAAGCAAATAAACCAAACCCTCACTTAATTTGTTGAATTTTGTGTATAAAAAAAACAATAAAAAACTATACTATTCTGTGATATTATTCTTCCCACTCTGGCAATGCCTGGTAATCCTTCAAGTTATAGTTAAAGAATGTTATCCTTCTCTTTTTTTTTTTTTTTTTCTTTTCAGGTTCTCGGCAATATTGATGAAACTATGTATCAGGAACCAATCTATTATACACCTATCCAAAAGACTAGTTATTATGAAGTCCTTATCACAGATATACAGGTCAACGGAACCAGTCTTGGCTTGGATTGTAAAGAGGTATATAACATTTTGGATTTTTCCTTTGCCTTCTAAAAAAATATATATTCAATAAGTATAATCGTTGATTCAATATTTAGTATCTTATGTTTGTTGGGCTATTAAAACATGCAAAAGGTACCTAGATATTATTGTATAATGTACAGATAACACATGGTCAAATACTAAAGGTCTTAACCTGTATAGGTTGAGTTGTAAGCAGTTGTCAAAAAAGCCTTTAGTTATATAATTAAAATTTATTGCTAAAAGTATTTTAAATCAATAAAATACAGTGTTCTATTCAGAAAAATGCTGAGTACCATTGTGATATTTCAATTATAAAATAGAATAAAATAAAACTGTAAAAAGTCACAACGGAGTTTCACATGACTAATCCTCAAGTGATCCTGTATCGATATGTCCTGATATATTGATACAGGCTCACCCAAGGATTGGTCATATGATACTGAGTTGTGAGTTTTTACTGTTTTATTTTATAGTTGAAAATGTTTATATGTTGAAAATATATATATATATATATATAAGTTGGTGAACATAGTCAAGAGTAACCTGAAGGCTCCCTTTTCATTTGATAGAACACCAAGGTATAGGGGAGGGCGCTACTCCTTTCCCTGGATTGCTCCACTGTACCCTTGATCTCTACCTTATAATGCTGAGAGTTAAGCAAGGAGGCATGTACCTTTTTTTTTTTTTTTTTTTTTGAGTTTTTGGTATGACAACCTGGGAACACTTTATTCACTAGACCAATGGGCCTCTGTGTGTGTGTGTGTGTGTGTGTGTGTGTGTGTGCAAGTATATAAAAAAAAAATGTTTGAGTTGTTTGTCTTTCTGGCCATCCACTTTCATGTTTTCCTTGTTCACCGCAGACCCCCAAGTCCTGTACCAATTATTAATCCCCATGTCCCAAGGATGGTTTCCTGTATAAAAGATTGGTGACTAGCAACAACACCAGGTGTTGCTTGGAAGCCAAATATATTGTAACAGCTTGTTCTTTGTTACACTTAAATGACTTACAGTCCATTTTTATGTAATTATACAGGGTGTTTCAAAAGATTTGATATCCTTTGAAATATTCAAGGTGTTGAAGGAAAAATTGATATTTTGTAATCTAATAACTTGACCAACTCTCATTCAAATGATTTCAAATTTTAACATGTGTAGAAACTGAAAGACAAAACATCAAACATTGAATTTATTTTTTCTTTTCACATTTATAAATGCCATTCGCTTTTAAATATTAAACATCAAATTTTGAGTTGTTTCTACACATGCTATCAAAACTTGAATTAGTTGAATGAGAACTGGTCAAGTTACTAGATTACAAAATTTCAATTTTTCTGAATAACTATATATCTTAAAGTAGATACATCTCTGAAGTTTAAATGCAATCTTTGTAGTTTAAAATTTGATTTGATTACCAAAACTATCAAACAACACAAGAAAAATTTATTTTCTGATAAAAATTCACAGGTTTGTTTTAATTCTTGGTTGGTTCTGAAATATTATTAGATAAAAAAAAGTGTTCTATTAATCAATAAATGAAACCTTAGGCAAAGAAGTATTTAAAATTTTGTTTAATCTTACAACTCTCTTGCATGTAACATGTACAAAAGATCACTCAAATTATTTTTCATTTTTTAAATACGTTTTTGATTTTTAAAAAAAATCTTATTCTTAATTTAACACTTTGAACCCAAATGGCTGCTATTAGAATTACATGAACTCAGATAGCTGGAATTTTGGCCATGAATTCCTCACCTCTACTTCACTATTGCCACTAAAATGTTGTAATTTTATGTTTTATATATAATTTTATCATTTTTTTTTTTTTAAATTTCAAATAATCTATAAAATGTTCTAACCTGTTATCTAATAGTCTGTGAAGTGATTAAATAACTGATTACAATACCTTTACATTTTCAGCTATTTTTCAAGCCAGGAACCTATGGGTTCTAAGAGTTAAAATTAGAACAAACCTTGCCAGTAGTGTGTAATATGAAAAGTAAAAAAAGAATCTTATTAAAAGTATGAATTAAAAGTATATACCAAAAAAAAAATTTTTAATTCTTTTTTTAGTATCCATTAAATTAAATTGAACTTCAGAGATGTAACCACTTCAAAATTAAACAAAAAAAAAATTGTACTTGTAATTACATAAAAAGAAATAAAAACAAAAAAACAAAAACAAAACATAAAAGCTGACAATGAGTAATTTAAGTGTGATCAAAAAACCCTGTTACAACATATCTGGCATTTGAGCAATGTTGGGTACCTCTGCTAGTAATCCAAATATTCTACTTTGAGCACTTAAAGATTTTTGACAGCCCAGTCTTCTGGGGCTGTAGAATACACTGACTGCATCTCTGCAGAGAGGTAGGACCTCCTCCCTTCCCCAACAAGTGTCCTTAATATGAAATTAAACTATCTGATGGCAAGGAGGTTTGAGGAATGTGGAATACCCCTTCATTGCCATTACCCTCCGGTCCACTCTGACTGGGAGTGGTAGCACCTGATAGGATCCCAACCTATGGGTCAAATAGAACAAACTGTGTGCAAACAAATGATTGATGTTGAATTGTGACTGTTATATAGTAATACTTGAAACCATTTAACTGTGTGCAAAAAAGGCTCAAGCTCATTTAAGAATGTTATTGACAAAATGTATTTTCAAATCATATATATAATATGTATAAAGAGGATTTGGCATTGAATAACCTACAATAGTTGAAATGCCATAAAACCAAACCAAAACTTTAAAAAAAATTGAGTATTGTTTTTTGGTGTGTCGAAAAAGAAATGCAACTTTTTCAAAAACAAATTTATTACTTCATCTACAACTTATTTTCTTCAAAGTAGTCTTTTACTATTGATACACTGTTTTCAGTTTTTTGCTGGGGGGGGGGGGGGACTTTAAATATTCTGACTGTATCCCCTGCAGAAGGATATCCCCCACTCAAAATAAAAAGGTGTATTTGGTATTATACTGAACTGCATTTGATGGTGAGGCTCCAGTTTACCAAAATTTGGCCATTCCCCTGTGATACCTGCTTTGGAAAAATAAGGTCTAAAAAAAGTTCAGCTTCGAGTTACCTTTAACATGCTTTTAATCAGGCAATTCCAAAACTGTTATTGCAACAAAAGTTCAGTTCAATTATAGTCTAAGAAAAGTGAGGCTTCATAATACAACTTTAAAGTTAATGTTGGTCAATTTGTTAAAACTAAAACTTATTTGTAAGTTTACATTGGGGGGAAAAAACTAAAAAAAAAAAATGTCCACAGAAGCCACATCCATACAGTAAGGCAACTAGAGGATGAGAGTTGGTTGTCTTATGCATTGCCAAAAATTTACAATATCATCTTTTTAACATAGAACAACACCAAAATTTAAAATCATCCTTAGTGGTGGTTCTTCCTGATTTGAAATGTTGCCAGTACCACTTGTAATATTGCATACAGCTCAAATAATACTCCCTATTGCCCAGTCAGCTGGGGCTGTAGAATACACTGACTGCTTCTCTGTAGAGGGGTAAGACCCCCCACCTCCTCCACAAGTGTTGTGGATATAACACTAAACAATCTGATGGTGAGGTTCAGGCAATGCTGGAGCTTTAGAGAATGCAGAGTACTGCTTCATTGCCATCGCTCCCAGGTCCACTCTGACCCAAAGTGATAGCACCTGATAGGGTCCTATTTATGGGTCAAATAAAACTAAACTGTGTCCTTATGCTAAACTGAATTGCTTAGAATGGAACTGTTTTTGTATGCTTAACTGAATTGTTTTAAATAGAACTGTTTTGACACCTGTGTGTAAACAAAAAACTATACTTATACTAAAATGAATTAATTGAAATAGAACTGTTTTATGTGTTGTATACTGGCTTGTACCATGTGACTACCGTTATCTTGGTATAAAAGACGTGTTTCTTAAGCACATCAGTACTGAAAGATCTCGGTCAGTAGTAAGACCAACTTCGGATGTAACACTAACAGTGCAAGACTTATAATATTTATCGGACTGTACCACTTCAGTTAATAAGTAGTTAACTCTATTTCACTGTATATCTCTTCCTTACCACGATACAACAATATATTTAAAAATGGATTTGGCATTAGTAACCTACAATGGTGAATGTGCCATCAAATCAAATCTAATACTCCCTATAAGCCTGTTGTAATATTAGAAAATTTTTCATTAATTTGTGATAAAATTTTAAAGATCCTTCATTGTTTAACTTTGGTTTAAGTAAAAGAAAAATGACAAGTGTATTATACATATGAATTTATCTGTTCTCCCCTACTCTAGCTCTACATAAATAGTAGGTCAAAATGGGTTCTTTAGCAACCAGCCTAGGAGAAGGAAAACTCTAAATTCAAGCCAGCTGTACTGAATTGACCTTATGTTACATCTTGTCTGTGGTGGGGGGTTGGGTAAATGCATACGTAAATACAGGCATACACAGGATTTCTTTTTGGACACACTTCATGCTTATCATTTTTAGATTTAGTTAGGCGACTATCTATTGATGTTCCTAAGTAAGTTATGTCCCTTACACTCTTAAGTGTAAGATTATGATGCTGGTGACATTGAAATATATTGGTATAGAAAGATATAAGAATTGGATTTGGGGGAGTTTTATGTGGAAATTAATACAGCAATGTTATCTTTTCTACTTCAAATTATCATTAAATTTTATTATATATTTTATGTATGTATCTCTTTTGCAAAAAAAAAAAATTTTTAAATCAATCCAACTTTCTTTCGCAATATGAGTCTTCTACAGCCTTTTTGTTATTTAAAAAAAATGACAACTTCTGTTGTCTTTTTCATCTTCAACCTAGAACAACTTTTACAAAAAGTTGGTAACAATGAACATTTACTGCTAGTTTTTGAAGGTTGAAGTTTTTTTGTTTTTTTTTAAGCAGTAAAAATGAGATGGGGAGTTAAGAATATTTTTTCTTTTACTCTTATTTTTAATTCTTATTTATTTTTCAGTATAATTTTGACAAAACTATTGTCGACAGTGGGACCACAAACTTACGTCTGCCTTACACCGTGTTTCAGGCTGTTGTGGACAAGTTGAAACAGGCTGTTTGGGTAGGTTTTTTTTAAATTTTTTGTTGAAATTATCATCTAAAAACTTACATTTTTATTCTATCTGTTATTTCCAATCAATCCAGCAGGGTCCAGCACCGGTTCCACAAGTCACCATGCTAACCGTGACATATGGGGAAAATTGTGCCTATCTCTTGCTGGTCTCAAAAGCCATCTGCGTAAATATGCAAACTCTATCTTGCACCCAAATAATGTCACTGCAAGCAAAACTGAATGGTTGTGCCAATTCTGTGGTAAAATCTGTCACAGCTTCGCTGGCCTGAAGAGTCACCTACGAACACATAGAATTTAAGGAGCGAGGGGGAGAGAGAGGACATGAGACAAAGGAGGTGGTCACGCTCGAAACCGAGAGGACAGCCATCATATATATATATATATATGATCAGAAAATGAAAGGACAAGATATTTTAACTATCAATTTCTTTTTCAATAAATAAGATAGCATAGTGGATACTGAGTTTTATGTAGCTTGAATAAACAGATGAAGGCCTTAAAATTGTATTTGTTGTATTGTAGATGAGTATTTAAAATTTCAAGACACTTTAGATATGATTTAAGGAGGATTGTTTCTATTAATTATGAATCAAATATATCTTTCAAGATATATGTGATGGTATATAAAACCCTTTTTTTTTTTTTTCTGTTAAAAAGAAAAAAAATGTTATAATTTCCTAAATTAGTTATATAGTAATCATTTGTGCATAAGACGCTATTTTTTTTCAGATTTTTCTGCCCAAAAGCTAGTGGTGTGCATTATACACAACTATGAGGTGCCTTCAATAAGATTCGAGACTTTTTTTGTATGGGCACTTTTATTGATAGTACACACATGAAACTCTAGTCCCCTTCAAAGTAATCTCCTCCAGCTGCAATGCACTTGTACTGTTCCAACAACTTCTGGAAGGCCCCTTGGAAGTCCTCTTGTGTGAGCATGTCAATGACCTTCGTCACAGCCTCTTTCATCTCCTCAATTGTCTCATAATGACAGTTTCTAAGTTTTTCCTTGAGCTTAGGGAATAACCAAAAGTCACAGGGAGCAAGGTCTGGACTATAGGGAGGGTGAGGAACTGTGTTGATGCCCATCTTGGTCAAATAGTCTGTGACAAGGATGGAGTTGTGGACTGGTAGAAATGCCACTGACCTGATTTGAAGAGTGCTGGTCTCTTCTGACGAAATCTCTTCCTGAACTCCCTTAAAACCTCAACATAGTATTCCTTGTTGACTCTCTGTCCAGTGAGAACCCAGTACATGTAGATCATGCCAGTGCTGTCAAAAAAAAGGGATCATCAAAGTTTGTGGGTGGATTTGCTCTGTTTGGGCTTCTTGGGTCTGGGAGAGCCAGCATGCTTCCACTGGGAACTCTGTCTCTTGGTCTCTGGGTCATAACAGTAGATCCAGCTTTCATCGCAGGTCACTAGAGCATCAAGAACTTCGGGATCTGAATTGATCAGCTCGACTATCTCCCTGCTGTCACGACAACGTCTTTCTTTCTGATCTTCTCTGAGCACCCTTGGGACAAACTTTGTGCAAATCTTTCGCATCTTCAGTTCATCTCGAATAATTGTGTGTACAGTTCCCACACTGACATCAAACTGTGCACTTATTGTCTCTATAGACACACAACGGTCTTTATCCATGAAATACTTTATTTGGCCAGTCAACTCTGGTGTTCTGACTTCCTTACTCCTTCCACACCTCTTATCATCCCTCACAGACTCCCTGCCTTCCTTGAATCTCTTATGCCACTCAAAAATTGATGCTTGATTCATGCAAGATGCTCAAAAAGCAGTCTGAAGCATTCCATACATTTCTGTGGCATTTTTTCCAAGTTTAAAACAGAATTTTATTGCATATCATTCTTCTAATGTGTCCTCACGTCCAGATTGCACTTTTGAAATTCACCAGTTGTGACAATCAGGCTTTAGTAGGGTGTATTCCAATTGCTGCTGTAGCTGTTCATTTAAAGCTGAAATCCTAAAAATTGGTCAGTCATCTCATAAGATGTATAGCAATAAGATACTGAATTTTCAAGAGTCTATGACAATTTTAAATGCCTGGTACAAAAAAGTCTGGAAACTTATTGAAGGCACCTCGTATATATTAGTTTTTTTTTCTGACCGAAAGTAAGTTATATTTATATTCCAAACTATCTGTGTAACAAATACTTCTGTTTTATACTGCTGCAGAGAAATAGCCACTAGAATGTGTTTGTTTATAATTTTTTTAAATTCTATTTTAAATTTATTTTCATAAAAAGTTTGTTACTTTTTATTGTCCTTGCCTTTGCCCTAAATATGGTATCAATTTTGTGTTTTGAAATATGATATAAACTATATAGATTCTTATTTTTAGTTGATACAAACTGAATAAAAAGTTGAACAAATGTTTAATTTAGTTTAAGCTGTTACTTATTCCAAAATATTCAATGTGTGTTATATGTGAGATTTTTTTCTAGAATTTCATAGCTAAAAGTCAGAGGTATATATTCCACACAAATGTGTTGTTATACACTGCTAAATATGGTAAACACATTAAAAGAAACTTGTATTTAATTGGATTAAACAAGGAAAGACAGATGAAGCCTTAGTAACATTTGATGAATTATTCAAGAAATTGTTTTTAATGATCCCTGTTGAAATTACTGCTCTGTCAGCAGAGCTTAGAATATGCTGACTCTATTCCCTGTGGAGGGGTAAGGAGTATCCTAAGTATGACACAAAACTGAATCTGGTGGTGAGGCTCCAGTTCTGGAGGTCTGGGAAGTGTGAAGTAGCCCTTCATTGCTATTACTCCCTGGTCCACTTTGACCTGGAGTGGTAGTACGTGTTAGGGTTCCATTTATGGGTCAAACAGATCTGTTTGAAAATCATTTGTATTTGATACAAATATCTGATATCATATAATTGTGAATTATTTGTGTTAAGAATAATTATTTGAAGTTAACATTGTTTACTCAGGATTATTAGTTACTTGAAACCATATAATTGATGACAAACAAATGATAATTATTAATAGAAATAGTTACTTGAAATCATATACTTGTGTATAAAATATTAGTATTAGATAGAAATACATGAAATCATTCAACTCTGCAAATTATTTGGATTAGTTAAGAATACTTGATATCATATAACTGTGTGTGCAATTTCTTAAACAACTAAACAAAAATGTAAATGTATGCGATTCTCTAACTTCTAGGCATAAAATAACCCTATGAGATGACCTGCCATTAAAGTCAAACTGTTGAAATTAGGGATAGGGATCTTATATGCCATCAAATACAGTAATTTTTTTTTCTCAAGACCTTTATGTTTTTTTGTTTTTTTTTTTTTAAATTCAGAAAGGAAAATACCAGATTAAGATGTTCTGGGTCAATGTTAAGTAAATTTGACACCAAAATAAATTAACTAATCTTCAGAATTTTATGACTAAATTTTTGTAAAATATAAGGTTGTCTGATATTAAAATTTTCAGCGTTCTATCCAAACCAAATAAATTGTCTTTTTTTTTTTTTTTTTCTTTTTCTTTCCATGAAACTGAGAATCCTAAGATAACTCTTTTAAGAACCTATATTTGTTGATTGTGAGAAAATCTTTCATACTTTTCTCAAGTTCTAATTTAGTGCTTAGTTTTAATTATTTGACATAAACATAAAAAAAAAAATGAATGTAAAAATAACAACTCTAGGATAAAAAGTTTTGTCTTCTGAAAAAGTTTTAGTGTGCATGCATGTTGCCTGCTTTTAATAATTTATTTATTTTCTTAAGTCTTTATATTATGAATCTTTCATCCTCTTAGATTCCCATGATAACCATTTTTGGTGTAAGTATATTTATGTTGCTTCATTTAAGATGCATGGAAAGATAACTCTTGTTCATACAGGTTTCTTTTATATTTTTTATTTTAATATTTTCTTGAAATTTCTCAAACCTAACTTCTACCTCTTCTCCAGAATTGGATTTCTCTTTCATCTGATCAGTCCATCAGCTTGCATGGCAATCATTTTAGCAAGGTTTTTTATTTAAATTTTTTTTTTTTACTGAAGTGGGTTTGCTAGACCCATGCTTAACTTTTTTGCTATTTACCCATACCTTGAGGATCCACTCTTAATTTCAAGTTCCAAGTTTTCCTTGTCATATACTAGTTGCCAACCAAGGCTTGAGTCTGGTCTACTCTACTAATTTACTCATACCAGAGAAAAGAGAAGATAGAGATTCATGCTTTTCTCCATAGTATTAGTGCAAAAGAAACACAAACTGTTTCAGCTAGAATTTGAACTCAAGACTCACAGATTACATTTTCCATCCTGTGAATTACAAGTATACCTACGTTTCCATAGAAGTTGATTATACATTTATATTTTCACTCTGAGTTTTTCTCACCAGTTTTTACTGAAGTCTGAATAACAGCCGGTCTTCTCAGGTCTGCAGGATTCTTCTAAATATTCTAGCTGATTTTAACAGTACAGTGGTCTTGATAGCCTAGATTTTTCATCTGATCTCCAGTTCTCTTAGTCTTTTTTCTAAGGCCACTAACTGTACTTGGTATCTCTATCATGTTCCCTAGCCTTTGCAGTCCTCCAGCATGGTCCATGTATTTGTCTGTCTATCTTGCTTTTTTATTTTTACTGTATGGTTTACTGGAACAACAAAATCTACTTGATCACAAGTTCTTTTCTTCTTGTTAATTAACACTAGGTCTAGTCTTCTGACTGATTTGGTGAACCAGGTGTACCTTGAGGTCCCATTGCCCAGTCAGCTGGGGCTGTAGAATACACTGACAGCACCTCTGCAGAGGGGTAAGACCCCCCCCCCCAATGAGTGTCCTGGATATGACACTAAACAATCTGATGGTGAGGTTCCAGCAGTGCTGGAGCTTTGGGGAATGCGGAGTACCCCTTCATTGCCATCGCTCCCAGGTCCACTCTGGCCCGGAGTGGTAGCACCTGATAGGGCCCTATCTATGGGTTAAATAGAACTAACAGCATACTTATGCTAAAATGAATTGAGTAAACTGAATAGCTTAAAATAGAAACGTTTTTGACAATTAAACTGTACTTACATTTAAACTGCGTGCTTATGCTTAACTGAATTATTTCAAATAGAACTGTTTTTCGACATTAAAACTGTATTTACACTTAACCGAATTATTACATATAACTGCTTGAATAGTTTGAAATAGAAATGTTTTTTGACAATTAAACTGTGTACTTATGCTAAACTTAACTGTTTTCAATAGAACAGATTATTTACATAAAAATGGATTTGGCGTTAAATAACCTACAAAGGTTGATATGCCATAAAACCAAACAAACCAAACCAAACCTTGAGGTCGCAGATAATTCTTATGCCTTGAGGTCGCAGATAATTCTTATTTTCTCGGATAGATTTTGGTTACAGCCCACTTAGCTGTAGAATACTGCATCTCTGCAAAAGGGTAATGAATATCCTGGATATGACACTAAACAATCTGACGTTGAGGTTCCAGTAATACTGGAGCTTTAGGGAATTCCAGTCCACTTTGGCTTTGAGTAGTAGCACCTGATAGGGTCCTATCTATATGTCAAATAGAACTGTTTGCCATTTAAACTTTGTGCAAACAAATGACTTATGCTAAAATGAATTGTTAGAAATAGAACTGTTTGATCATTTAGCTGTGTATAAACAAATGACTGATGTTTAATTGAATTGCTAATGATACGTACCAATACTTTGAACCATTTAACTTTGTTGACTTATGCTAAATTGAATTGTTTAAAATAGAACTTGGCCCAGTCAGCTGGGGCTGCAGAATACACCAACTGCATCTCTGCAGAGGGATGAGACTCTCCCCAACAAGTGTCTTAGATATGACACTAAACAATCTGATGGTGAGGCTCCAGTAATGCTGGAGCTTTGGGGAATGTGGAGTATCTTTTATTGTCATTGCTCCCAGGTCCATTCAGACCAAGAGTGGAGTAGCACCTGAAAGGGTCCTATCTATGGGTCAAATAGAAGTTTGACATTGAAACTGTGCATTTATGCCTAACTGAATAGTTAGAAATTGAACAGTTTTTTACATTTAACTGTGTGTAAACAAAACTGTGTACTTTTGCTAAATGGAACTGTTTGATCATTTAACTGTGTGTAAACAAATGACTTGTTTAATTGAATTGTTAGTGATACAAAGCAATACTTAAAAACATTAAACTGTGTGCAAACAAATGATTAATAGTAAATAGAATTATTTTTATAAGATAGAAATAAGTGACACCATTTAACTGTACGCAAAAACTGAGCTCAGATTTGTTTAAAGATGTTATCTACAAAATCTGTTTAGAAATCATATATTTAATAAATATGTATAAAAAGGATTTCTGATTAAAGGACCTACAATGGTTGATATTCTATAAAATAAAATCAAACCAAAATAGAACTGTTTGATTATTTAACTGATGTTTAATTGAATTATTAGTGACAAATCATATATATCAAATAGATCTATATATATATATATATATATATATATATATATATATATATAAACTGTATTTTGCATTAAATAACCTACAATGGTTGATATGTCATAAAACCAAACCAAGATTTTGGTTTGCACATATAAGCATGGCCAAATTTTAGTCTTTTGCACAATTCTCAGTGGATCACTATTCCTACTCAGTCATGCCTAGTCTTGTATTTCTTTTGTGTCAGTTATTATTTTAATTTTTCATCTAATTATTATGATATTAATGCTATCCTAGTTCCTGTAATTTCAGATGGAATTATTTACTTAGAGATAGATATTTTTTTATTAGGATTGAATAGTAGTATCTGTGTTCATGAAAATTCCATTTATTTTAATAACCATGAGTTAGGAAATCAAAAAATTATGTAAGTAAAGAATAACTTTTTAAAATTATAATTATTTCAACATTCTTAATTATCAAGGTATGTTGCCAGCACAAATTCCCGTGATTCTGTCTTGCTATCCATTCCTATAAGCCATCACACTTGGTAAGTCCTCTAGATGACATTCGGAGTCTATACAGAGCTGATGAATATAAGTTTTTGCCAGTTGACCAGCTCTAGTGAGTACATTTTACTTCTTCAGCAGTGTCAAGCATGTCTTACTCATCTTACTTGGATTTTTGTAAGATGAGAAGTAATTGGCTGTAGAGCTGCTTTTTTTGTAAGGTGCTGCTTCCTGGATTTGCTCAAAACAGCAGACAGCATCCTTGAAGTGGAGGAATGCTGGTTTGAATTCAGAGCTTTCTTTCTCAACTGGTTGCCTAACCAAAGTTTTAAAAAAAAAAGTCTGCCCTACTATTTACTCATAGCTGGAGGGAGAACAGGATTTAACTGGATTTAAAATTTCTGCCACATAAGTGGTTGTTGTGGTGAGCAGGTGTGCCATATTCTTTGTGCTGCAATAGCTATACTATTTCAGTTGCCATCATGGCATAATGCATCATGCATTTGTAATTGAAACTTATTTTTAAAATAGCAACTATTGTAATAGAGTGGTTATTTTTATAAGCATTTTATCATAGGTCAACATAGAAGACAAGAAGTCCATATTGATGAAGGTTGGAAATTTCAGAGACAGATTCTGCTTTATAAAGGAAATCATCCAATAAACCCCGTGTTTACCCAACCTCTCTGTCACAAGCAGGATGTGACTAAAGTTCATATCTTTGAAGCAGAATTATTCTAGTTTGAATTCAGAGCTTTTCTCTAAGACTGGTTGCCCAACCAAGGCTAAAGAACTTGGTTTATTCTATTTTTTTTACTCATAGCTTGGGAGAGAACATCTGGATTTGTTTCTATCTCAAATGTATTTATGCTAAGTGAAATACAAACAGTTTCATCCATGATTTGAACCCTAGTTGCTGATTCCATTTTTCCATGATGATAACTGTTATGTTAAGCACACATTCTACTTCATGTAGAGTCATCTTTTAGTTGGTGTGGTTGGCGTTGATTTGTTTGCCAACTTGGAACTCTTTACTTTGGTTTAAGATGGTAGTGGCTTTCAAGTTTTTTGTGTTACTACTTGAAACTCAATGAGCATGAAATGGCTTGGCTGGAGCTGGTCATTTGCTGGCTAGTTTGGTGTCTCTACTCATACTGGCCAACTCTCTCTCTCTCTCTCTTGGCATTGATTTTTAAATATTATATCTAAATGGAGCAAATGTTTCCACTGGGACTATTGGATTAGTTACCACTTAAGAAATATTTCCTAAGAATAGTTTTTTATCTATTTTTAATTTTATTTTTGGTTTTGAATCTTGAACATATCTTTAATATCTTGAATGATCTCTAAAAATCAAACAGAAATGTCAAGAAAAAAACTGATAATGAGCTTGAGATTTTTTAATCAAGAACAAGTCATGGGACAAGTCTTATGACTTGCTCTTCCATAAATGGACTTTTACACTTTTAACATGCCTTATAATATTTTTTCTGTTACCCTTCCTGCTTTCTTTTTTTCTTTTCAAATGCATTTGAGGTGTGGCATTTCTGATTTCAGTCTTTCTATTTTTTTTTTTTTTTTTTTTTTTTAAATGAATTTTTACTAAGGGTGTGTATTGTATTTAAATTGGGTCTCTTTTTTTTTTTTTTTTTTTTTTTTTTTTTTTTTTTTTTTGAAAAAATTGGTTAAACCTCTTTCTTGCTGGGAAATCTTTCTATCAACCTAGCATTTGTCTTCTTTTCTTAATTTAAAGTGTCAAGTCTTAATTTCAGAATGCCCTATATAAAGGAGAATAATACTTTCCTTTATCCAAAATTTATTTATCTATTAGAAATATACTTTAAAGTCATTTTTCCCCTTCTTTCCTTTAAATGTCTAAAGATATACTGCCCATGTCTTGTTGGATTCAAATGAATATTTCACACAATGAATATAACCAGTATGGTGGAATAGTTATTACAATTTTTTTACCTGGCCCAATATTACAATAAAGTTTTTAACTTTAAAAAATAATCTATAGTTTTGGAGAATTATTAAAAAATTATCTTCTACATAAATTTGATATATTATTGGCGCAGCTTTTGCAAAAAGTAATTGTAATTTGGTTCCCAGATAGATTTACACTATTAGCTTTACCAGGCCATTGGCCTAATGAGTAGAGTGTTTGCCAATGGTCTGGGAGACCGGGGTTCAATCCCAGGTCGAGTCTTACTAAAGACTCAAAAAATAGTACTTGATGCCGCCTTGCTTAAAACTCAACTTTATAATGTAAGGATCAAAGATAAAGAAGAGCAATCCATGGAATGGAGTAACGCCCCCTCCTACACCTCAGTGTAGTAGCTATTGAAAAGTGAGCCTTCGGGTCACCCTTGACTTAGGTTGCCAACTTTACTTACTTACTTTTATTCACTTTAATGATATTGATATATAATCCTTACACCTGACCTGCTGGTGTGCTGTCTGTGATTTAGCCCTCGGATTTATTTTGTAATTACAGGTGAGTTTAATATAATAACTGTTATGCTATGTGGTTATAGGCGTTGGTTCCCTAAGCTTCTAAGGAGACAATCATCTGGAGGTTGTAGGTTCAATCCTGACTGCAGGCGAGTAACAATACAGGAATACTTAACACTTGTATCTGGTTATGGTTAACGGAATCAGAACAGGCGACCACCGTGGATTCAATAAAAGACGTAGTTCGAAGTTCTGTGTAGGTTCCCAAGTTTGACAAACACCTGAAGAAGGCCAGAGGACATATCAGCTGAAGCATTGTGGAAATAATAATAAAGATGAAGACAATAGTTCGAAAACCCTTAATGATGGAAATTTGGACTATTCTCAATAAAATGAAATTAAAATATGAATTTTATTCAGTGTATTTCTATCTTCTGTTCACATTTTCATTTGTGTATAGTTTATGAAAGTTTAAAAAAAATTTTTTTTCATTGAAAAAATTTGAATTTTTACTCCTTGCTTGAATAATTTTTCTTTTGAAGTATATTTTTCAAACCTCGTCAATTGACTTCATCTTTATTTCTTGCTCAGTCAGTGTTCAATGAATGTTATCCCAGTTTATAACAATATTTTCTACTGCGATTTCCACATATTTTGCTTCTCTGTTTCCATGAAAATGTACTTGCATCAAAATACATTTGTTTTTGTTTTTTTTTTCATCCTCCATCGTCTCTAGTCTTCTGCTTTATCCTTATCCCATGGTACTGTGTTTCTTGGTGTGGAATATTTTGTTTATAAATCTTCTGCAGATATTTTTTCAGGATACTTGCAATTCCTTAATCTGATTACGCAATGGTTGCACAAGACTTACACATTCCTTTATACTTGAACAAGAACAACCACCACAGTGTGTAACATGTTAAACACTTTGTCATAGAATGTGGAACTTTCACTCTCATCAGAAAACACTTTTTCAATGCCAAGGTTATCATATCATACACCTTTTGTATATCATGGAATCTGTGCTGTCATATTGCAATATTAAAGTTATCAATATTACTGTATTTGATACAAAAGGCCCTCACCTTTTTGATATTACAGGTTTAGGTGAGATACACATACTGACAGTCTATGGTATTTGAGTAAACAGTCTATAACATAAGGCTTGAGAATTTTTTTTTAAGCAGGGATTGAGGTGGGGGGCTTATATGCTATCAAATACAATAAGTCAAATAAAAATGAAGGATATTTAATATAATGTTATATTAAATTTACCTCTATTATAAATAACTATCAATGTGGAAGATGAAAAGCAAAGAAAACTTTCCTAAAAGCCATTACTACCACTGTCCCTTAAGAAATAATGTTTGGGCTTTAGACTGTTTGAGAGGTAACAAGTTGCCAAAATGAAATATTCCTTTCTCTTCTTTCTTTACCTGAAAGATATTTCTTAAACAGAACATAAATATTGGATTAATATGAATATACAAGGGTCCTTTAAAGTTCTGAGCCTCACCCAGAAAGAAGAGCCATCACTGAACATTTTTGTTGTGGCAACACACTACCCACTTCAGATGAAGCTTAGAATTTTTTGATGACTCTTGTATGTGTTTGCAAAGAGAATATCTTGAATTAATTCATAGCTAGATGTGCATATTTAAAAAAATTTTTAAAGAAAACACCTTCTGTTAAAAAATATTACATCTAGACTGCCTATAAAGAAAAAAAATGATGGAATAAATAGCTTTTCTTTGATTTATTTTAATGTAAGTTGGAATTTATTACTCCAAATTTCAAGTCTCAAAGAAGCAAACAGCAATTTTGTGCTCTTATTTACAGGATGTGCTATCTTTTAGTGCAGGGAATTTCACCATGAAAAAATAAATTGCTTATCCTAACACCTTGTGTCTGCAGTCTCCTTCAAAGGAGTCCCCTTGCCTGTTTGCATAGAGAATTAAAAAGTCCATATTACACTTGGTCTGCATGTGCTATTCAATTTTCCTGAACTTAACACTTATAATATTACTCCTGGAAGCAATTTTGGAATCAGCTCACTGAGAGAATGTTTACCATGCTTTTTTTTTATTTAGCAGTGAATGAATTAATAAAATATAAGACACAAAACATTTTTTGGTTAATAGCTGAATATTCTGGCTTCATAGAATATACCTTAAACAAACTAGATTAAATTATTTAGATTAATGGCAATATTGGGTTATTCCATAATATTTTTCTCTGCCTGGCGTGGAAAAAATTATACCATTAATTTAAATAATTTGATTTAGTTTGTTTAAGGAATATTTTATGAAGCGAGAATATTCAGCTATTAAATAAAAAAAAAAAAAAAATGTCTTATCTGCTATTAGTTTATCTATTGCCAAATAAAAAAAAAAAAAAACCTAATTGAATATCCTCTAAGTTTGCTAATTCCATAATTTTTTCCTGTTGTAGTACAAGTAATATACAACCTTTTCACTCAAAAAAAAAAAAAAATTTTTATAGCTATTTTCAGATTTAAAAAATTTATTTCTAAACTATTTAACAGTTTAAAAATAAAAATGTTTAACTCTTTAAACATATAATCTTGATATTTCAGGGTGAGAGTGTTGTTTTACTATACACTGTGAGCCCAATATTTTAGGCTCAGAACTCCTACTAGATACTAAAAGGATTAATGCAGTAACTATTCAGTTTTTCCTTTAATGGGATGATGGGATAGCTTTAAACAACTTGAAGCAAAGTTTAAATGATTTTGAACCTTTTTTGTTAGTTCAGGTACAGGATATCTGAGCAGCAAAGGGCTTGGCATTCAGAGTCAACAGAAACCAAAACATTTCCAGCTTGTAAAAGGGAACCCAAATATAATAGTGTTGAAACATTCTCTAAATAACCTATAAAAGAATGACCTTGTGCCTCAAAATGTATGTGTATACCTAACCCATCTTCCATGAGCAGGATGTGATGCAAGGCCAATCTTTAAGCAGAGTAAAGCTAATTTGAATTCAGTTTATCTAGATTGGTTACCTAAATAAGAATAAAGAACCCAGTCTGCTCTATTTACTCATAGCTCAGGGGAAGAGGTAAAACTGGTTTGAATTCAGTTTTCCTTCTCCTAAACTGGTTACCTAACCCAGAATGCTCTTCTATTTATCCATAGCTGGGGAGAGAAGATGGATTCTTGCCTTTTAGTGCAAGTGAAATGCAAACTGCCCCATCCAGGATTTGAACTTGGTTTACTGATTTCATTTCCTACAATGATAACTGTTATGCTAAGATGAGCCATGATATGTATATTGCAGTTCAACACACTTGGCACATAATTTTTCAAATTCTTTTAATTGTTACCTACACAAAAAAAAAAAAAAAATTCAATAAACCAATCCAATAAAAATTTTTAAAAAATTAAATAAAATTTAAATAAAAATTTTGGTAAAACTTTAAAGGGAGCTTTCCTCATAACACGGTGGTTAATATACTGAACTACGACATCATTTTGAGTTCAAACTAGAGTTTCACTATTGTTCATTTATGCTCTTGGGAAAGGCATGAATTTCCTTATCCCTCCCAGCTATGAGTTGAATAGTTCCACTACTGTTCTATTACAAGAATAGCTTTGGCATTAAATAATCCACAAATGTTGATATTCCAATAAACGAGGAGACCAAAACTTTTTATAATTTCAATAAAACTTTTAAAAAATATCTTGGTTGAACTGAGAACTTTTCAGCACCCCTTCATATAAGTAGATTAAATAGTAGAATATAATATTTCTTATATGGGTTTTTAAAGAAATCTACTTTTCAGTTATTCTGAATTAATATTGGATGAAAATTTTTAAAAATAAATAAATAAATAAAAAGAAATTTCTCACATTTTGGTATGCAAATTTAACAAAATATTATTTTGCAGGGTTGTGAAGTAACATTTGATTTTTTTTTTTTTTTTTTTTTTTTTTTTTTTTTTTGTATATAATTATTTCAGCTCTTTTTTTCTTTTCTTTTGTATAGTTCTTATATTGGCAGCATATTTTTTATTTTTATTTTGTATTTTTTGTTTTCTAGGTGGTAAATCAGCGCCCACCAAATATGTTTTGGAAAGGGGAAGACATGCTCTGCTGGGAGAATTCTGAAGTCCCATTCCGTAGCTTTCCAACTATTACTATTGCTATGGCTACTGGCAACAATTCAGAATTTCATTTAGTTATCTCCCCTCACGTGAGTTGCTGTTACTATCCTTAGTGGTTGACAAAACACTTGACATTTCAGAAAACAATCTTAGCATTATCATGCAAGTTATATATGGATTTTATAAGCTTTGGGATAGTTTTAAAGGCAAGATAACAAAGAAAACAGAAACTTCACCTTAATATAGATTTAAATTCGAAAAATTGTTTCATTTACAATTTAAGAAAAAAGCTGGGGCTGTAGAATGTGCTGACTGCATCTCTGCAGTGAAGTAAAGTTCCCACCCACTCCCATCAAGTCTCCAGGATATGACAGTAAACCATCTGATGGTGAGATTCCAATCTGGGAACTTTGGAGAATCTAGAGTACCTCTTCATTGCCATTACTCCCAGGTCCACTCTGACTCAGAATTAGGGTCCCATCTGTGGATCAAATAGAACTATTTAATCATTTATTATACTTAAAACCATTTAGCTGTGTGCAAACAAATGAGCTCTGTCTTGTTTAAAAATGATGTAACCTACAAACTATTTGTTTACAAATCACATTTTTTATATTTGAACAGGATGTGGCATTATTAATCTACAAAAGTTGATATGCCATAAAACACAACCAAGCAAAATCTTGCCCATCCAACCCAACTTATGCCTGAATCCTCAACCCTAAATATTAGCAACACTTTGGAAAAAAAAAGAAAAATCAATAAAACCTTTTGGCCTTCAGATGAAGTCTACTCTCAAGAATCCAAAATCTCTAAATAATAGACATGAAAGCATCCTATCTCAAACACAATTTTGGGTCATTTGAAAAAAACCTGAAGTGATCTTCGAACTGAATGAACTCCCTAAAACAAAAACCTATCCCAGCACTTATCCTTCATTACTATTGCTCCCAGGTCCACTCTAACCCAGAGTGGTAACACCTGATCTATGGGTCAAATAGAACTGTTTGATCATTCAACTGTGTTTAAACAAATGACTGTTTAATTGAATTATTAGTGATACAGAGCAATATTTGGAACCATTTAACTGTGTACAAATGAATGAGTTATGTTAAATAGAATGATCTGTGTTAAATAGCAATACTTGTAACCACTTCACTGTGTGCAAACAAAGGGTTAATATTGAATAGAATTATTAGTGTTAGATCACAATAATTGAAACCATTCAACAATCCCGCAGTCCATTACAGGATGAGGACACCCGTAGAAGTGTTTGATTATTCAACTGTGTGTAAACAAATGACTGATGTTTTGACTGAATTGTTAGTGATTGGTAACAATACTTGGAACCATTTTAACTGTATGCAAATGAATGAGTAATGTTGAATAGAATAATTAGTGTTAAATAGCAATACTTGTAACCTCTTCATTGTGTGCAAACAAAGGGTTAATATTGAATAGAATTATCATTGTTAGATAGCTATAATTGAAACCATTGAACTGTGTGCAAATAAAGGAGCTCTGGGTCATTTAAAAATAATCTTATATACAAACTATTCACTTCCAAATCATATGACATATATATATATATATATATATATATATATATATATATATATAGGATTTTGCATTAAATAGCCTATAAATGTTGAGATGCCACTGAATACAACCAACCAACCTTAGAAAATATGTATGTGACAATCAAACCTATTAGAAATTAGGCTTTTACTTTTTCTTTCATGTTGAATACAACCAACCAACCTTAGAAAATATGTATGTGACAATCAAACCTATTAGAAATTAGGCTTTTACTTTTTCTTTCATGTTGAATACAACCAACCAACCTTAGAAAATATGTATGTGACAATCAAACCTATTAGAAATTAGGCTTTTACTTTTTCTTTCATGTTGAATACAACCAACCAACCTTAGAAAATATGTATGTGACAATCAAACCTATTAGAAATTAGGCTTTTACTTTTTCTTTCATGTTGAATGCTTTTTAATCTCTTTGATGTTTACTTTAACAATTAAAGGTTTTGTTAAAATTAATAAAGATACTTAATTTAAGAATATATATATATATATATATATATATATATATATAAGAATATAACACATTTTTTTAAAATTTGCAGCAATATTTGCGATCTGTAGGGGATGCCTCTGCCTCCATGTTGAATAATGGAGACTGTTTCAAGTTTGCCATTGCGGGATCTGATTCAGGTATGAATATATTCAGTTTTTACTTTCCTAATTACATTTATGAAATTTGTTTGTTTTTCTATCAACTATCTACCATTAATATTTCTTTATTTCCAATCCACATTGTATTCTTAATGATTTTAGAATAATAACCTGAGAATTGTGATTAAAAACAATAGAAATAAGATGAAAAGAAATAAAAAGATAGACAAATACTTGGATCTTACCAGAGAACTAAAGAAACAACTATTTAACATGAGGGTGACAGTGATACCATTTGTAATTGGTGCTCTTAAAAAAGGTCCACAAAGGCTTGTTAAAAAGACTGGAGGAATTGGAGATCAGAGGAAGAATTAGGACCATCCAGACTAGATCCTAATTAAGATCAGCTAGAATACTCAGAAGAGTCCTGGAGACCTGAATAAACCTGCTGTCAGTTAAATTCCAGTGAAATATCACCAGTGTATGGAAAAAAACTCATCAAGACTGAAATAATGACAGCAGTAATATCAACAGAAATAACTTAATAACAAAGATAAAAAATGACAATCACAAAATATAGGAAACAAAAATGTGAAGAAAAACAACTGTAGGAATACTACAAATGACAAATTAAGGAAATTGCAAATAAAATGATCTGGACATGACTAAGATGGGGAAAGCTGACGAGAGAAAAACAGAATCTTTTGTTAATAGCAGCACAAAATAATTCCATGAGAACAAATTATGCCAAAACAAAAATTGATAATAAGCAGAAGAATAGCAAGTGTAGATTATGTAATGACAGAAATGAAACAGTTAATCACATAAGTGAATACAGTAAACTATCATAAAAGAAATAGAAGACTTGGCATAACTGGGTGGGAAAGTTGATCCACTAGGAATTGTGCAAGAGATTAGAATTTGAATAGACTGATAAACAATATATGCACAAACCAGAATCTGTCATAGAAAACAAGACCCATAAAGTTCTATGGGACTTTAAGATACAAATTGATCACCTAATCTCAATCAGAGGACCAGACATAGTATTGTTGTATAGCCAGATAATACATATACAACTATACACGGAAACATAATCAACAATAATGACGAACAAACACACTTCTTTATTCTCAAAAGGGTTGCGAAAGGGTTGACGTTGGTTATGTGTGAGAGGTGAGTTGGAGACGGAACAGACTGCCACATATTGACCCCAAGTTCCTCTGACTATAGCAGCACTTCTTCCTCATTCTGCTGGGCTGCTCAATCGGGGTCATGAGGGCCCAAGCCCTCTGTCTGGAGCTGGTTCTCACTCCGCGTGGAACTGAACTGCAACTCGAACTCCAACTGACTCAATTCGTCTGTGGTACCTGGTTATATAATTGTTTGACGCCTACCTGCTTCCTGTGGGCGTCCCATCTGCACCAAATTCAACCCGTCCACAGGTCAAGGTGATAGCCTGATATCTTCGACCGGATGCACCTTTTTCTTGATTGACGGCTCGGTTGATGGTCAATATGTTACAGTATTAATTAACAAGAAGAAAAAAAAAAAAAAACTTGTCATCTGATGGATTTTGCTATTCCAGCAAACCACAGAATGAAAATGAAAGAAACCAAAGGGACAGACAAAAACCTAGATCTTGCCAGCAGATGACAGTCATATCAATCGTCATTGGTGCACTTTTCTATTTCAAGTGTCTCTTTTCTTTTGACATGCTTCACAACTGAAGAAAATTTTTTAGCTATTTTTATTGTATCATTTTAGTTTTATGTAATAAGTTATATATATTCAAAATTTATATAATTTTTTTTAGTAGAGAACATTATTTCAACTTTTTATACTTCTCATTTGATAATTTATATGATGAATTTTTTTACTTTTTTTTACCTTTTGATTGTCTAAACCAACTAAAATAAATGAATAGTTCTTTTCGTTATGTATGTATACACATACATACACCAGCAAGTTTCAAATATTCTGTATTTGACAGTATATAAGACGCATGGTTTACAAAGATATTTCGTAGACTGCTGCTCACCACAAGCCCTCCAAGCTTCATAGCTGTCAATTTTTAAACTTCAATTGACAACCTTCAAGTCATAATACCAGTGAATGGGATGCGGTGTGATAATGGCATTGAATTATTTTAAAGTTAGATGTGCGTCTTGTATGCCATAAAATGTTTTTTGTTTTTTTTTTAACTACATTGTGCAAGTCAAATAAAGTTTAATAATTTTGTCATTCCACAGCATTAGATATTAACTGGATTACCTCCCTTGCATCTTTGAACTTTAATAGAATATAGTGCAGTTTCATTTAATTTTAGATACAATCGGAAAACATTTTTATGCTAGACTGAATTTCTTTTGGTCATTTTCAGGTACAGTTATAGGTGCAGTTATTATGGAGGGCTACTACATTATATTTGACAGAGCCAACAAATCAATTGGCTTTGCTGAAACTACATGTCACATACAAAATGTTCAAACAATAAAATCTAAAATTCAAGGCCCATTTATAAGTAAAGGTAAGTACACTTATTCAAGCAACTTTTTATAGGTTAGCATTATTTTAGGGGGGCTTTCAGTTGTGTAATTTGATATTCTGTAATTACTTAGATAAGATCTTTTTTTAAATAAGATATATTGTTTTTTTTTTTTGTTTTTTTTTCATATAAATATTGTAATTTGATGCAAAATACTATTGTATATATATGTGCATTTGTACACATGCAGGTGCATTTAGTATTATGGTTATCATTATAGGAATTGGAATCAGTGACTCAAGCTCAAATCCTGGATAAAGCTGTTTGCATTTCATTTTGCTCTAATACTCATGAAAAAAAGGCATGAATCCGTCAATTCTTTCCCCCTCTGCAATTACGGATAAATGATAGGGCAGACTGGGTTTCCTAGCTTTGTGAAGGCAACCAGTCAAAGATGAAGGAAAACTGATTTCAAATCAGCTGTACTTAGCTTAAAAATTGATCTTGTTTCAATCTGCTCACTGTAGAGAGGGGATTGGATAAATACATACAGGTTCTCTAAGTGTAGTGATTCTTATCATAGGAAATGGATTTGGCAACTTGAGTTCAATTCCTAGACAATGCTTTTAGGAAAGGCATGAACCCATCTGTTCTCTCTTCAGCTATGGACTGGGTTTCTTAGCCTTGGTATTTATTTATTTTTGCCTCCCACGAGACAGGATTTGACACTAGGTCTTTTTTATAGTGCGGGTTTAGGGAAGGGGAAGGTAGAGCAAGATTTGAAACTCGTGCCTTGCTAGACTATGATGATCATAGGCTCACTGGAAGCAATATGAGCCAGGTGACCTTGCTTGACATTGACTTAGTAAGTGCAATGTGAGTCTGGCATGTAGGCTTGTTCATAGCTTGAACCAGACTCGAAGATCTAGTCCTATGCTTTGCCTGTCATTGATTATTTGTCCACCTGAAGGCGGCCCAACCAGAGCCAGTGGTCAAAAGGCCATGGAAAAAGGCCTTGGTGAGCCAACCAATCTAGAAGAAAGAAAACTCTGAATTCAAATCAGTTGGATTCTCCTTAAAAATTGATCTTGCAATGCATCTTGCTTGTGACAGAGGAGTTGAGTAAATACATACATGCGTGCACAGGAAGGGGTGTTGAAAAGTTCTCAATCCATCCAAGAAGAAAATGAGCTTTGGTTTAATTTGGGGGGAGGGTAGGAGAAGAGTTAAAGAAATTTGAGAAATGATCTGCCAAATGTCTTGAACTGTGGGATGTATGTGAAATAGCATGTTTAGTGACTTCAAGTCATTCTCTTCTTGGTTAGGATGAGAATTTTTCAGTAACCCCTGGTGTGTACATGGTTTTGGTTTCTTTGTTTAATGGTATATTGTTATATTCTGAGTTGTGGGCGAGAAATGCGTATGGTTGCAAAACAAAGAACGTATATATACTCACAATAACACAGTAATGAGGTTATAGAAATTTTTTATAGATAGAGTAAGTACAGAGAGTAGAACGGAGAAATACGTTCACAGTCAAAGAATGAATTCAGTGGCAGTAGCTACAAAGTTCATGTACTGTACTTGTCTCGTGGTGAAGGGATGGTTTTCTCGGAATTAGGATACGTTGGTAGCTGCGGAGAGCGTTTGATGTATCGGATGACAGGCGCCAGACGGGGTGAAGAATCCTTAACACGGGTCGTGTGAGGGAACAAGTCTGT
The DNA here is from genome assembly GCA_963585895.1 of Sepioteuthis lessoniana. Classification (NCBI taxonomy): domain Eukaryota; kingdom Metazoa; phylum Mollusca; class Cephalopoda; order Myopsida; family Loliginidae; genus Sepioteuthis; species Sepioteuthis lessoniana. The sequence continues at coordinate 80,741,640 of OY757921.1, read as the reverse complement.
GGTGTAGGAACGCAACTGGGCTGATGATTGTTTGGTCCGTCTATTTATACGTTTTCTGTAGGCTCAGAATGGCAATTTTTGTGCCCCGCGGGAAACGTTCCGATTGGATATTTATTAATGTATTTTTTTTTTTTGTTAATTTATCGCAAACGGAAGTTCTGCGCGGAGCCTATGCGTGAGCGACTAACTTTTCATTTTTAGTTGAGAACTCGAAGTGTTAACTTCCGTTTCTTTTTTTCTTTTCTTCTTTTCTTTCTTTTTGTTTTTTCAAATCAAGGCAAGATCTCGTCTTGTAACAGCTCCCCCAGATCTTACCATGATTTGAAGTTGCTATGTTGTTAGTGCTTGCTTGCGTGCGTGTTTTGTTTTGGTGTTGTGTATTATCTATTTTGTTTTTTGGCACATAACGAAGTCTTTAAAGCGTGCTGGGAGTTGCCCTCGTGTTGTTCGTTTCGTTGGGTTTTGGGTATTGTCTCCGGAACTGCAGTCATTTGCGACGAGATGCTCCCCTGACGAAAGTGTAGGGAGTTGTGACAACGGGTGATGGGTAGGTTGCCGGGGTGGACAAGGAGATAGGAGTGGTCGTGTCGACGGGTGATTGGGAATTTGGTGAGGTGGGGATAGAGCTGGAGGTGGGGGTGGTCGATGCATGTGTTGCAGGTCATTTGGTCGTGGTACGAGTCGACGGACGTGTCCACGGTGAACCCAATGCGTTTCACAGTTGTCGTTTTTCACTTGAATTACCAAACCGTTCGTTTTGGTGACCTCAAAGTCACCTATCCAAGGCAGGTGAGACAAGTGGGCTGTTGCGGATTGCGGTCGGTGGAGTAGCACCTTGTCACCGACTTGTATCGGGTCTTTGAAGATGCTGCGGTTCAGTTTGGCTTCCATTTTGTGGTCAGCCTCGTTGTTCGCCAAGGCGACTCTTTGATGCACCTGTCGGAGCAGAGCGTTTATCTGCATACCGTAAGCACCTGGGTTGTTGTTAACGATGTCTTGGCAGGGGATCTTCGGTAGACCAATGTTTGGTTGGCGGCCGGTGATAATGTAATGCGGGGATGCACCATTGGCGGTGTTGGCTGTGGCATTCATTGAGGAAACTGCGGATTCGAGAACGTCCGTCCATTCACAGTTTCTGTCTTCGCAGATCATGTAAAGGGCGTTTTTTAAGGTCCGGTGTTGCCTCTCAATGTTCCCCGAGCTTTGTGGTCACCACGGGCAGTGAAGTTCCCGGGTGATCGAGGTTAGGTCACAAAATTCCTTGTAGGCCTCACCAGTGAAGTGGGTTCCTCGGTCGGAGGAGACAATGCGGGGAATCTCGCGGTGACGAAGAAAGAACTGGTAGAGTCCGCGGGCTGCGTCGATTGCGCGGTCTCTGGCACATGGTATGGCCATGAGGTGGCGGCTGAAGCTGTCTAGAATAGTAAGTATGTACCGCTTGCCCTTTGAGAGGGGCATTGAGACAAAATCTATGTAGACAACCTCGAATGGTTTTCCGCCTCTCTTGCAATGGCCCGTGGACCAGTTTCGGCGCATGCCGTAATTTCCCTTGCGTTTAGCGCAGGTTTGGCATGACTGAACATACACCCTGATATCGCGATTTTTGAACTCCCACCAGTAGCTGGATAGGTGTTCCTGCATGCGGGAGATCCCTGAGTGGTTGACACAGTCATGGGCTTGGTGGAGATATTTTGTCCGGAGCTTGTAGGGTACTACCAGTTTTGGTGTGTTTGTAGTATCCCTGATCATCAATACAGATGTACCAGGTTCCAAGTAGAATTGGTGCATGTGTTTGTTATATAGCCCGGTACGATGATCTTTGGGGTCGAGTAGGGTAGCGTCCGGTCTTGGGGTTGCCAACTGAAGAGCTCTGATGATTTTTGAAAGTGTGTCATCAGAGGCTTGTTCCGCTGCAATACCCATGTGGTCAGCTATCTCTTCAACCGGGATGGTCGATGTGGCATGAAACGCGAGGAATGCGTCGATGGCCTGCAGATGATGCTGAATGTTCCGTGTTGTGTGAGTCCCAGGGAGCAGCTGGGAGCTCTTGATTTCGTCCATGCACCAGGATGGAACGTAGATGTTTAGACTGGAGCCTTGGAGTTTGAAGCGCTTCCCTGCAGGTGTGGGGTCTGCCGTAAGGTTGTCCTTGCTGTGGCCATATCTCCGACTGAGCATGTCTGCCCAGACATTCGATTCACCTTCTACATATTCCAAGACGAATTTGTAGCACGATATTTCCTCCTGCCATCGTCGTATCTTCGCATTGTTGAATTCACGTTGATCCAAGTATGTGAGAGATCGATGATCTGTGAGGACGACGAAGGGACGACTACGCAAGAAGTAATCGAATTTGGTGATGGCCCATTTTATCGCATATGCTTCGCGTTCAGTTGTTGACCAGTTGCGCTCCGTCGCGTTAAAGGTGTGTGAGGCAACTGCTATTATTTTCTTTCGGCCGTGTTTATTCTCTTGCATGAGAATGGCCCCACATGCGATATCGCTGGCGTCGGTGGTGAGGGTAAAGAGTCCGGTGAAGTCGGGGAATGAAATGATTGGTGGTGAAGCGAGGCGCTTCTTAATTTTATTGAAAGCCTTGTTGGCCCCTTCGGTCCAGACGAATGTTCGTCCGGGCTTATTTAGTTCGTTTATGGGGGCCATTAGATTGGAGAACATGTCGGTTCTGATGCTCTCGTTAAGGTGTGTCTCGATGAATTGCCGAATCCATACGAGACGTCCGATGAGACTTTGTAGTTCTTTTCTCGTTGTCGGGGGTTTCATGTCGATAATGGCGCGGACATATTCGGGGTCGGCCTTGAACCTGTCGCTATTCACGATGCGACCGAGAAATTTAGCTTCGGACGCAAGAAAAATGCATTTTTCCGGGTTTAGTTTTAATCCGAACTTGCGTAGAGCAATAAATAATTGCTCCAGTGCTGTCACATATTCCTCGAAGGTTTTGGCGTGGACAAGATTATCGTCAATATATGACGATATGTTCGCGCGTGAGGCAACTGTGTCGAGAGCCTCAGCTATGCATCGCGAGAAGATTTGTCCAGCGGATGTTAGACCGAAAGCCAGACGGGTGTATTGGAAACAGCGTCCTTTCCAAGTAAAGGCCGTTTTATGGCGGTCACGTTCGTCAATGACGATTTGCCAATAGCCATTGCGGAGGTCGAGTGTTGAGAAGTACTTGTTACCTTCGCCAATCTTGTTGAATGTCGAGTCAATGGTAGGTATTGGGTATGGGTCGAGATCGACTAAAACCTTGTTGAGGGTTCTTTTGAAATTTGCGACCACTCGAATCTTTCCGTTTTTCTTGCGGACGGCAAAAACGGGACTGTTAAATCCTTTAGGGTCGTTGCAAGGTTCGATAACACCCTCACTTGCCATGCGGGCAATTTCCGCGTCAACATCATCCTCCAGTGCTTGGGCTAAAGGGTGCTGTTTTTGGCTCCTGGACTGGCCGTTGGTTGGTATGCGTATGGGCTTGATGAAAGTGCCCCTTCTATTGTCGTCGGTGCCGAGAATGTCCGCATAGCTGATGAGTAAATCGGCGGTAGCTTCTAATTCACTACGGCTATGATGGTCTGGAAGCGATAGGCCTACGGTTTGCTTAAGCCAATGGAGTTTTTGGTTGAGAGTCAACCCGTTAGGCGATGATCTGGCTGTGGCTCGTGGTTCCTCGTTGGAAACGGTTAGGGCGCCGTGTGAAAGGTTGTGGGTCGGTTTTATCCTTGGATGGACGGTTGTAGAGAGCGGGACAGTATGTTTTAGCTTGCCAGATGGGAGTGTGCGCGCAAGTTCTACAGTCGCCTTCTGGTTATCGATAGTATAGGATAACAGTGTGTGGTGGCCGAGTATGTTCTGGCCGATCAAGATGGGAATGTCTGATGTCGTGATCAGTGTGTCGACGTTGCAGAAAGCGGGAGAAGTATCGTCACCCAAGGTAATGTCGCAGGTGAGCTTGCCCAGAATAGAGATGTTCCCTCCGATTCCTTTGACTCGGATGTTGGTTTTGGACATGTGTCTTCTTGCATCTTCAGGTAAGCGAGAAATGGGAATGATGCAAGTCGTGCATCCGGAATCCAGCATGCCTACACCGGAGAATGTGATGCCGTTGTTGCGGAGGTTGACCTGAACAAGGGGCGATCGGAGATCAGGTTGGATTTGAACGTTAAATGTGTGATGATGCTGAGTGGATACATGGACCTGGGAACGATTCATCACATCTCGTTCGGTCCCAACCGAAAATCCAGTTCGTCGAAGCGCGTCGCGTGTTCATGGTTGTGCTGATCGCTATCTATTCCAGGTAAACCGGTGTCAGTGGTCGCTATGTGTGCTTGAGCATGAGGGGGGTGAAAATATGGGCACCTGTTGCCCTTAAAGCATGCGCGGCCTCGTAAAAAATTTTTGCACATTGCTTGTTGGCTGGGTTGGCCAGCGCTTCTTTGTGCCCGGTTGTGCTTCATGTTGTAGGTGGGGGCGGTTCGACTTTTCCAGTCAACGATGGATGGGTTCCGCCTGTGGGTTTGTCGCAGTTGCTTGTTCAGATCCAGCAACTGTAGCTGTACGTCGGCTAGTATCTTGTCACTTTCAAGGCTATGAGGTTTGTCAGAGTGTGTAGGTTGGCTCGCCATCAGCGCAGTGGTTTCAGCGGCGGTGGTGATGTCCGTTTTGATACCACTATCAAGATAGCGTTGCGCATCGCTGGCTATACCACCCGCTGAGTAGTGTCTGTCCATAGTTTTGACGAGGTGTGGATAGATGTTAGGTGTCCATGCCTTGATCTTTTCACTCATGAGCATGGCCCCCATTAGGGAAAATGCAGTTTCGGCCGTCATCTCAGCATTTTGTCTGTCCGACTTGAATTTTGCCGTGATGTGGACTGTGGCCTCTCGGATTGTGTTTTCAAGTCGGCCTGCAAAATCAGTGAGTTTCTCTCCCTCATGTCACTGAAGGTCCCATGCTCGGCTTAGGTACTGGAAGTTTGTCATTTGGCTCCCGTGGATGGATATAAGGTAAGCCTTTAGTTCCTCGAACGTGGACGTAGGCTGTCTTGAGTCCTCCATCTGCTGGAATATGCCTTCGTTCAGTAGTTGCTTTGCCAGCTTGACAAACTCCTTCTCCATTGCAGGATATTCCCTTAATTCTGGCTTAACGTGTATGGTGTAAGCCTTATTAAGGTCGGTAATGAAGCGGTTTACATCGCTGCCCGGTTCGAAGGTCCGGATGGATTTTGTGGCGTCCCGAAGTGACTGCTGTCGCAATAGAAGCTCATAATTTGTGGTGTGTTGTTGCAATGTGTGCGATCGATCGTGTGCGGTAGTTTGCAGAGCAGTTAAAAGTTTGTGGAGGTCTGTTTTCAGTTCACTAATGATTAATTGTGCTTGCGGGTTGTCTGCTGGCTCCATGTCAATTTTCGTTTGGAGAATCGCTGCTTTTTGCTGTTTTATAAGTTCCAAGATTTCTGATCGAGAAAGGCCGGAGTATTCCATACTTGTTTTGCTGCACGCTTGACACCAGTGTTATATTCTGAGTTGTGGGCGAGAAATGCGTATGGTTGCAAAACAAAGAACGTATATATACTCACAATAACACAGTAATGAGGTTATAGAAATTTTTTATAGATAGAGTAAGTACAGAGAGTAGAACGGAGAAATACGTTCACAGTCAAAGAATGAATTCAGTGGCAGTAGCTACAAAGTTCATGTACTGTACTTGTCTCGTGGTGAAGGGATGGTTTTCTCGGAATTAGGATACGTTGGTAGCTGCGGAGAGCGTTTGATGTATCGGATGACAGGCGCCAGACTGGGGGGAAGAATCCTTAACACGGGTCGTGTGAGGGAACAAGTCTGTGGTGTAGGAACGCAACTGGGCTGATGATTGTTTGGTCCGTCTATTTATACGTTTTCTGTAGGCTCAGAACGGCAATTTTTGTGCCCCGCGGGAAACGTTCCGATTGGATATTTATTAATGTATTTTTTTTTTGTTAATTTATCGCAAACGGAAGTTCTGCGCGGAGCCTATGCGTGAGCGACTAACTTTTCATTTTTAGTTGAGAACTCGAAGTGTTAACTTCTGTTTCTTTTTTCTTTTCTTCTTTTCTTTCTTTTTGTTTTTTCAAATCAAGGCAAGATCTCGTCTTGTAACAATATCAACCATTGTGAATTATTTAATGCCAAAGACCTCTTTGTTGAAGAGCAGTAGTGGAGCTCTTTAACCAATAGCTAGGAGGATAATGGGTTCATACTTTTCCCAAGGGCATTAATCCCAAATTGAACATAATTGTACAACTCAAGTTCAAACTCACTTACAATGATGTGACAGTCTAGCACTTTAGCCATTAAACCACAGGGACTCTTCCTTGTGTATGTGTCAGTATCAGTCATGTGTATTCCTAAGAAGCAAAAAGAGAATTTATACCAATTAGTGGTGGACTTAGCTATTTGTTAAATAAGCTACAGTTTAGGGTCACACATCCTCAGGGCTTCATTTTTAAAAAATATATTTTACTTCATTGTTAATTTTATTCTTAAATACTATTTCATTAAAATATATAAAAGGTAAAAGAGAGAATGAGATTTTCATGCCTCCTTATATACCACCTTGACAATGACATCTAGTGGTCATTAGCTGAATTTTGTTGCCTGACAAGGCTGTTAATCTCACAAGTGGTTATCAGCAACACACTGTTTTGAAAGCTCTGTCTTCTGGGAATTTAAGAGATAGGATATTTTTTTTTCCAAATTTATTCTTTAACTTTACAAAGAACTTTAATGTTTACTTATATTTTTTCACCTATTTTTCAGTGAATACAAGTTCTTGTCTATTCAAAACAATGGAACCAGATGATAAAAGTCTACTGGATGTGGCTTACATTTTGGCTGGTATTTGTGGCCTGTGTGCCATTCCACTTGTAGTTTTACTCTTTCAATGGCAAAAAAGATATTGGACTTTGAAGAAAGAGCAAACTGATGATGATGGACAGTACAAACTCTTCAACTAATCTATGAAATAATTGTTGAATACCTGCATGGATGTGTCAAAAAGATTTTACTTTGGTTTTTCTTTTTCTCATTACAGTGGGTCAGGAGAAATGCATGAAAAATTTTATTTAAAAAAAAAATGCCAGTTTTTCCTTTTTTTTTTTTTTTTTTGTATCTTAATTTTTTTTTTATCCTATTGGAAAAAGGAAAATGCTTCAAATAAATATATGCATTTATCTTATATAATGCTGATATAAAATGAGGGAAGTTGCTTATTACATTTAAATATGTACAAAGTAAATTCTTTTGTGACCTCTTAAACATAAAATTGTTCTGTGGTTTATATATACTGCACTTATAAGTATTTAAACAAATACAGTTTCCTAATTGCTGGGTTTTGAGAGTTAAAATCAGGAACATTACCCAAAGATAACCACATTTTATTGCAAGCAATATAACAAGGTATGTGTTTAATTGCCTTTTTTTTTTTTTTTTTTTTTTTCTGAATGATAGATTTATGGAAAATGTTTTTGGTTTTTTTAATAGAATTTTTAAATGAAAAAAAATCTAGTTTTTTTTTTTTTTTTTTTTTTTTCTATCTTTCTAAAATCTTGTTTAGAATAAATCAAGAAAATTGATAATTCAGACTTACATTGCCATTTAGAAGTAGTAGTTACCAAATTGGTAAGTTTGTTTGGATTACCACCTTCTCAAAATTCTTAATTGAGTTTGTAATCTTAGGCAATAACAAAATAGATCTAGTTCAAATAGTATTTTTGATCTCTTTGATTGATTCTGAACAAAATTTTAAAAAGATAGTTTTTTGTTGTTGTTTTTTTTTTTATTAAGAATTTAATTCTGTTAAAATAAGAATTCCAGAATTTCCAGAAATGGAGCATTCAAAACCACAAACATGACAAACTGCATGCCTTAATCTCAAAAGAGAAAAAAATTCTTCACCTTTGCTATAAAAATTAGCTCTGGGACATTATTTTTAACTCTCTGAATCAAGCTATTAGAAACAAATTGTCTGTTTGTTTAAACCAGGGGTCCTCAACCCATATCTGCAGGCCACATGTTGTCCCTCTGGCTCATCTGTACAGCCATTCTCTGAAAACTTTTGCTTCACCTTCACTATTTACTGTGAAGAAGTACCATTACAAATGCAGTTGGAAATCATTGATCTTGAGTGTTCAGAAGATTTGGAGTCCAAGTTTCTTGTCTTGTCTGCTTGTTATATGTGTAATTACCTCCCTTACTAGAATCCTCCAGTTGGTGAAAATGCCTAGTCAGGGAGTATCTTGTTCAATAAAGCCTTGTATACTAGTCTTACCAACTCATTTCATCACATTCTTGATTTCTATAAGAACCATGTGCTTCCATCTAGACAATTCCCCAACCTTATCACCCACATGCAGCAAGTAGTGAGCATGTTTATGGTACTACATGCTGATGTAAGCCCCAAAATAAAGCCTGTTAAGAGTACATTGCATTTGCAACTGAAATCTTCACCTGTTTGATGAGTTTCTTCTGTCAACTTTGATATTACATCTTTTTGTGAATGTAAACAACATCAGATGTCCCATTAATAAATTATGATTGTTACCATTTGAATTTAGCCAGTTTTTTTTTTTTTTTTTTTTTTGTGGTGGGTCTTCAATATTTTTTTTTTTTCTATTCTTTTAAAATCATAGTCTTAAGTCCTTTGAGGCCCTTGGGCTGTAAAGGTTGGAGACTCTCCCTGGTTTAAACACTTATAAGTAGTATTATATTGCAATTTTAATTTATTCATATTGTTTTCATTTTTAAAAAGTGGTAAAAAAAAACTAGCTGTTTACAACAAAAGAATAAACTGCTGTCAAAAATATTGGGTACAACTGGAAGTCTTGAACTTCCTTTTTTCTTGTTAAACAAATGCCCACTTAAAATTTCTTAGTTTTGTTGTGATTTTTACTCAAGTCAAAACTAATCTCTTGCCTTTTTCCTATGTCTTGCTGCCTTCACCCCCCCCCAATTGATTTTTGTTTTTATTTGTCAACAATCTCTATTAATAATTTAATAAGAATTTTTGCCTTGGAAATCAAAGTATTGATAACTGTTTTTTCAATTTCTATTCTGTTCATGTATAAACAACCTTTCTTGATTTACTGCTGATTGTGTCCAAATTTAAGATACTGGTAAACTGTATTAATTTCTTTAAAATGCTTTTTTAAACCATGTTTAAAAGTCTGAGGCAAATTTGAAATTGGCCTCTCATCCAGGTTATTTTTCTTTAGTTTTTGTCTCTTTAAACTTTAAGGGTTTATTTTTTACCATTAGAACTGTGTTTGTCATTCAGTTTTTAAAATCTGTCGATAGGACCAAATTTTTGTTTGGAAATTTATTTTTAATTCCAGCAGTCTCTCTTACATATTTAAAATTTATAATTCTTCATTTTTAGCAACCTATCTCTGTGGAAGTCTTTAAAGTATTTTTTTAATTTTTAGTTTTTTAATCCAAAAATTATCTAAAGTGTGTGTGCAGAGTTTAATTATGTTTATAATATTTCTAATTTTCATGATTGGTAAAGTGGAAATTTTTCTCTCTTGAGATTAAAGTGGAGGACAAAAATTATCCATTTTCACATAATGAACATACAAAATTGGTGGTATTTTTTCATGCCTCTCATTCACCTATTGCTTTGCTTCTTTTATAATTTCTCTTTTATTCATAATTTTTCAGTATACCAATGATTATTTTGATTGAGCATAAATTTCAATTTCTCAAGTTTTTTGTTTTAAACAAATCTGTATCAAGTAAATTTTTTTCATCAAAACTTTGGATAACAATCTCCAAGAAATGTTCATTTATCTTTGGTTTTATTACAGTTTCAGAGATAAAATTAAATGAAACTAGCTCTTTCACTAATTTCTACTTCTTTGGCAATCCTTTCCATTATTATTTTCAAATTGATTTCCTCTTATGTTTACAATTCCTAACTTTTCTCTCTATTTTCTTCCCCCTCCCAACCTCCAATCATAAAATAACTTGGCAACATAGCTATATCATCTCATGGTCAAGTCACACTTAAGTGATACTCCTTCCTGTTGGATCAAAAATCTAAGCAGTATCCGACCTGTTCAGTTCTGAAATGGGTGACCACTTAGGAACAGTAGGTATTAAAAGCAACCTGAGACCTTTGTGTCAGACTAAGCAAAGCTTAGTAAATAAACAACACAATATCATCTTGTTCGGAGAAGCAGACACTTTTAGTGATTCACTACAATGGTCCATGCTTTATTATGCAATATTATAAATTTTACTAATATGTGTATATATATATATATATATATATATATATACACACACACACATATGCATGATTGGTGTAAACAAAACAGTAACAGCAACCCATAGTAAATGGTTAAAACAAATAAAATGTCCTTTAAATACAAATAATTATCTTAAACTTTAATGTAAGTGACCCTACATCTTTTAATAATAAACATCTTACAGCAAATGGATAAGTACTTAGAGTTTATATAAGCTTGATGGAAAGTTCAGATTATTGTTAGCATTAAAAGAAAGAAAAATTGAATTATTTTGAACTGGATGAAAATAATATAAAAAATGTTATGTACTTACAGAATTTTTTACTAATCAATGTAAAGTACTACATCCACTATCCTATAGGATTCATAAAATAATCAAAAATGACATTTTTCTAATTAGATAAATTTATATTGGTAAAATAAGATTATACCCCCCACCCCCTTTGTCATGAAGCTTTCAAAATCGATATTGATTTTGATGAGTATGTCTTTTTATCTTTAGTTGCTTTGTATTGTAACTCAAGTTGACAGTAAGGAAACCATCTGTACTAAGCATACTGGAAACATGTTTTTTGCATCTAAAACTATTTCTAAATTCAAAATGGTTGCTTTGATGGGTTTTTTTTTCATAAGTTTTTCAATGTTGTTTCAGCTATTTGATTATAAAACTAAGACCAACTCCCCAAGAACAGCTGAGAGATAACATTTATATTTTTGTTACCTACCAATTTTCCTTCTATTATTCTTTTTACTTGTTTTATGAACTAATAAATTAATATAAGTTTCTACTGGAAAGGTTTCTTTGCCAGAGAATTTTGCTCCTTAAGTACACTTAAAAAAGATTTTTATTTTTTTTTTTTGTAACATTTACTTTTTATCTTTGTTATTGATAACATGACCCTTTTCTCCACCCCCTTTTATTTTTTCTAATGAGATCCATGACTTAATGTCATTTTCATGTACCCTATCACATACAGAAAATTCAACATTAAACAAATTTGTTTTGATGATAATCCTGTGATTATGTAAATTGGTCATTCTGCTTTCTTCCTTAAATTTATTTTTCTTGATTTTTCTTTTCATTTAAAAATATAAATTTTACAAAATGTATTTACTACATTTTATCTAACTCACTCAAGCTTTTATTTATTCAATTTTTTTATTCAACAAGTATTTTCAGAAAAGTTTCATTGTACAAAACTTAACTTCTAATTCTTGTAATATGGCTATTAAAATTTGATATCCTTGTTCTTCTTCATATAAGAGGTGTAAGGATTTTTTTTTTTTTTTTTTTTTTTTTTTTTTGCATTAAAAAATAATTTAAAACTGCCAAGATTTAAATAGTTGATTAATAAACACTTAAAATCTCTCTTATAGCTGGGCTATGATTTTTTTTTTCACCACTTATATAAAGGTGGATGGATAAGTCTAAAGCCTGACACAGTTATTAGTGGAACTTTGATCTGATATTTTCACCATGTTTTCGATGGAGAAACATTGGACTGACTAGAAAGGAGGAAATATGTTGAAAAATAAATATTTGCTATGTAATAATTTATCTCCTCCTTCATTTGGCTACGGACTTATTGATGTACCTATGTAAACTACTAATTTCCAACAAATGTAGTTCGTGGTTGTTATTTAAATCTCATGAATATTCAAATCTTAGTAAAAAAATTTTTATCTTGAGAACATCTATTTTCCTGAAATGTTGCAGAACAATTTATCTTTTAATGATTAAATATCAACTCATCAGGAAATTATTCTGAAATTAAAGTCTAAATTCTCTTTTTCCTGATAAAAATAAAAGAAATACTACATCTGTTCTGTAATGTTAGTGTGTGAAATTTATATAAAAATGAAACATATATTATTGAACAGAGGTAGTACATTTTAATGCTTTAAAAAAAAAATTATGAAATGTGAGGAGGGGGGGGCTGTCTTTAAAACTAATGTTATCTAAGTTGCAAATCACTTTAAGTATTAGATTAAGAAAATAATGGCCGAGTTTTATATATAGATGTGTTAAAAGAATTGGTCATTATTTTTCAAACAATCTAATATTTTTAAATCTCAGGTGGTAAAATTTTTTTGTTTATTTTTATTTTTATTTTTTTTTTAAATGAATTTTTTTTAACTTAATCTAAATGGATTTTATAATTGACAATGTAAAAAAATAAAAGGATTTTTTCCCAGCTTTTTGTTAATGTCAATATTTTTTTTAATTATGTTGCCATCTTTTTTTAATTGAAGAAATTGAAATCTTCTTTGTAGTTAAACTAACATTTTCTTATAAATTTTGTTGTTTTGAGGTCATAAAGCATGAAATATCTTGTTTAAGCACCATTATAGCCGCTGTCTACAAGCCGATCTGTCTTTTTTTTCCTTTTCTTTACTTTTAATACTAAGACATTCCTTTGCAACAATTTATATTTGAAAATTTTGAACTTTCAACTGAAATGAGCTTCAGCCTGCTGCTTTCTATTCTAAAATAAAACCTTGCCTTAAGACATAACTTTGAAAGTTATGCCCCTTTTTATCTCTCCGGTTACACTAAAAAAGAAAAATAAAAAAATGTAGATTTTATGTCTTAGTTGACAAGACTCTTATGCGACTGTATAGATAAATCCCAGTCAGCCAAGTTTTGTTTGCGGTGAACTTATGGAAGATGCTAATATCTTCTGGCTGAAAATAAGTAACAGCCGAAATAATTACTATTGTAAGAAATGGGGTTTTCTGGAAAAATCCCCCAAAATGAGATCTCTTGAAGGACTCTTCTGGTTGCTGTGAAATTTCTTTGTGCAATGATGATGAGATAAGTGGAAGGAATGATGAGTTGATTAAACAAAACAATTCAGTATTGGCTGTAAAAAAAAAAAAAAAAAAAAAAAGGCTAAATTTGCCGTAATCAACTATAGAAACATCATCTGATTGAATCTCCAAATCTTGAATAAAAGTACCTGGAATGAGTTTGGTCTTACCAGGTGTATGGTCCTGGTCAATATTATTAGAACCCTTTCGTTTTATTTTATTTATTCATCTATCTCTTCAAAAACAAATGGAAAAATAACTAAATTTATGTAAACTTGTTTTATCATTTGCTGTTTTTTTATTTCTCAACAGGAGATATTCTATATTATGTACTGAAATTTCATAATTATGACTAGGACTACATATATGTGTGTGTGTGTGTGTGCAATTAACTGATGGAAAATAATGCTGTAACACTCTGAATATGTGTTTCAATTGACTCACAGTTAAACATACTAATCTAGCTGGGTTACAGTAAATGATTTTATATACAGATTAATATGTATACATTCTCCAAAATAAAGGGTGTATCAACAGTACTCGGACCTCATCTATTGCATTTATTGGATCCAGGTGAAAATTGTCATTATCCTCCAGTATGTTGCAATCTTATTTTCTGTTAGTGTATAATATTTTAATAAATACCTTATCATGACAGCCACCTTTGTTTGTAAATCTTTTGAAGATTACAGAAGAATCTGAAAGATTTGTTTAAACATTGACTATTTCCACTAATCTGGGTTTTATTTCAAGATTAGTACAAAACTAAATGTTTTCTACTTTTAAAAAAATTGTTCATTTTTTTTTTCTTTTTTTTTTTTTTTTCTTTTAATATTTTTTTTAATACATGCACACAAAAAATGTTTCTTTTTTTGATTTGAAAAAAGTGATTTGAAAATCAAAACTTGAATGTGAATTTCCAAAAAATAGAAAATTATTTTAAAACTTCTTTCAACAATTTTACAATTTTATTTTATTTCTTTTTTATGTTGACTAATTTCATGCTGTTGTGTTTCATCATTTCTACTTTACCTTATTTAATTTAATTTTTTTTTTTTTTTTTGCATTCAGTTCCAAATTTAAAATGGCTACTCTGACAATACTAACCATGAAGTTGAAGTTCACATTTTAGATTCATGGTTGAAGAATACTTTTTTGCCATTACCCAGGAGGTTAAGAAAATGAAATTCATAAAAACAAAATTATAAAAATTAATTCAAGGTAATTTAACCTGTATTACCCAATTACAGTTTTAGATTTATTGTTTATAATTTTATTTCTTTGATGATAATTTAAAATAATGGATGTTTAAAGGCACATGTACTGCTGAGAGTTAGTACGTAAAATGAAAAATAGAAATACCATGATTGTATATAACATGCAGTTTCCCCCCCCCAACATTTTTAAGCCTAAAAGTTGGTGTGTATTATAGACACTTATGGTGTAATAATTACTGTCAAATCCTAAAGGCTATTTGCATTTCACATAACGCTAATACCCTTGGGAAAGGTATAAATTCAACTATTATACCTCTATCGGTAAATGGTAAGACAGACTGGGCTCTTTAAACATTTTTATGGCAACCCATCTTCAAACCTGTTAAACTAGAATTAAAAATTCATCTTGTCTCTCATCCTGCTTGTGTTGGTGGGTTTAGATATTATACACAAGAACTAAGAATCAACTTTTAATCCAGTTATATGCATCACCATATCAAGGGTTGTATGACTAAGTAAATTATATCTATGATCCAACTGAATGTGTCACAAACATTTCTGTTTTATGCTGCTACAGAGAAATAGCTACTGAAATATGTATTTTTTTTTTTTTTTTTTCCTTTTCCTTATTTGAACTTATTTTTGCCTCAAGCTTGTTGCATTTTTATGTGAACATGTCCATGTGTTTGCTCTAAATACTGTATAAATGTTTTGCTTCAAAACAAGTAAAATGTATAGATTTTTAGACTATACAAACTGGATAAAAAGATTAATTTTGTGGCCCAAATTTAGGGCTGCATGTCATACACTAATAATTACGGTACTACTTTTATACCATAATGGTTATTAGGCTTGCATATAAATTTTATACTCTAAATGTTACATATTTTAGGGCAGAAGTAGTTTTAAAATATGTATATAAATGAACATAAACATTTTAGTAAAAGGAAAAATTATCTTTTAATTGAAAGTGGGATTAAATTCATGGTATTTTAAATTTTTCAACAGCATGAATAAAATTGAACTTCAACATTGTGGTAAGTATGAAATCAGATTAACATTGTCAGATTTTTTCATAATATTGTTAACCTAACTTCACAACAACTGCTGATTTAGTTATATATTTCCATGCAGAATAATGTATAGACAAAAATTTTATTATCTTGACTGTAAATATGCTGATTCTTGGTGAGAATTTCTTTCAAAAACTTTATTTACAGTGCCAATTCTGGAAATGTTCAAGACTATAATATTTAATTTTTTTATTTAATGCAAAAGGAACCAAAAATATCAACAACAACTTTCACAATTATAGTTGTATAAAAAAACAAAACAAATTGTTATGGATGCTTCAAATGCCTAAAAATGCAGAAGCAAGCAGACTAAAATGTGAAACTTTTTTTCTTTCTTTCTTCAGTTCACTTTGAGGTACTTTTTACAGTATGTAGACTGATACATCATTTCAAAGAAGAATAATTTTTCTTTTTTATTAGTTTTGAAATGAATTAATTAAAAAATTCACTGATATAGCAGTTAAAATTTAAAAACTTTATTTTAAAAAAATCAGTGACTTAACTGTCTATAAGCTAAGTTCTTGAATGATGACATTAACCAGAATAATTTAATAATGCAAAAAAAATGATTATAATTCAATGGTATAAACTTTTTGAATTTAAAGAAAGACTATAGTTGAATATTATTTTGAAATAATTGATTAAAGTTCTTTGCAAGGTAAGAAAAAGAAAACTTAAATGTGTTTTGATTTATGTACTTCAATAATGATTTAATTTATTTTAACTTTATTTTTTTAAGCTAAAGAATTATAACTAAAGCAAAAATATTTTAAATGGTTTTGTTATTTGCACACGTTATAAAATATGCTACAGACATTTAAGTTATCAAACAACTGTTATAAATTTGGCTTGATTAAAAAAACTTACTCTCAACATTTTTATACTCCTCTCACCTCTTAATTTTTCTTTTAAACTAACAGTTATATATATATATATATATATATATATATATATATATATATATATATATATATATATATATAAAATCACTGATATTGATTAACTAATATCCTCTCCCAACATGCGCAAGAATGTTTTATACAGTATATAAAAATGGATTTTAAAATAAATTTTTTTCAAAGCAATCTTAATTCATTCCAACATTTTCTTTTTATACCTATTTCTATAAACTTGTTAGCTTGCTGATAAAGATTACTTCCCTTACATTAATATATCTATTAAGAATATTTAAGATAGAAATTTTTCTTTGCATAATAATAATTAGTCCGGTATTAATTTAAGACTTTTGAAATTTAATTTGGAGTCAAATTCAATGAAATATAGTCTCTTGCTTCAAATGTAATCTGTCTACAGGCCTACTATATATTACTCTCTTATCAAGCAACTTTCTGAGACCTAAATTTTAGCCTAATATTAGGAGGTCACACTATTGAAGAGAATACAAACTAAGTGAAGTCTTGGCCAACTATTTATACACACAAAGTCTGTGTTGTAACCCCCAATGTTGGGCTCAAATTTAGGTCTCGGAAAGTCAAATGATATACAAGTATACGTACAATTTTATTTTTACAATACAAAATAGTTATACCTCAAAGTTGAATTGTGTGTATGGATGTGCATTTTTTCTGCCTTGTACTTTTTTGTTTTCAATAAGTTGGTAAATATTGGATTATTTATCAAAATTTAAAATATGAAGAAATATACAAAGTCGTTTTTGAAAATGTTTGATATTCTTTGTTATTTTTATGTGTGCATATATGCAAGTGTTAAATGTCTAATATTGTCTAATATTGTCTGTCTTGTTTTTCTTTGTGTAACACATTATTTGATCGATCACTTTAAAATAATTTTCAGAAGAAATTCAAATGAACTGTTGTAAAAAAAAAAAAAAAAAAAATACAAAAAACCCCAAAAAGATGCTTGAAATTTATAAAACTTATTGGAGCAAAAAATGCTAGGATTTATTTTTATTTATTAATTTTTTTTTTATTTATTAATATTTTTTTTTTAAACAATTGATCTCTTCATTAGATTTTTAAAAAGTGTATTCACTGCATTTGCAAGCTTATAAGACCCTTTCTTTTACAATTCAAAAAAATGACTTGCTTTATATTGGGTGCCTGATATTTCTGGCCTTGTGGCAAACTAAGCTTTATAAATGACTACTGCTCTTGACCGCCTCCCAAATAGATAGCATGGCCTTCCACTGAACAGTTTTTTGATTATGTGCTGTGGCTTGTTTTTCTAAGAAGCTAGGTATGCATTGCTTATGCAATAAAATTATTCCATACAAAATTTAAGAAATCTTTATTCAAGTTTAATTTATCATTTATTTCAATCATATCATAGAACACTTTTGGAAGACTCAGTGAATTTATACCTTTTGTAATGAACACTTGAAACTTAAGAAGACATTCACTTTTGAAAATCTGTGCCTCTGATATGAAAAATTCAATTTGTATTATCTCTTTCCTAAATAAAAAGATATGATATCCTGATGAAATATATCAAGAAAGACATAAAGTCAGATATAATTGCCTTGCATTAAAGAGGAACAGCTATTGCTGATTTGGTGAAAAGGGAAGTAAGACAATACATAGTGTATTTTGGTATTTTTTACTGGCTGTAAAATAAATATATATATATATATATATATATATATTGTTTCTGGTAAATTTATTATCGTTCTTGAATGAAAACAATACTATGAATAATTCAATAATTATTATTATTATAATTAAATGGCATCAACTTTTCTGAATTTGTTAAATTTTGTTTTGAAAGTTACACTCAGAAGTTAATTGTAAATACAAACACTTAAAAAAATTCAGTTGATATTACAGAGGTCAGTGATCGATTTAGTTTAATCTTTAAGTACTTTTCAAGATCATAAGTGTTTTTTGCTAACCCTAGCAAATTTTTAGGACATATCACTGATGAGGTGTAATGTTTGGAAACCCCACTTCACCTTTATACATATTTCTGTGTGTGCATGCACATTCACATAGGCTAGGTTATTTGGTTTAATGGTATATAAAACCCCTAGTGGTTATTTAATGCCGAATCCTGTTTTTATATCTATATATATGTTCATAATAATAGTCTAAGACGAATTTTCGAAGCTGCTGCTATTTCACTTTTTAATTCCCTAAATACTCGTCCTGGCTTTTATAATATTTCTCCTTACTTGAGCAAATCCATTTTAAATAGCTACAATATATTCCATCTTTAGTTAATATATTCCACATATATCATAATTTTATGCTTTCTCTTTTTCTTTTTGTCTCTTTTTCTTCCTTTTGATTCGAAATCTTTCTCGATAAACAAACGGAACATAAATTCTTTACAATATTTCTAATAAGTCAAATGACAATTTAAAACAACAAACGCTGATTCACTAATTAAATGGCCAACTTGTTATACAAATTTTCCCTAGGTTTTTGTATTTTGCACTTTTAAACATCCATCATTGATTTAACATCACTTATATTGTCCCTAATATGCCTGATGATGGTTCATTAAAACCGAAATGCTAGTGTTGACTTTGCTTCTCAATAAATCTCTCCTTCTACTTGGATTACCTTGTTATCAATTTTTCTTTATATGTATATAGATAGATAGATTTTTAACAGAATAGTTTGTAGGTAATATTATTTTTTAAACAAGCCAGAGCTTGTTTGTTTCATACACAATTAAATGATTTCAAGCATTGCTATCTAATACTAATAATTCAATGTAATATTAATAATTTGTTTGCACACAGTTAAGTGGTTTTGAGTATAGTAAGTGATTAAACAATTCTCTGAGACGTTAAGAGGTACTACCACTCTGGGTCTGAGTGGACCTGGAAGTAATTGCAATGAAGAGGTATTCCATATTTCCCAAGACTTCAAGACAGGAGCCTCACCATTAGATGCAGTTTAGTGTCATCCAGGACCCTCGTGGGAAGGAGCGTTTTACCCCTCTGCTGAAATGCTATTGTTATATTCTACAGCCCCAGCTGACTGGGCTCTGTGTGCATAGGCACTCAGATATATTTTTGGAGGTACACGTAATGTAATGGTTATCATTGTGAGAAATGAATCAGCAACCCACATTAAAGGCCTGGACAAGGCTGTTTGCTTTTCACTTCATGTTTTAGGCCCTTAGGAAAGGCATGAATCCATCTATCATTTCATGAGCTAAGAGGAACTAGTAGGGCAGACTTGGATCTTTAGCCTTGGTTAGGTAACCAGTCCAGGAGAAGGAAAACTCTGAATTCAAACCAGCAATACTTTGTTTAACAAATGGGCTTTGTGTCACATCCTGCTGATGGTTTGGTTAAATACATATATTTTCATATTTACCAAATTACTTTTCCCATTTTGAACTTGCTTATTCGGCTGGGGCTGCAGAATACACCGATTGCACCTCTGCAGAGGGGTGAACCCCCCCACACACACACACAACAAATGTCCTGGATATGACACTAAACAATCTGATGGTGAGGTTCCAGTGATTCTGGGGCTTTGGGGAATGTGGAGTACTCCTTCATTTCTATAGCTCCCAGGTCCACTCTGGCCCAGTGTGGTAGCACCTGATAGGGCTCTATCTATGGGTTAAATAGAACTAACAGCATACTTATACTAAACTGAATTGCTTGAAACAGAAATGTTTTTTCACAATTAAACTGGACTTACATTTAAACTGCGTACTTAATCTAAACTAAATTGTTTGAAATAGAACTATTTATAAAAATGGATTTGGCGTTAAATAACCTACAAAGGTTGATATGACATAAAACCCAACCAACATTTTGAACCCATCATTTATTTTTTTAATTCTTTTCTTCCATAACAAAAAATGCAAATCTCTCATTAACCCTTTCCACTCTTTTGTCCAATCTTTAGACAAAATGTGTCTTAGAATTTTAGTCGGACTCTTTGGGATTACTTTTGTTTAGTTTTTTGGTCAATCAAATCATAGAAGTGATGGATTGATCAAGCGCCTTGAAGAGAAATTCAAAATAGATTTTTTTTTTGTATTTTCTATCTGGGTAGACTTTGGTTCTGAAAATCTGTGATATCTAAGTTATACTAGTATACAAGAGCAGGAAAAACTCCAAACAGTTACCCATTTGGATTATTGACTATTTATGTTTCTTAATCTTAACACTACAGATAAGGGAGGAGTCTCTGTGGCATAGTGGTTAATGTGCTGGACTGTGGCATCATAGGAAGCAAGTATGAACTCCAATCACACTTAAATTCGCTTTTGCACTAGGAAAGGCATGAACTCCCTTACCCCTCCAGCTATGGGTAAAATAGTATCACTACTGTTTTTCTACAAGGATGGTTTTGGCTTTAAATAACCCATGAAGGTTGATATACCAATAAAACAAAGTAATTAAACCAAGCAACTACAGATAGTTATGATGACCATTATTTTTATGTTATTAGATTTTATTGGTTTGGTATTTGTGTAAGTTCCTCCCTACCACAATGCTGGAATGTGACACAAGATCAGTTTAAAAAAAATGGGGAACCCTGAAGAAAACAAGCCTCTCAGGACTTGGTGGCAAAGATCGCTTGGTTCTTTTAGGGGCACTTCAGGCACCTGCCTTACCCCTTTAGAGGGGGAGAGTCTTCATGGCATAATGGCTAAAGTGCTGGACTGCAGCATCATAGACTGAGCTGAAACATTTTCATACCACCCAATATATGAATTTGGTAAATGTTGATCAGGGGTCTCAAACACGTGACCTGCAGGCCAACATGCAACCCACAAATTACTTTTCTATGGTACGTGGTAGATCTATTTTTGTGACTGATATTTTCCTAAAACTCGGTAATTTGTCCCTCACTCGTGATCATATTTCTTTTCAGAGAATGATAGAATATACTTTAATATTTGAGTTGCTTTTGATTCCATATCTGAATGCTGAAAATTATTATCACCGTCATCATGTCGTGCCGCCAGCACGGATATCCCTGACCCTCTCTCGTCACTTCTCCCTATCATTCATCGCTTTTGGCAGGTCTTCAGAGTTACATCCCGTATCCTCACATAGCTGCTGTATGTATGTTTGAGCTGGTCATCCTGCTTTTGCTTGGCCACATGCAGGGGTCCATAGGAGTACATCACTGATGAGTTTGTCCTTGCTTCTCCAGCAGTGTCACGCATGTCTGGTTCGTCTAACTTGAATAGTTTTCGTGATGGGAGGCAAGTGGCCATATAGTTGGTGTCTTGTGGGGTGTTGTCACCAGGACTTGTTCAATATTGCTCTCAACATTCTTGTGTAATTGCCGTCTAGTTTCTTTTTCAGCCATTTAGTTAGCGTCCAAGTAGTGCATCCATATAGCAGTATCGATATGACCGCTGCCTGGAAGAAACTGCGTTTCATTTTATCGGTCAAGTCTGATTTCCATATGATCGAGAGCCTATCGATAGCTGTCCATGCTTTCGTTAGTCGCGTGTCGATGTCATTTTTGGTTGATGAGACGCTACTTCCAAGGTAGGTGAATTTGTCTACTAGTTTCAGAGAGGCTCCGTCTAGTGTGGTAATGTCGCCTGTTTGGTTGTAACGCATATATTCAGTTTTGTGTGCATTGACATGGAGGCCAATGCCTGCGGCGACTCATTCCAAACTATGCAGTAGTGTCTCGGCTTGGTTAGGCGTATTCGCCAGTAACACTATGTCATCGGCGTAGTCGGCATCGGTAATTGTTTTTGCAGGGTACCTTCTGCTTCTTTTCTTCGTCATCTCGAAGCCATTTTCTCTGATTTTGTCGATCGAAATTCTATTTTAAAAAAACATTCTTAGTGAGAACATTAGTGAGATTGATTTGTTTGAATGACCAATTGTGATGGAGATGATAGAAAATTAACTCTCACAACAGAAAATAAGAATTTTTGTTTCATAATGAGAGAACTCATATTTGCGTGGAGGGTTTACTTGAGATGACAAACGACACAAATAGAAAATCATAGAAAATGTTTTAGGATTTTTAAATAAACAAATTATACCTGCTATTTTTTTTTTTAAAGTTATAAAAAAGTGATTTTTGTTTTTGTTTTAATATCTAAAGTATAATTTATTGCAGTTTACCCATGAAATTCAATAAAATGGAAAAATAATTCATCAAAAGTGAAAACAGAAAAGAGGGAATTTATCAAAAGTAAGAATGGAATTAAGAAAATTTAAAATGGAAAATTTCTCCCTTTTTATTTTGTACTAATTCACAAATCCTATTTTATTCATATGCGTATTCATCTTTATGAGAATACAAATAGCAGCCTATCAGATGTATTGCAGATTAGCATTATAAATGGTGGAAACCACGCATCACCTAATAATCTGATTTGTGGGCCCATTGGGCCTTCTTAAAACATAATGGCTCTTTTGAGTCCTTTAGACTTTTGATGTAGATGTTTAAGCAAATTGCTATTTCCTGAGTTTTCCAAAACAAGTGTCATATTGCAAACGTGTCTTGCTGATGCCTGATCTTATACAAAACTCAAAAACATCCTTTTGTCATTCCTGTCTGAAGAAAATACATTGACTAACATGTCTCTAATTTGAAATACCTATTTTTATTTCATGTTGGTTTCTTCACAAAAACTTGGCCTTTTTCAAGAGTTTCCAACCATCATCTGAGAGAGAAAAAAATCCCTAATCATCTTTATTATGGTACCTCAAAAAGGCTAAGAAATGGCTAATGCTAGAAACCTTTCAAATACATCTCTATTTCCTTGTCTGCAACCCTTTAACTCAAAAACCCAGTCTTTGGTTTTGCACCCCATGATAGTTTTAGCCAATCAAGGCCACTTCTCATCCTCATCATAGTAGTATTGATTCCCTTGTCTCTCTCTTTCTCAATCGGTGCTTATTGGTCATTACTCTCAGAAAGTCCTCTAGGAGCCATCTAGTATCCAATAAATGCTGATGAATTTAAATTTTACTGGTTGACCAACACTAGTGTGTCCATGTGTGGGAGTCCATGGGAGAACATCACTTATGAATTTTTCCTTACTACTCTAGCAGCATATCTTAATTGGATGGTTTGTGAGATGGGAGGTAAGTAGGCATACAGCTGCTGTTTTGTAGGGTGCTGCTTCCAGGATTTGTTGAAGATAGCACACAGATACTGCTATAGCTGCTAAGATTTATAATGCCCTGCTTCTCAATCATATCCAACCTGAAGATAGACCACCTCTTCAATGGAAATATTTTAACCTTTGACCTCCAGTTTATCAGTCATCAAGCAAGTATTGAAACTGGGGCTAGTTGTGCTAAATACCCAACTGTTTTAAACAAGAACATTAAAGAAAACAGTAGAATTAAATTTTAGTTTTAATATGGTCAATGACGTTAAACTGGGTTATGGTTTATTAAAATCAACTGATTAACATTGTACAGTAGTGGTTTATCTCATCTACTTTTTTTTTTCTTTTTTAAATAAATTTTAGGGGTGTCTTCGTGGTGTAATGGTTAAAGCGATGGACTGCAGGATTGTAAAAAGTGAGTTCAAATTCCAGTTGCGCTATGACGTTCACTTTCGGGCAAATACCCTTGGGAAAGGTATTGACCACCTTATCCTCCCAGCTATGGGTTAAATAGTACCACTACTGTTCTTCTAGGAGAATAGCTTTGGCATTAAATAACCTACAAAGGTTGATATGAAGAGGGGGGGTCCTCGTGGTGTAATGGTTAAAGCGATGGACTGCGGAATCGTAGTAAGAGAGTTCGTACTCCAGTTGTGCTATTACGTTCACTTTCGGACAAATACCCTTGGGAAAGGTATGAACCCCCTTATCTTCCCAGCTATGGGTTAAATAGTACCACTACTGTTCTTCTAGGAGAATAGCTTTGGTATTAAATAACCTATAAAGGTTGATATACCATTAAACAAAGAAACCAAACCAAATAAATTTTAATGAAAATTCTAGTATATTATTTACCAAGCTTCATACTAAAGGCAGGTTTAAGACAAGGACATTTTTTTTTAAATTGGGGCTCATTAAGAATACTGGTAGGGGGTGCCAAAAATAGCTTGATTTCATTGGCATTCCTCTTAATAGTTCTCAGAGATTAACCTTGGGCCTTATACTTTTTAGGGTTATGAGGTAGGTGCTGCGAAGGGAGGGTATATTACCCCTGGTCAAGGTAGACATGTATGAAGACTAGCATGCTGGTATATAAACTTTTTTTTTTTAAATGGGGGAACTGTTGTTAGTTTTGTTTTTGCTAAGGATACTCATGAATTGGTGGTGTGCTTACTGTAATTTTATTTTCATAGCAGAAAATGGAATCTGTAATGAGATTTAAGTCTTGGACAAGGCTATTTACATTTCACTTCACACGAATGCCTTTAAGAAAGGTATGAATCCATCTTTTCTCTCCCCCTCCTCCTAGCTACTGAACTTGGTAAGTTCTCTTAATGGCATCCAGTGTCTGCACAGCTACAAGTTTTTGTTAGTTGGTTAACACTGTCCATGTGTAGGAGTCTATAGGAGAATGTCACTTATTAGTTCATCCTTACTTTTACAGCTGTGACCAGTATGTCTTGTTTGGTTTGTGAGATGGAAGGTAAGTGACCTTACAGCTTGTTTTGTTTGGTGCTGCTTCCAGGATCTGTTCAAAACAGTATGCGTCTTGTTTAGTTCCCATTTAGCTTTTTCTCCAGGCATTTCATTAAAGTCCTTGTGGTGCAACCATACAATAGTACTGACACAGCTACAGCTTGGATGAATTCCCATTTTATCATATGGTTGTTAACCTGTCAATAACAATCCATGCTTTACATATGTATGTTTATAGATTGTGCTTATTAAAGGTACTTTTTCAGTCTTTTAACAATTTTTTTTCCAATCCAGAATTATGTTTTCCTGTATCATATTAGAAGTGACTGTTTCTATCAATCCACTCAAACTGAGTAATGCTAAGCTTGTTTATAAAATAAGAAAATATTAGATTTTGTTTTATTTATTTTTTCCCCCTTTCCTTCCTTATCTAAAAGAATAAATATTTGTTTCTTAATCAGTTAAGATTCTTTACTTTTATTGATAATTGTTAGTCTAAGCTAATTCTCATGAAAGGCTAATTTGCTATCATAATATTCTTACAATATATATAAGAACATCTCAAGTGGAGTATTTTGAATGATTTGGACTGCAATAAGTTATTTTTTACCTGAGAATGTCACATTTATTTTCAACTGTCTTTTTTCTTTTTTTTTTTTTTTTTTGTATTGCTTACCTCCATTTTTATGTTTCTTTTCTTCTGAAGATCAACTAAATCTTCAATTAGAATTGAATTTTATTACATTTTTTTTTATGCAAAGATTTGCTTTCTGCTAAAATGTTTAATCTGCTTTGGATTTTGCTGAATTTGAAGGTATCCCATAAAAGACTTATCACAGTCATCTGAGAATTTTTCTGATTTTTTTTCTTTTTCATGATATTTTCTTTCTTCCTTCTTTTTTTTTCTTCCTTTTTATATATATATATATATATATATATATATATATATATACCTGAAAACTGTCTGAAGTTTTGATATATGTAGTTGCTTGAAACCCTTTCGCACCCCAATTTTTTTTTTATGTCAGTGCCATAAAAAAAACTTACAGTGGCTACAATAAAAATTTTTTTCCTCACAATGATCAACCATTGAACGTAGACAATATTATTTATGGTTGGAGGGAGGAATAAAATAAATTTTGCTTAGGACCCCATAAAGGCTTGAACTGGCCTTGAGATATATATATGTGTGGGGGTAGCTTTAAAAAGTAGCAATTTTTTTACATTTTCAAAAATTCAGCTTACATTACCTTCCTCCTCACCAATATAATTTATCAAGGCTGATTGGATGGAACATGTGAATGGGGAAAATCCTAATGAATCAAAAATGTGATGACAAATTTTCTATTTCACAGGACTTGAAAAAATGTATTAATGTCAAGGAAACTTTTTAACAAAAATTTTCATATTTTGAAACTTTTATCAAATTTTTTTTTTGTCAAAAATGCTTTAAATCTGAAAATTTGTACTATAGAACTGTCAACTTTTTAAGATGCCATCTTAGAAAATGGATAAAAATTCCATTATATACGGAATATGATTTATTTTTTTCCAAATTTTACTGCAATATGAATTGCTTATTTTCAAAAATTGTACTGACCTCACCCTCATGCATAAATATGAAAAATGAAATATGTGGTTTTCATTAAGGGCTTTTAAATTTTTTGAATAGAATTGAAACTTGTAAAAGAATATATTTTAACAAATTAGACAAATTGATTTAAGAATTAATTTGGGGGAAACTTTATTTACTAATTTCTCCCACCCTTGATTCAATTTTAGTGATTTGTCCCATTTTTATCTCTTAATCAAAGATTTCCTATAAATTGGTGTTTTCTAACCATCATTTCTGAGAAAATATTTGTAGGTTAATAGAAATTTACTCCTGATAATATTCACAAGTTTTATTCCTTGATTTTTTTTTTATCATATTTGTTGTCTTAACTTTCGTACATAATATTTGACTTTACTTCACAGAATTATTATTATTATTATCTTAAAATTCATTAAATGTAATTTGAAATTAAAGAATATAATTTTGATCCAAAATATGATTACTCAAACTGTGAATATTTGTTAGATGAAGCAGCATAACAATCATTTGAAAAGTTACTAGACCTAGAAACTAGTATCCCCCAAAATATTAAAATGTCACTTTACATGAAAAGATTCCAAGAGAGGAAGAAATATTTACTGATAAAGCTTTTTTTTTTGTCAAGAGTATGGAGATTCTTTGAAAGAAGTTCATATAGTTCAGGTTAAAATCATGGCAAAATGTTTTTAGACCTTATTTTTCCAATAGACGTATCATTGGGGAACGAGAAAAGTTTTTGGCATGTTTACCAAATTTTTTCTCATTCTTCAATGATACCTGTATTAGAAAAATAAGGTCTAGAAAAGTTTAGCTTCAGGTTACCTTTACAGGACTTTTAACCCGGAATAATGGTGGCAATTTAAGATTACCATTAGATACTATAGTTGAGTAGGTATTTTTCTGCTTTATAATGTTAATTTTGTCAAAGTTCTTTTTAATGGGTGGGTGCCAGATAGTCAAATAACAAATTCTATGCAATATAGAGTAAATTTTTATTTGAGTGTCCGTCTTTTCATGTTAGTCACAAAGCAGTTTTAAAAATGATCTTATCTGAATTGATTCAATACTTTATTATTAGTGTTTTTAAAAACTAAAAGTTTTTTGTAAAAGTCTGTTTAATTATAACTGCATACATACTACAATGGTTTTTTTTATTCAGATTAGAGTCTCTATCTTGAATGCACAGAAGATATTTTTATCGAAACAAATTCAAAACCTTAAATGTTTTGTTTTTTTCTATGTTAAATCAAATCTCTATCACTTAGATGTCTTGGAATAATAATTTTGTTGTTGATTAACATTATTTGTACCTAAAAACAAGAATTATTTTCTAATTGAAATTTTAACATAGATGTAAAAGAAATCAAATCTAAATAAGATTTGTAAATAGTTTTCATTCTTGAATTGATTCAGCTATAAACCTAATTAATTATTTGGAGAGAAAAAATGTTTATGTGCCACCTCATAAAAATAATGGAAGTCTATATCATTTATATAGTGTGGGATGTTATATCATTTTAATATTGGCTCTAAAAATAATAATAAAAACTAGCCGCAGTCAGCATGGAGTTCTCCTTTTCAATTTATTATGCAGTTGTTATAGAAAAAAAAAATCTTGGTCTCCTGAATAGTAATATATATTTTAAAAGTGACAGTTTTTTTTATTGGCCTTTTCACGTTGCCAAGTGAGATGTTGCAACTGTGGATAAAGGTAATTTAAGAATTGTCTGAAATTTCTAATGTTATAACCCAAGTAAACGTACTTTGAATCATTGTTGGTGGAAAAGGTATTAACCCTTTTATCCTCCTAGCTAGTACCACTGCTGGTCTTGTACAAGGATGATTTTGGCATTAAATAACCAATATGATATGCCATTAAACAAAGGAACCAAACCAAATCAAATCAATCATTGTTAGTCATTGTTGATGATCTGGGTATGACTGTTTTGGAGTTAACAATGTTTTCTTTGGTCAATGAAATTTTTAAAAGAAGTGTTCACTAACATATATAATCTCCTTCCTTGTCTGAAGTTGAACTTATGTTTCTTAATGGTTCTAGTAAGAAAATAACTCAACATACAAAAATACATTTCAAATTATATCTTTTATCTCTTTTAAGTAGATTATACATATTGTGTAAACCAGTGGTTCCCAATTTTTTTTTAGATAGTGGCACACCATGGAATCTTAATTTTTCTGGGGTTCACCCCAGACATTATTCATATTTACCAACCCCTCCGCTCGGGCAGGATATGACACAAGGTCAATTTTTAAGCGGAGTTTAACAGGTTTGAATTCAAAGTTTTCCTTCTCCTAGACTAGTTGCTTCACCAAGGCTGAAGAACCCAGTCTATACTATTTATCCATAGCTGAAGGGAGAATTATTGGATTCATACCTTTCCCAAGGGTATTAGTGCTATGTGAAATGCAATTGGTCTCGTCCAGGATTTGAACTCGTGTGTCATGTCTATTTCCTACGACGATAACCATTAAACCACAGGCAGCCCAGACATTATTAAGGGGAAAAAGTACTTGAGTTTTTATAACAAATGAATGTTTATCAGTAGTGTGATGGGCTTTTGGTTTGAGGTTCGTATTGTATGGAATTTTCCAGCCAGAAACTTACCTGTTTCAGAGGGAGTCATCATGGCGTAATGGCTAACATGCTCGACTGCGACATTAAACTTAGTTGTGTTATTATGTTCAATTTCAGATTAATACTCTTGGGAAAGGTATGAACTCCCTTATCCCCCAGCTATGGGTTAAATACCTAAGTATCACTGCTGTTCTTTTATGAAAATGGCTTTGGCATTAAATAACCCATGAAGGTTGTTGATATGCCATTAAAAAAAGAAACCAGAAAGCTACAGTATGGTATTGGCAAAAAGACCAAAAATTATATAATTTCAAATTACTATATCTATAAAGAAATTTATATAATCAAAATTTTATCAATGACTTTTTAACAAGTAAATAGATAGTAATATATTACAAGTGAAGTTTAGGAGGTAACAGGTAGGTAGTTCTGTGGCTTTGTTCATTGAACCTGCCCTCTATATTCCCAAATTTTTATGTGCCTCTACTCCACTTTTGAATCCTATGCCCCCAGGTTGGGAAGCACTGGTCTAAACTACTTATAGATGTATAGGTTTCCTATTCATTTTTTTTTTTTTGTGTAACATTTCAAAAACTTGTTGTTTATGTAACCTAATATCATAAGTGGGATTTATTGAATATACATCAAAACTTACATTCATTCTATTTTATATATTGTTACCAAAAGTGGATTCATCCTTTAAAAGAATTCTTTTTTTTTTTTTTCTCCCATGTTACTTCAGAAAATGACCACAAGACAAACTATTCAGAATATACACTTTATCAACAATTAGGGAGGGAGAAGAAAAACATTTTCAATAAAAGAATTCTTTTTTCTCCTGTGTTTCTTCAGAAGACAAGGGGGTATCCACATAGTGTAATGGTTAAAGCACGGGACTGGAATCGTAGTACGCAACTTCAAACTCTAGTCACGCTATTACGTTCACTTTCGACAAATACCCTTAGGAAAGGTATGAACCCCCTTATCTCCCCATCTATGGGTTAAATAGTACCACTACTGTCCTAAAAAGGATGGATTTGGCATTAAATACCCCAAGAAGGTTGATATGCCATTAAATAACAAACAAACAAACACAAGAAGACAAACTATTCAGCATATACACTTTGTCAACAATGAGCAAAAAGAAAAACATCTTCAACAAAAGAATTCTTTTTTCTCCCGTGTTTCTTCAGAAGATGACCACAGGAAAACAAACTATTCAGAATATACACTTTGTCAAGAATGAGGAGGATAGGACAAGAGGAAAAGTCATTGTTAATTAAGTGTATATTCTAAATAGTTTCTTTTCTTGTGGTCATTCTCTGAAGAAACATGGGAGAAAAGAAAAAAAGAATCCTCGCAGGAAGAATCCACTTTTAGAAGCAATTTTCAAATTTAGTACCAATAATAATAAATTAAAAAAATACATAAAGGCAGGATAGCCTAGATACAGCCAAGCACCATTGACTCTGTGTCTATGCTACCCTAACTTATATCTACTACATATGGTATATAACTTTTTATCTATAAATATACCAAAGTGCATTATTGAAATTTATATATACAGGGTGGAACAATAAAATTGTCATTCTAAAGAAAACAACACTACAGCTTTATTTTAAAACTTTTATTGAAAAAATCAATTCAGGTAACTTGATTATGTAGTAAAGCTGACATCTATTCAATGTAGCCGCCTTCAGCCTCAATCAGGATCCGGAATTGGGAGCATGCCTTTTCCACAAGCGCCGGCGGGAGCTCGGCAAATACTCGGTAGATGGCGGTAATCAGGCTGGCTTTGGTGTTGTGGCAGGTCATGTTGATGTTCTCGACGTATGATCAAAAGAAGTAGTCCAGCGGGTTCAGGTCGGGGCGGAGGGGGGCCAGTGAGAGAAGGGTACAAAGTCGTAGCACTCCTTCTGAAGCCAAGCCTGGGTCTCTTTGGACTTGTGGGCTGGCGCTGAGTCCTGCTGCCACACCCACGGTCTGCCACCAGCCACCTGATTGCACCAGGGGATCACCACACTCTTCAGCACACCCAGGTACACTCTTTGGTGTTGACTCCCAAGCCGACTTCGAAAATGTGAGGTGGCATGATGTGGCCCTCACTTGAAACCACACCAAAGACCATAACTGTAGCTGGAAACTTTGTTTTCATCACCCTGGGCACGTCCCTGTTATTTGTGGCAATCCAGATTTGCATTTTGAGGGTGCTGGCAATGGTCCTGTTGTCATAACTTGCATCAGTAGAGAGCATGAGTTGTACAGCGGCGCATCTCTGATCTTGCTCGTTGAACATTGTGTCACTTTTAGACATGATAGAAGGCTCCTATTGCTCTTGGGATTTGTACATAACTGGCTAACTAGTAGATGGTCTGCAACAAAAAAGAAAACCTGTTTTCATTAAATGGAAATGGAATCATGTCGTCTTTTCTAGGGCGACAATTTTATCATTCCACCCTGTATGTTACAGAAAGTGGTAAAAGCTCATTAGAGTAAGCAAACAATTACAAAATTTTCACAGTACATTCAGTATGTGAACAGATAGCAAATGTATATTATTAATCTGCAAATTTGTTTATTGAATAGATTTTGCTAGAAAACCTATTGAAAATAATAAAACTTTTCAGGCTTATCTAGATGGTATATTTTGGCCCTTTCCCTAACAGAAGAATTTTTGATAGTCCACTCTTGGTGGGTGTGGGTGAAAGATGTTCACAAAACTGTAAATGAATAAAAATCAGAAAGAGAGGGATTGTCAGTGGTCATAATTTAAAAGAAGCATTACTGAAATAATATAGCTGTTATAATAAGAATGATTTCATTACAAAATTTTTCAACTTTTAAACATAAAATTTGTTTTGAATAATTTTTGGCACTTAATCTATGTTACACATTGAAAGTCAGGAATTAATATATGCTTTACTGACTCTGTGTGTGTAATTTTTTTTTCTTTTGTTGTTGGTCCAAAGAGAGAAAAAAGTAAATATTTCAAAATGAATAAGTTCACTAACAGCTTGAAACATACACATATGTAAGAATGATATAAATAATTCTTTAAAAAAAAAATACAAATCTCTAAGTGGACCTATTCATTTGAAATATTTACTTTTTTCTCTATTTGGACCAACAAAAAAAAATAAATATATATATATATATATATATATATATATATATATGATAAACTTCATTTTTACAAAAGAACTTTAAAAGTATAAAACTTTTTTCTCACTCTGTAATTTTAAAAAGAACACATTAATAGGGGAATTTATTCTGTAGATATGGAATTTTTTTTTCTTTCTTTCTAAAAAAATTTTATATGGAAGATACCAGTTTTTTTATTTTTTATTAATGCTAAATAACTCTTAGCCTTGGCAACCTTCCGGTGTGTAAATATGTATTTTGATCTCTATATTTTCCTCCCTAATTCAAAACCATTTTTTCTATTGGAATAACAAAAAATTATATATTGATGATCATCAGTTTGTAATAACTCAAGTCCCCCCCCCCATAAGAAGAATGTGGCTAAATACAGAACAAGTTTTCTTATAAAATGCAATGATTAATCTAAGGTTTGTTTTGTTTTGTTTTTTTTGTTTAATGGTTTGTAAAACATTTTCTTTTATTCATATGGACTAAAAAATGTGCTTAATGAATATTGTTTTCAATCTAAAAGGTAATTAAGATTATTACACGTTGATTGTATCTTTATATTAAGAAAATTTTGTTATTACATTGTTACAAAAAATAAATATAACGTCAGTTATTAATGTTGCTTTTTCTTTTTCCTCTTTTTTACCCCCTTTACGTCTGCAGTATTACCCATAAATAAACATGTATTTACCCATCACCTCTAGCATGGGCAGAGGGTTGGGCAGTATCTCCCAGCAACCTTGAGGTGCTTTAAGCGTCAAAAATATTGCCACCATAAGAAAGGTTGCAGAAAACAACAGATATGTGAAAAGAATCCAGTCTGCTTGGAGGAAGATGGGTTAAATGAAATTAAATGTACAAACTGCCAACAAAACCTTCTGTCTTTCTCAAGATCTTGTAACATTTATAAAAGGGAAAGAGAAATACTAGTAGTGAAGCACAAGAGAAATGTGACCTTCTTGGAAGCTAGAAGAGTTAGGTCCTATATGGGAGATAACACTTACAACTCTGTTGGATGGAAAGTGGATCCAATCAGACAAAGCAATCAAGTGAACAAATACAGAGCTCTCATAGTGAAGCTATTGAAAAAGGAACCTTTTGGTTACTCCCGACTACAATCAGCTAACTTATATATATATATACACACGCACAGTAAAGATCTGTTTTCATTTCTTGCATGTTTTTAAACTATTGAATGTAATATTACTCAGATATATCCTTTGTAGGAATTTTTTTTGTGTCTACATTTTGAAACGGAAGATAAAAATTTGGTAGCCATTAAAATCAACGTGAAGTCAATAATTAATTGCAAATAAATGAATTAATGAAAGTAATTTACAATTAGAATTTAATCGTTATTTTCTTTTAAAATATAAAGATCAGAGTGAGGGTGATGGAAACCCTATTATTATAAGTTGCAAATTAGATTGAAAGTTGCACCAATAATTGGAACCAGTTTGGCCAAAGTTTCAGGAGCACCTGAAAAAGCTACACTCAGCCAGAATTCTGCAAACAGAAGCACAAACTCAACAAAAAGAACTCACAACAAATAATGAGAACTCCAATGAAATAATCAAAGGAAAAACATACACAAAATCTACTACTCAAACACACACCACTTGTCCTGAAAATTGAAAATCTTCAAAACAAAGCTCACAGATCTCCAATCTGCTCACCAAAAACTGTCAAAGACAGACTAAAAACTTGTCCCCCAAAAGCCAGAAACACTTGAACAAAGACCAGGAAGTGCATTCAAACTGCCCTCGGCCAAATTCCCTCAACACCATGAAGAGTCACATAAAAAGAAGGAATAAACAATGCGATACCTGGAGATTGACAAAATCCTTGAATAGATCCTCTACTATAGAAATTATGGATTGTGAAATAAACTGCGTAGTTGCCAACCTCATTCTAGAAGATATGATAAATAACTGCAATATTTGAAACCATTTAACTTAAAAAATTAACAGGACTCCTTCAGATCAACCAAGAAAATGCACTTTTTTGGTTGATCTGAAGGAGTCCTGTTAATTTTTTAGAGCATATGATTTATATCAGTGCTTTTTAACAGGATGGAAATAAATTTATTATCTTAATGTGACTGATTGTTGGTATTTTTTAAGGGAAAATTATTTGTTCTGTGAATTTTATTTACATTAAGCTCTTGACCAGGATTACTTAAATTTGATATTCTATTTTTGAATATTTTATTGGTCCTACTTGGAATTGTCCTCAACTCTGGATTTACTGGATTAAATAATACCTTATATATATATATATATATATATTTATTCATTTTTTTTTTTTTTGTTTACATAGGTTCAATGCTGTCGAATTTTGTTATAAATAATACCTAAGTATATCCATTTTGAGTGTATAATATTCCTCTAGAAATAATAACATTCTGTTATCTTTGATTTAGAACAGGACTTCTCAAAAAGGGTCCATATAGACCCCAGGGGTGAATAAATTTTTGGCAGGTAAATTTACTAGTTTGCATTTATAAATAATGACGACTTTATCTATTAATAATTTGCCAATAGAATTTAAAGCTTGATCAAGGATTTGCTTCTAAACAAAGAAATTCCTGAACGGATCATTTTTTTTTTTTATTTGATGTTGAAATTAGAAAGTGCAAATTTAGACACCTTTCTTTAAGAAGAATTTATTGAAATGACTTTTGATGTTGAAGTGAAGTCTGTGTACATATTAAAGGAATTGGAAATTTCTGGATGAAGTAAAAATCTATAGCAACACATCCCAAGCTTTGCACAACTGTCAAGCCTATTTTACTATCTTTTCCAAGTGCGTGTATGGTGGAATCTTGGTTTAGCCATGTGCATTATTTACTAAACGAGAGATTTGTAGGTCAAACTCACAAATCTGCAACTTATTGTTCATGCAGCCCAGTTGGCTGGGGGCTGTAAAATACACAGACTGCATCTCTGCCAAGGAGTATACCCCCGCCACAATAAGTGTCCTGGATATGACATTAAACTATGAGGTTAATAAGATTTTGTTGGGTTATTTATTCAATTTGGGTTTTGGTTTTAGATATCTGACTTCTTGGTTCCTTAATTTTCTGGTATCTTCTTGTTTGAGACGGCTGCAACTGAAGAAAAGGAAGGAGGCAAAGAGAGGAGATACCTTTTTAGTTTTAACTTTATTTCTAGTTTCAATACCCATTCTGTGGGCGAGGAAATTCTTCCCGATTCCAAATGTAATGGTTCCATCTCCCAGACAAGGTGTTAAAAATATACTAGTTGTTTTCTGGTTGATATGTCCAAATTTGGTGTTTTTAGTGATAAGCCCATTTGGTGCTTTTTGTTGTTAGCAAAAACACTGCCAAGAGGACATGTGTTTTACCTCCAGCAGCAGTGTAACATACCCATGATACGGATATGTGAAATTACATAGAATGTTCATAACGCACATATATATATATATATATATATATATATATATATATATATATATATATATATAATATAGGAATCCCAAAACACAAAAAAACACTTACGACTTCTTAGTTCAGGTACAAAACTTTTATTACCTTTGAGTTAAAAGCTTTTTCGACATAAGGAGAGAGATACAATCTTTTTATGCTGCCCTTTCCATCTGCCCCCCCCCAACCACCACCACCATGTGCAACACTTGTCGCAAGGCCTCAGTGAATTCCGAAAGTCAACCTTCTTCTTCCAAGGTAGGAACCCAACTAACTGACTTTTCTCAAATCTCAGCCCACGCTTCCGGTGCGTAACATCACTCACATCCCTGGTCACATCCTCTATCTGGGATTTTTATTGACATCTCTGAATGACATGTCCACTCCGCGCATGCGCGTGTGAACACTCACGCTCATGTTTGCACCTAACTAACCCATGCACAGAGCCGAAAGGTTCTCAGCCTAACTAAACCAAAAGGCAAGATATATAAAATGAAATCCCTTGGCCATTATATTACAGCAGGAGAAAATATGTCTTTCCAATCCAATGGTCACTGCTGAAAGAAGAGTCTTTTTCTCACACCCTTAAGTCCATTTAGGGCATACACAGTTCCAACTTCTTGTCAGGGGCCTCTGGGAACTTCTGCATATTTTGAGCTTACTTTTATTTTATTTATCTTATTCAATTCCACAAAACCATCTGAGGGTGAGGCTCCAGTCTTGGAGATTTGGGGAATCAAATGTTAAATTGTGACTGCTATATAGCAATACTTGAAACAATTTAACTGAGCACAAAAAAGAGCTCAAGCTCATTTAAGAATGTTATCAAATCAAACCAAACCATATATATTTAAAATATATGTACAAAGAGGATTTGGCATTAAATAACCTATAATGGTTGATATGCCATAAAACCAAATCAAACCTAATATTTTTTTTTGTTAAAAAATTCAAGAATTAAAGCTGCATGTACAGTTTTCTGATTCTTTTCTATTATAAATTGCATTAAACACTGGTAGATTAATTATTATTTTTAATTTAATATTGAATTTAGGTTGGTTGTTTGTTTGGGTTTTATGGCATATCAACCTTTGTAGGTTATTTGATGCCAAATCCATTTTTATACAAAGTTCTATTTCAAACAATTCAGTTTAGCATAAGCACGCAGTTTAAATGTAAGTACAGTTTAATTGTCAAAAACATTTCTATTTTAAGCAGTGCTTAGTCAAACAGTTCTAATTCAAACAATTCAGTTTAGCATAAGTATGCAGTTAGTTCTATTTAACCCATAGATAGGGCGCTATCAGATGCTACCATTCCGGGCCAGAGTGGACCTGGAAGCAATGGCAATAAAGAGGTGCTCTACATTTCCCAAAGCTCCAGCATCACTGGAACCTCACCATCAGATATTTTAGTGTCATATCCAGGACACTCATTGGGGGGTGGTCTTACCCCTCTGCAGAGAAGCAGTCGCTGTATTCTACTGCCCCAGCTGACTGGGCAAATTGAATTTAGGGCTGAATGGAAATGAAATTTTTGATTACATAGAGTGCATCAAGTAAAAGTTTAAGACCTAGTTAAGAAGAATGAACCAATTTTTTCTTTTCACTGCTCCCTGGGGGGAGTACTGCTCATTTTGGAAATGACAGATCTAAAGCTTCTTTCATGAAAAACCAATTCCTGAGGTATAGAAAGCAAGTTCAAGACTTTGTCATCATCAAGGTGAGCCGACAGCACATATTCCCTTGACTCTCTCTTGCCATCTGTCCCTATTTGTCATTGCTTTTGGTAAGTCCACTGGACAGCATTCAATTTTCCTAACAGATTCAGTGTGAGGAAGAATGTGAGTTTTTGCTGTCTGGCCAACTCTGGTATGTTCATGTGTAGGATTCCATAGAAGAATTTAACTTATGAGTTTGTTTTAACTTTCCCAGCAATGCTTAACATGTCTTGCTTGGATGGTTTTAAGATAGAAGGTAAGTAGCCATATGTTGTATACAGCAAAGAAAGACGCTGATGTACAGGGAATCTCAATATACATGAGACCTATGTGACTGCTAATAACTCTACTACTACTACTAATAATGATAATATTGTGTTCTTTTTTTTTGTTTCAGATTTTAAAATAGTATATTATAACAACTATTAATCTTCGATCACAATGCCTTGGACAAGAGAGGAAAAAATATTTTGCATCACTACTTATTTGGAGACAAAATCACTCAAAACTGTCTCCAAAAAAAATACAACCCATTGATATGATAATGATTTATTACTGAGATGAGAAACTGAAAAAAAGATCACATGTCCTTGAAGCTGATATTATAATAATTAAAAAAAAGTGTTGATTTGATGTCTCTAGCTCAAAGGATGCATCTTTTTACAGAATGTGTTCCAAATGGCCACCATTGCACTTGTCTCAGTAATAAGTCATCATATTAATGGGTTGCATCTATTTTGAGACACCCTGTATAAAAATATTATCTGTTTCTTTTCTCTCTCTTTTAATTACCTGAAATGTAAATATGGGTTGAATAAGAGCAATTTGGAGATAGCTGAAATGCACATACATCGTGGTGACAGTGTGATCTTTCTGTTAAACCTCTCTGCCTTTCTACTTCATTCTACCTGGGTCAAAATCTTCCCTGGTTTATATAATTTTCCAGACGCCCCTGCAATCCTCATGGTCACACTTCCCACCTATGAAGACATGCCTCCTGTCGAGCATGCCACCCATACGACATACACAGCACTTTCATTGAAGAAATACCTGTATCCTGTTTACTTTAAGTAACAGGTGCATATCCTGTCATACCACCCATGCAATTTTGTAAGGTGCTGCTTCCAGGATTTGTTTAAAACAGCATATTGGTGGTGTTCTTATATAAAGCTATCTCTTCTGAAATTTAACAAATACAGAAAGGAGTGTCTAAATGTTTTATGATTTTTTTTCTGAATTGCAAAAACAAGTCAGAAGTACTATTGTCTTTTTTTTTAAAGTGGGAGGTCGAGATTAGTCATATCATTTAGTAATAATAATTATTATCTTTAATAATATGTGGATCAGAAATTTACCTGGCCCAATTTTAATTGGTATCATTAAGATATTTTCCTGAAGTTTTACAGTAGATAAAATCTTCATATTCAATTTAGGTAACTCGTGATATAATGGTTAACAAGCTAAGCTTGTTGAGGTAAAGGAAATGCAATTGGCAACCAGAATTCAGATCCTAAACAAGGTTATTTGTAAGTGTTGTAAGGGAGGATATTTCCCCTACAAGAAAGTTGGACTCAGTTACAACATTTTGGCAAGGAGGCTGAGATAAAATATAGTGACTGGGTTTATCAATAAACAACATTAAATCTTGAAAAGGTCAACAAATAGATTTATTACCTTTTGGTATAAGAGAATATAAAAAATATAAAAATTCAACAATAATAATGAATAGTCTGCATGCAAGACCAACTGCTACTGCTAACCTCATTTTGTTTGTATCTTTTATGTCTTTTGTTGGACAAGTTCAACTTTCTTGTAGGGAAAATATTCTCCCTTACAACAATAAGGAAGGAAAAAACTGGGTGGTTTCTTTGTTTAATGGCATAACAATCTTTGTAGGTTATTTAATGCCAAAGCCATTCTCCGAGAAGAACAGTGGTGGTACTATTTAACCCATAGTTGGGAGGATAAGGGGGTTTATACCTTTCCCAAGGGTATTTGCCCAAAAGTGAAGGAAAAAATGTTGGCAGAGGACACTAAGATCAACTAGTGCAAGTCAAATGTTTTCATACATGCTAGTTTACAGTACATATATCACATGACAAAAATAGTTCAAGCCATGGAAGATATCCATTGTGGTTAGTAGCAACATGGTAATTGGTATACTGACATGTGCATTGGTTCATTCTGTGTATATGAAAATCACACACAAGAATCTGCAACATAGTCTAATTTGGAAACATGTTTTATGAGTTCAAATTGGACCATGACATCATGGAAGCAAAGAAAAACAATCGTTGTGTAATAGGTAAAGGTGATGTTGATCACAGTACCAGATAGTTTAAGAAATTTGGCTTATTTTGCAAGTGGTATTGGTCTGCTGACACATTGTACATTGCTTCACTCCATGTGAGATTTGAAGGCCACAGAAATGAATGAGCAACATAGTCTAATTTGGGAACTTATACGTTATGAGTTCAAACTTGACCATAAAATTGCCCAGTCGGCTGGGGCTGTAGAATACACCGACTGCACCTCTGCAGAGGGGTAACCCCCCCCAACGATTGTCCTGGATATGACACTAAACAATCTGATGGTGAGGTTCCAGTAATGCTGGCGCTTTGGGGAATGCGGAGTACCCCTTCATTGCCATTGCTCCCAGGTCCACTCTGGCCCGGAGTGGTAGCACCTGAGAGGGCCCTATCTATGGGTTAAATAGAACTAACAGCATTCTTATGCTAAATTGAATTGTTTGAGTAAACTGAATAGCTTGAAATAGAAATGTTTTTGACAATTAAACCGTACTTATGCTAAACTGAATTGTTTTAAATAGAACAGTTTTACATAAAAATGGATTTGGCATTAAATAACCTACAAAGGTTGATATGCCATAAAACCCAACAAACCAACCAACCATTGACCATAAAACTATGGAAGCAAAGAAAAACAATTGTTATTGAAAAGGTGATGTTGATCACAGTGGAATAACCAGATGGTTAAAGAAATTTTGCTTAGTTTGCATGAATCTTGACTATCAAGCAAATTTAGGTAGGTCAAAAAATTATGAATTCTGAGCCTGTACTTCAAGCTAAAGAGGCAAATCCAGCAGTTAACACCCGTCGAGTATCAAGCTCAACATCTCACAGTCCATTATGGTTCATCACTTTAACAACCTTGGAGGAAGCATCTGAACCTGCCGTATTGTGTCTTATGTTGCCAAAATATTGCAAAACTTTTGACTCACCCTAGTAATTAATGAATTAAACTTTATTATAGGTATATATCTATTAAGGTTCAGTACTATTTACTATTTCAAGCATTCACTGAGGGGGTGGCTTAAAACATCTACTCTAGAGATCAGAAGGAATTACTGTAATAAAGTTCAGTACTATTTACTGTTTTGGTTATATAAATTTATTTTCGTTTGTACTGCTTTCTTTTGAATGTTCTTTTGTCCGCATTGTTTTATAGCGTTTACTTTGTTTGCTTTTCAATAATGAGCCAACATAAATTGTGGTTAAAAAAAAAATGATATTCCTTGATCAATGTGTCAAATGCCAGCGATTTGTTTGATTGTAAATAGGTAAAGTGAATCATTTAGTTTTTACTGTGATTCACTCGTCATTTTATTGTCGATTATGATTTTTTTTTCGGGGGGGGGTGTAAAGGGCAAAAAGATTTTAAGTCACATTTTAAAATAATTCATTTTATATTTAGTTGATAAAAAGCAGACTTTGCGTAGAGGGGTTTTAGTAGCCCATGGAAAGATAGAATCTTTCAATAAAACCGTTCCTCTAAAACATAAATTTCTTGAGCTCAGATATTTTACCCTCGGTTAATTTGGAAATTTGAAGATGTATAATGGGGGAATTTTTTTTTAAGAGAGGGTGGGTGGGTGGAAGAGCAAGAAAGGAAAAAAAAAAAAAAGAACTCATAAAAACCAGATACCCTAGTCTGGCGAGAGCTGAGTACTGGACAGGAAGACAAAAGCTGTGTAAATGAATAATTTCGAACAATCCATATGTTAAAAAAGTGTTAGTGTCCTCGAAGATCACTTAAATAGACAGATCAACATATTTGATTGGTTGTTTGTAACAACCAATCAGATGCGCAGATGAGCGGTCAATAATTGTCCAAATAAATAAAAAGCCAATTCAATTTCCCTTTTTTTTTTTTTTTGCTTTCCTATGTTGCGTGAATGGTAGGGTGTATCAGAGACTGATCATCTCTGATAGGGTCTGCAGGGAAAGGGGAGTATGATGTTAGAAGACCCGAAACTCTCCAAGGAACCAAGCAAAATATCACGGATGACATCCTCCAGCACTATATGTATTAAGGCGTATATTTAAAGTGGGAAGAAAATATCAACCAAACATTCCCCACAAAAGCGTTGCTTTAAAGCTCATTGTGCTTAGAATATACTGACTGTATCCTATGCAGAGCTTTATACTCCCAAATAGGGGTGTCCTGGGTATGACACTAAACTGCATCTGATGGTGAAGCTCCATTTCTGAAGCTTTGGATAGTGTCGAGTAGCCTTTTGTTGCTATTACTCCCAGATCCACTCTGACCTTGAGTTGATAGTGCCTATCTATGGGGTAAGTAGATCTGTTTAAAAATTATTCATATTCAGTAGGAATGTGTACCAAAAAAGCTTTAAGAAACAGCTACACAAAAATGTTGATAGAATGTGATTCCTTCTTGGCATACAATACCCCCAGTTGGGTTGACATGCCATTAGAATCAATCAATGATTTTTATAGCTCATTGAATTTAAACAGGATGCATAAACTGAATCTAGTAAGGACTTTTGTGCGAACAACAAACAAGAAGATCACTGGTGAAGTTAGGATTAGAGTTTTTTTTTTAATTTCTTTATTTTTACAATCATTTCCCAAGCTTTTGAGTAATATGTAAAAAATCTTTTGATTTCTGTTTAAAATTTGAAAATCAGAAGGTAATTATACAAGCAACAGCCTATTGTATCTTTTTTTCCTAATTGTTTTTAAATGATAAGTAGAATAAACATTTATAACATCAGTGTTGTTTTTGGATAGAGTAATTTTGTAACTTTGTACTATGAAGTTCTGGAGAAAAAAAAAAATTGTGTATATATACTGACTTTTCAGAATTTGTTGCACTTAAATTCAACCAAAATTTAGCATTTAAAAAAAACAAAACTTTTATCAGTTTTTTTCGATTAAATAAAAATCAGAATCTATATAGTTTACATCATGTCTTAAAAACACAAAATTTACTCAGTATTTAAAGCAAACACATGGACATGTTCACACAAAAATGCAGAAATAAGCTCACATTCATCATCATCATCATCATCATCATGTCGCACTGCCAGCACAGATCTCCCTGAACCTCTCTCACCACCCATCTCTATCATCCATCACTCTCAGGAGATCTTCAAGGCTATATTCTGTATCGGCACTGAGCTGTTGTATATAGGTTCTAGCCGGTCATCCTGCCTTTGCTCGTCCATGTGAAGGAGTCCACAGGAGTATATTGCTTATGAGTTCAAAACTCACATTAGAAGAAACAAAATTATAAACAAACACATATTCCAGTGCATATTTCTCTGTGTAAAGCACATTAGTTTGAACTATCGATATAACTTGCATTCAGTCATCCTGTCCTGAATAAGGTGAAGCATGTGGTCAGAAAAAAGTTAATTATATGGTTCTTGTGTATAATATGCCCCCCCACCTCCGCCAAAAAAAAACAAACTTTTGGGTTGAAAAAATCTGGCAAAATAGTGTCTTATACATAAATAATTATGGTTTTTAAAATTCTTTGGTCATCAAAAGAAAGTTGAAAAATTTTCTGCAATGTTACCATAAAAGTAACAAAGACAATATTATCATAAATACAAAAGAAATTTAGAAAATTATTCTTTTAAAAAGTCTAAAATATTGACACATTATACAGTTTAAAATTTATAGTTAGATTTTTCAATTTTGTTTGTTTTTTCAGCATGTCAACCTTTGTTGGGTTATTTAATGCTAAAGTCAATTATTTTGCGAGCAATGAGATAGTTTCAAATAAATTCCAGCCCAGTCATCATGGGTTGTAGAATATGCTGACCTCTCATCACCAACAAGTGTCCTGGATATGATACTAAACCATCTGATGGTGAGGCTTTAGTCCTGGAGTTTTGAAGAATATGGAGTAGCCTTTCATTGCTATTACTCCCAGGTCCATTCTAGCCTGAAATGGTGAGAGCTGTTGGGGTCCTAGCTATGAGTCAAATAGAACTGTTTTATCATTTACTCTGCTTGAAACTATCTAATATATA
The DNA here is from genome assembly GCA_963585895.1 of Sepioteuthis lessoniana. NCBI lineage: Eukaryota > Metazoa > Mollusca > Cephalopoda > Myopsida > Loliginidae > Sepioteuthis > Sepioteuthis lessoniana. Next base: position 80,697,908 of record OY757921.1, on the reverse strand, counting down.
ATTATTAGTGTTAGATATGTGGGGATTGAATAATAAATAAGTAATAACAATGAAATGATAGAATAAAACTGGATAAAAAAAAAAAAAAAATGAAAGCAAAAGAAATAACAATCTCCCAGGAGCTCTCTGACAGGAAGAACAATCTGAGCATGCTTGGAGATAGAGGAGGCTTCCAAGCACTAAAAATAAAGAAACTCAAGGAGAAATAACTCAAACCTTGGATAGGAAGACAGCTATTTTATTGCTCACGGAGGTCTTCTCCTTTCAAGACTTAGTTGTGAGCTTCCATAGTAATAATGTTGAGTCTTAATCGCTTTACTCATCTCTTTGTTTCTCCTTCCTTCCATTTCTACTAACATGACCAGCTAAAGAAAACAACATATTTGGGTTTGAAAGAAGAAATAACCAACCACTAACCATTAATACCCACAACACCGTAACCCCATAGATATCAATAGTTGAGACCATTAAACTGTGTGCAAACAAATGATTGGTTTTAAGTAGAATTATTAGTGATAAATTGCAATACTTGAAACCATTTAACTGTGTGCAAACAAATGAGGTCTGGCTCATTTAAAAATGTTATCTAGAAACTATTCACTTACAAATCATATATATCTATAAATAAAATATGGCATTAAATAACCAACAAATGTTGATACACCATAAAATACAACCAACCAACCCTATTCAATAATTTGTACAAAATTATATTGTTTCAAGTAACTATTCCAATGGGTAGAGTGTTTGCCAATGGACTGGGAGACTTAGGTTCAGTCCTTGGTGGCATTGTACCAAAGACTTTAAAAATGGTACTTGATACCTCCTTGCTTAACACTCAGCAATATAAGGTACGTATTAAGGGTAAAGTGGAGCAAACCTGGGAAAGGAGTAGCGTCCTCCTCTACACCTGGGTGTTGTAGCTATTGAAAAGGGAGCCTTCTGGTCACCCTCGACTATGGTTGCCAACTTTATTTTTTTACTTATTCCTATTTGATAATAATATTATATAATAAATTTTTTTGGTTTTCTTGTTATTGGGCAGAAAGTGTTTTTTCCCAATTGTTTATGCCTAAAGCAAATGGAAAAGATCTATTTTTTACTTTAAATTTTTCTTTTGTGACTAAGAAGCATATAAAAAAGATATGATAGGAGAATATATCATGAAAGTTATTTACATTACAGTTACAAATCTCAAGCAACTATTCAGATCTAAACTTTTTTTTTTTTATCGAGTTTTGAATAACTTTAGTATAAATAGATGTAAATTTTGACTCATATGTTGTTTTATTCAGACCTTATGTAGATGAAAATGTGCAAATTTGCCCCTTTTTTTACTTTGAAAATAGGTTAATTTTTAAGTTTTATTATCCCGGACATAAAAGCAAAGATTGAAGGGAATTATAGCTATTTTTCTATACTTTTACAACATGAGTAATTAAGAAATGACGCACATGATCCAGGAACAAGATTCATGTTATGTAGTGCAATCGTTTATTTGCACCAAGTTATATGGTTTCAAGGTAGTTTAGTTGGGTTTTATGGCATATCAATCTTTGTAGTTTACTTAATGCCAAATTCTGTTTATACAAATATATGATTTTAGATGGCATTTTTAAACGAGCAGGAGCTCATTTGTTTGCATGCAGTTAAATATGATTTGTAAGTGAATAGTTTGTAGGCAATCTTATTTTTAAATGAGTCAGAGGTAATTTGTTAGTACACAAGTATTACTATCGTTTGCACACGGTTAAATGGTTCCAAATATTCTAACACACATAGTTTTAGTATTAATCATTTGTTTGCACTCACTTAAATAGTTTCAAATATTGCTATTTAACATTAATAGTTCTATTTTGACACAGTTAAAGAGTTTTAAGAATTGCTAATCAATACTAATTATTCTATTCAACATTACTCATTCATTAGCACCATTAAATTATTCCAAGTATTGCTATGTATCACTAAAAATTCAATTAAACATCAGTCATTTGTTTACACTCTGTTAAATGGTAAACAGTTCTATTTCAAGCAATTCAATTTAACATAAGTTATTTGTTTGCACACAACTTCAAAGTCAAACAGATCTATTTGACCATAGATAGGACCCTATCAGATACTACCACTCAGGGTTAGAGTGGACTTGGGAGCAATGGCAATGAAGGGGTACTCCACATTCCTCAAAGCTCCAAGACTAGAACCTCACCATCAGATTGTTCAGAGTCATATCCAGGACACTCATTGTTGGGGGGGGGATCTTACCCCTCTGCAGAAATGCAGTCAATGTATTCTACAGCCTAGTTGATTGAGCTGTGTGGTTTCAAGTATTCTTATCTAATACTAATTATTTGCAACAATTATATGGTTTCTAGTATTTCAAGCAATTATAATTGCAAGAAACTGATGACTAATAATCCTTTGTAAATACTTATAGCTTCAAGTAACAATTCTGAATACAAACAGTTATATGGTTTCAAGTATTCCCATCTAATACTAATAATTTGTATACATTTATAGGGTTTCAAGTATTCCTATCTAATAATAATGATAATTTTTAAAACAGATTTATTTGACCTATAGATTGGGCCCCTGAATGGTAATCTTACTCCAGATCAGTGGTTCTGGGAGTAATGGTAGGAACAGGTACCTCTACATTCCCTGGAGCTTCAGAACTGAAGCCTTATCACTGGATGTAATAACCAGGACATTATTAAGGCCTACAATAACAACATGTGTTTCATTGCCAACTAATGAGTCAAAAGCTGTTGTAACTATAGACAAAGATGTGGCAGCTTGGTTTTGGCAAGAAATTGGCTTTCACCTTGATAAATGTTATATGATGAAACACGTATAAATTCAGCAACTGTAAGTTGCAGTAATAAACTTCAACTACTGCTCCATTAGCCAAGTGGGTTGAGTGTTCGCCAATGGTCTGGGAGACCGGGGTTCAATTCCAGGTCGAGTCATACCAAAGACTCAAAAAATGGTACTTGATACCTCCTTGCTTAACACTCAGTAATATAAGGTACTTATCAAGGGTAAAATTGAGCAATCCAGGGAAAGGAGTAGCATCCTCCCCTACACCATGGTGTAGTAGCTATTGAAAAGTGAGCCTTTGGGTTGTCCTTAACTACAGTTGCCAACTTTTACTTTATCTACGAGGATCATTAAATAAGTTTCCAGACTTTTTTCGTATGGACACTTTTATTGATAGTAAACACATGAAACTCTAGTCTCCTTCAAAGTAATCTCCTCCGGCTGCAATACACTTGTTGTACCTTTGGAAGGCCCCATGGAAGTCCTCATGTGTGAGCGTGTCAATGACAGCCTCTTTCATCTCCTCAATTGTCTCATAACGACAGCCTCTAAGCTTAGGGAATAACTAAAAGTCACAGGGAGCAAGGTCTGGACTATAGGGACGGTGAGGAACTGTCTTGATGCCCATTTTGGTCAAATAGTCTGTAACAAGGATGGAGTTGTGGACTGATGTATTGTCCTGGTGGAAATGCCACTGACCCGATTTGAAGAGTGCTGGCCTCTTCCCAAGGAATCTCTTCCTGGACTCCCTTAAAACCTCAACATAGTAACCTTAATCCTAACCCTTTGGCCAATCAACTGTGGTATATTGACTTTCTTACTCTTCCCATACCTCTCATCATCCCTCACAGACTCCCTGCCTTCCTTGAATCTCTTATGCCACTCAAAAACTGATGCTCGATTCATGCAAGATGGTCAAAAAGCAGTCTGAAGCATTCCATACATTTCTGTGGCATTTTTTCCAAGTTTAAAAGAGAATTTTATTGCATATTGCTCTTCTAAAATGTCAGATTGCATTTTTGAAATTCACCATCTGTGACAATCAGGCTTTAGTAAGGTGTATTCCAATTGCTGCTGTAGGTGTTCATTTTAACCTGAAATCATAAAGATTGGCCAGTCATCTCATAAGATGTATAGCAATAATATGCTGAATTTTCAAGAGTCTAAGACAATTTTAAATGCCTGTACGAAAAAAGTCTGGAAACTTATTGAGGGCACCACATATAATTCTGTATTATGTGTGGCACTATCTTTAAACGGTTTATTTTTTGATAAATTTTTGACTTATTGAAAGTAATTCTGACTGGTTATTACAACATAGAGTTCAGGTTGTATATTATTTCATAAAAAAAAATCTATGCTAAACATCGAGGGGAAGTCCCCAGGGAGTAGTGGCTAACTTGCTGGACCGCAACATCTTAGTAAGCAAGTTCAAACTCAAGTCTTACTATTACATTGACTTTGGGCTGAATACCCTTGGGCAAGCTATGAACCTTTTATCCCACCAGCTACGGGTTAAACAGTTTCACTACTGTCCTTTTACAAGGATGGCTTTAGCATTAATATCCCCTGAAGGTTGACCCTTACATGGGAAAAATTATGACTCCAATACACATTAAAACTTCAATCAAGCCCAAACAATCCAACACATCAAAACCAAACAACTCCTAACTCAACCATTTCCACAGTAGTAAACCTTTAGCTATCCCTCCGTTAGGCCTCCATATCAAAGATGCAATACAACATATACACCAAAACACCAACAATATTTCACCACTCACAATGAACTATTTACCCCCATGGAAAATCACCAAACCTCATATAGATTTAACATTAATACAACTGGAAAAAACACAACCAACAATCTCATCTGCCAAAAAGAGATTCAAAGAACTTAGAGACAAATATTCAAACCATACAGACTTCAATCTTCTATCTATTCAGCTGAATTACAAGCAATTAAAATGGCACTGGACATGATCAGGAACTCAGAGATGGGTAAATCCATAATATTCTCAGACTCTCTATCCAAGAGAGAAACCAAAACCACCCATAGATACAAGAGATACTAGAAACATATCACTATCTAACAAACTTTGGCAAAATAGTGATCTTGGTATGTGTTCCTAGCCATGTGGGCATTAAGGGCAACCAGATGGTTGACACACTTGCAAAAGAAGCAACTAAAATGATGATTACAACTCTTAAACTTCCATTCACAGACAACAAAATCAAACATTACATACAAAGAAAATAGTAAACAATATAGGACATGTCCCCAAATAAAAAAACTGTGAACATCAACCCACAATTAAACTAGAAATCACAGAACCATTACCTAACTGAAGACAAGACATAATATTAAGCAGAATCAGAACTGGACACACATACCTAACACATGCCTATCTGCTCAAGGAAGAAACTGCACCTTGGTGTATCTGCTGCAATCAACTACTCACAGTCGGTTACATATTGATTGGCTGCAAAAAATATGAGAACATTCGCAAGAAAAGCTACCAAGCAACAATCCTTTCTCTGCTATTCAAAGATGTACCTGCCTCTCAAATAATAGAGTACCTAAAAAAAAAGGAACTCCTTCCAACTTCTACAGAACAACACTAAGTGCTTGAAATCAGTTTGACCATGTATTACTACTAAGTGAGCTTTGCTGATTTAAACTTTGCTACCCATAAACTATTTGTTTTCAAATTATACATATCATATATATGTATAACCTGTGTTCGGCATTGAATGACCCACTGTGGTTGATATGCCATAAAACCAAAAACATCCATCCATCCCAGGAAGGTTTATATGCTATTAAACAAAGAAACCAAACCAATAACTCTTCCTCTTCTTGACTTTGCATATAAAACAATTTATTTATATCTTAGTCCCCCCCCCATCCACTTAGACTTTAACATGCCTTCATTTCGATGCTTGTCCAGAATAGCACAATAAGAAAAAGTTTGATATTTCTGAGGTAATCTACAAAAAAAATGATATAGAATTGTAATATTTATCCTCCGGATAAGAGTAAATTTCATTTTCAGCCCTTTTTTCCCCAGCTATGGATTAAATAGTACCACAACTGTTCTTCTACAAGGATAGCTTTGGCATTTAATAACCCATGAAGGTTGATATACCATTAAACAAAGAAACCAAACCAAACTAGTTTCAGAATTTAAAAAAAAACTGAGCTGTTACATTTAAATACCAAAAATTATACAGTGGAAAAAGGCATGAACTTCAACACCTTAGTTTTTCTCTCTCTCCCAACCAATAAAGAAACATGATAGATGAGTGGATTGTAAGTAGTTGAATTCATAATCTTTAAATGCTGCTGCTCCATAAGTATATATATATATATATATATTGTCATCCACAGACAGACTGTTTCATTATATCACAACTCTTCAGTGTGGCTAGACACACAGAACGCTTAAAGCTGGGATCAAAACCCACCCAACTATACGTTAGACTTAGTATCATTCCGCTCAGCCAACAAGTGTACCACGTCAGCTCGGGAATTATAAGGTATTAAGTAGTAGCATTCGTTTGTTTACATTTTATACCTTACCTGATACCAGAGTGCTCAATTCGTTCGAAGAGCTTTGCATTATGTGAGCGGCAGCTGTAAATTCCTTCACCAGAGTGCTCAACCTCCATGGGGAAGTGTATATATTGTCATCCACTGACAGATTGTTTTTTTTGTATCATATATACATATATATATATATATATAAAATCAAGTGTCGCAGACAGTACTATATAATATATACTTTTTCATTCATTCATTCATACGTTCTTTCTTTCTTTATACTTTTTCTTTCTTTTTTTTTTTTACATTATCCTTCTTTTCACAAATATAAAAAGATACTTTTTTTTCCTTTTTCTTTCCTTTTTTCATTTTGATTTTTTTTTTTGCATTTTCTTTGTTTTCACATTTTCTTTTTTTCTTGTTTTTAGTAAAAGAAAAAATCTTTTTCTTTCTTTATACATTTTCATTCTTATTTGCCCAGATTAATAGTGCATGCTATAAATATGATTATTTTCTACTACTCAGCCAATCTTTTTTCTTTCTTTCAAGCTGACTGACCTTCCTTTGAGAGGACTGAGCAGAATTTATGTGGATACTTTAAATATGTACTTCTTTTTTTATTAATTTTTATTCTCAATCAGAGGGCGTTAATTATTATTTAGATTATGGACATCTTAGTGACCATAACTACTATAGTGAGTTCAAATCCCCCTTGGATATCCCACACCAATGGCTTTGTGTTATACTAAGCTAATCTTGGCAAATTGCTATGTTGGTTGGCCTGCTTTGTGAGTCCAACTCCATTAGTTGTTATTCAAGTCCTACTTGTAGTTAGTTAACTCATCTTACAAACTCCAACTGGTGTAATGAAATTTGCCCTCACATTAGTGGATTTTAGCAGCCCTTACTCAAAATCAGTAAATATCAATATATGGATTATTAGATTTAATACTTTCTCTCACTTGAGTTTACTAATTTGCAGGAGGTGTCCTCTTGGCATAATGGTTAAAGCACTGGACTGCAGAATTGTAGTAAGCGAGTTCAAACTCCAGTTGTACTATCACGTTCACTTTCGCATAAATACCCTTGGGAAAGGTATGAACCCCTTTATCTTCCCAGCTATGGATTAAATAGCATCACTGCAGTTCTTCTAGAAGGATGGCTTTAGCATTAAATAATCTGCTAAGGTTGATATGCCATCAGACAAAGAAACTGAAACCTATTTGCATTTTGTTGTTCATTGCTTTATTTTATTTTATTTATTTTAATGGCCGGGAGACCTGGGTTCAATTCCAGGTCGAGTCATATCAAAGACTCAAAAATGGTACTTGATGCTACCTTGCTTAACACCCAGCATTATAAGGTAAGGATCAAGGGTAAAGTGGAGCAATCCAGGGAAAGGAGTAGCACCCTCTCCTACACATGGTATAGTAGCTATTGAAAAGGGAGCTATTGGGTCATCCTCGACTATGGTCGCCAACTTTACTTTTGAACTTATTGAAAATAATGAGATTGATTTTTTTTTTTCTTCTTCAGATCAGCAACTCTGATTTCTAAAAAAAAAAAATTAAGTCATCTGATCAATCTTAACCTTGAACATGTTTGAAAACATCTGGTTTACGTTTACCTCTTAAAATTTATGGTTGGCTGCATAATCTTGCATTATTAAAAGTATATTTAGTTGAGTGAATCACAAAAAATAGAACACAATATCAAATTCTATGCCAAACTTCAAGATAATATTGCAAACGTTTAACAAGTTAATACAGGCTTGTGGTGATCAAGTTTTATTCTGAGCATGGGTTTTTCGGTGGCATGAGACATTTTTGGATAGTTGAGAAATCATGGAAGACAAATGTCATTCTGGCGGACCTGTTACTTCACAAATTTGAGGAAAATTCAACTGAATTGATAGATTGATTTCAATGGCATATCAACCTGTCTCGAGTTATTTCATGCCTTGAGATTAGGGAATTGCATTCACTGTACATTTCCCATTTACGCTTTTTGTGTAGTTGTTAAATTTTTTTAATTTTTTTGCTCACAATCCTATTAAGAATTACAAATAATTTCTAAATAAATTTATTTGACCCATAGACTGGACCCTAACAAGTACAATCACTCTGGGTCAGAGTGGACCTGGGAGTAATGGCAATAAATGGATACTCCACACTCTTCAGATCTTCAGAACTGAGTTTCACCTTTTGATGCAGTTTAGTGTCATACTCTGGAGCCCCCTTTCCTGAGAGGTGTTCTTGCCCCTCCAGAGAGAATATAGTCAGCATATTCTAAGCAAACTGGGTGAAAAATTCAACTAAAGTGAGGACTCTTCAGATCTGATGAACATTTGACTGTGATAATGTCTAATAATAGATTAACATCGATTTGCTGCTTTTCAGTCGGGGTTGCCAGCCTGAAAAATAAAAAATAAAAATTATCTGTCGCATTACTTTTTACATACAGTCTTTATGAAGAAGGTTTTTGACTTATAAGAAACTCCTGCGGTACCACAACCTCCTAACTCCTCTGACAACCTTGGAATATGCTAACTGCATTCTCTGCAAAGGGTTAAGATACCCTAATGCGGTGTTTTGGATATGATATTAAACTACATCCGGTGATGAGGCTTTATTTCTGGAGCTCTGGGGAGTGTAAAGTCACCCTTCTATTATCATTACTCCCAGATCCACTTTGACCCAGAATTGTAACACCTGTTAGGGTCTCATCTATGTGTCAAATAGATCCGTTTCAAAATTATTCAAATTAAATTGAAATACTTGATACTATATAACTGTGTATCGATTACTTAACCGGGCTATTGGTCTAATGAGTAGAGTGTTTGCCAATGGTCCGGGAGACTAGGTTCAATCCCAGGTTGAGTCATACCAAAGACTCAAAAAATGGTACTTGGTGCTGCCTTATTTAACACTTAGCATTATAAGGCAAGGATCAAGGGTAAAGTGGAGCAATCCCGGGAATGGAGTGGTGCCCTTCCCTACACCATGGTGTTGAAAAGGGAGCCTTTGAGTCACCCTCGACTATGGTCACCAACTTTACTTATAGATTACTTGTATTTATCGTTACTTAAAGCTATAATTATTTACTTAGGATTATTATTATTAGTTATTTGAAACCATATAAATGTTTGCTAATTATCAGTGTTAAATAGAAATATGTGAAACCGTATAACTATGCAGACAAATGATTATTTAATTAGAATAGTTACTATATAATTATGTATCAATTATTAGTATCACATAGGTATATTTTAAACTGTGCAAATTATTTGTATTAGATGAAAATACTTGATATTATATCACTGTGTAAACAAATAATTATTGACAAATAACTAAAGTAAGCTTTTTAAAAAATGCATTCGAACATTGAAAATATACTTATGAGTACAATTGATTATTTCAAAATTAATCAAATTTTAACATTGAATAACCCATAAGGAGTTGATATGCCATTGAATAAACCAGGCCAAACTGATATTCCACTAATCTGATTCCTTGTAACTATTTCTACGTTCTTTTTCTTCTTTTTTTTTCTTGGAGTTCTAAACGGCAGTTGGCATAGCAGGTTTGTGGTATGAACGTCAGGGTCCGACCAAACCAGATGAGGTTAGTGAGGTGAAGGCGTCTAATCTTGTAAGACTGAAACCCCTCAAAATCTTTAGCGTTACATCACTGAAGATGTCTACTACAGCATTGTTATATTTCTTACACCTGTTCCCCAAAATGAAAACCAGGCTTCCATGGTTCTCATTTGGAAACTCCTGAGAACATGCAACAAATTGGGATGAACTAATTGAAGATAGTGTCAGTTGAAGACTTCCTGTACTATTTCCAGGTGAGAACAATATTTTCCTAAGTGTGCGGTTTTTTTCAAAGGAATGATTTTGAAAGTGATAAAGTTAATTTATGATAAAACTGATAAAACCAATTTTACCCAATCAGTCTCCAGCTCAGTCAGTTAAAGGTGTACAATATACCAACTTTGCAGAAACAGGAGTATAACCCCCACCAATAAATGTCTTGGATATGATGCTATACTGCAACTGATAGTGAGGTACCAGTCCTAGAGCTTTGGAAAAAGTGGAGTACCTCTTCATTAACATTACTCCCACTTCCATTTTAACCTGGGGTTGTCGTATCTGTTTGGGTCATATTGTTATGTTTTGACCTTCGACCTGGCCCAAAAAATGCTATTCCAAGGTGATGCACCAGAAGGAAGTGACACATTCCGATGGCAGTTAGGAGAGGAAATTGCGTGGGCGGAAATTGGCTGATGAAATGGGACAAGGTAAAGCCCATGATACACTCATAGACTGATGCACCGGAAGAGAGTGACCTTTCCGCTTAATGACGATTAAACATTCGATTTCAAAGATCGAGTGGGCGATCGTGTAGGCATTGAACTATTATATAACGCAGTCAAGACGGAAGTTGAGGCAGTTGGCAGTGGCAGGGGCAGTTGGCAGTTGGGTTCGACGAGCCAGTTGAGTTTGAGTTCCAGTGGAGATGAGTGTGGTAGGGAAAGCCACACCAGGCCGAAGGGGCCTGGGGCCCTGATGAGTTGAGGTCCGGAGAAGATGCTGATAAGATGCCGTAAAGAAAGCCATCACCCAGCAGAGTGGGCCTCTGGACCTCCGGTTGAGCATCAGGAGAACAAGAAAGACACAACGTGACGGCCATAAGAGTGAGGGGTCAAAATATTGCAGTTTATGTTCGGTCTCCAGCTCCCTCTCACACACAAACCTTGAACAACCCTTTCAAACCTTTGCAATAAAGTGAGAGGTATATATTTTGTTAAAGAAGTCTTCCTGCGTCTTTATCATTGCGTACGTCTGTCTTTGTCTCTGCGTCTTAATTATTGTGTCGTCATGATACGGCATATAAGAATATAACATTGTCTATGGGTCAAATCATCTACTTACAATACTGGAAACTATTTAACTGTGTGCTAATAGAACTATTAGTTTTAGATTGTATTACTTGAAACCATTTAACTGTGTGCAAACAAATGAGCTTTGGCTCATTTAAAGAATTTTACTTACAAACTATTCACTTAAAAATCATATGTATAAACAGGATGTGGCATTAAATAACCCACTAGGGTTGATATGCTATAAAACACAACCAACCACTTGAAAGCTATAATTGTTTACTAAGGATTATTATTAGTTACTTAAAACCATACAACTGTGTGTAAATGATTTCTTTAGATAGAAATACTTGATATATATCTGTGTACAAAAAACTCTTAAACAACTACAGAGAAATGTAAATATGAATTTTGCTGTCACATGGGTTGTGACAGCCAGGTTAACTAGTCCAAAAATAAAGACTCTGAAGACATCATTAAACCAACAGGTATTTTTATTTTTGGACTAGTTAACCTGGCTGTCACAACCCATGCAACAGCACAGTAAAAATGTTGACGCCAAGAATGACAGAGATGGAAGAATAAAATAAGGCTGCTCTGCGAGGCTACTGAGCAGAAGTCAAGACCCACAGGACAATGTTGTTTTACTAAATAAGTCTCTCTTGAATTAAAGGTCACTAAAGGGAGGTAAAAAGGGTCAAAGTGAGGGCAGAACACGAATGTACAATAAATGTAATTCTTTAACCTCTAGGCATATAATAACCCAAGATGGGTTGAGATGCCATTAAAATCAAATTAGTTCAGTTTGCAAGTGATATTTTGACAAGCTTAGATATATCATTGTGTTACTCGAACATATATATATATCATATATATATATATATATATATATATATATATATATATATATATAAAAGTTTCATTTAGGCTGGAATTAGTCAGATTTTGCTCTTGGTTCAAATGAGCCCTCTGTGGCCCTGGAAATTCCCACTCCAGGACAATACTTCCCTATTGCACTAAAAGGAGAGGATCATAAGATGCCTCAACATGTACATTGCACTTGTGGCATGATGGTTATCATTGTATGAAGTGAACTTGGCTACCAGAGTCCAAATCCTGAATGAGGCTGTTTGCATTTCACACAGTGCTAATACTCATAGGAAATCCAACTGTTCTTGTAACATTGCCTCACTGGCATGGCACTAAAGGTAAATACAGGTGTAATGTCAACCCTTAAACAGGACATGAAATGAGTCTGTTGGTTGCTTCATTCAAAGGTTTATTTGTCTCTCCAATCTGATAGCAGTCGCAACCAGAGAGAGAGAAAGAGTAGGAATATATCAACCGATTTGATATACTATAAGATATAGGCCCTATGAGATGGATAACGTAAGCAGCAGACTTAGTCTTTTTGTCACTGACTTAATCTTTTTATCACTGACCCAGCCGATTTGATTGTAGTTCTGGGTGCATGAATTTCTTAGCATCCTCTCTTGTCCCTCTATCCATTTATTTAACCACAGGTAGAGACGTGTATCTATTGACCTGGAAAAGAAGCAGTTTTAACTTAGACTGCACCCATCAAATGAGCATCTACCATGTGTCATAATGAATTCAAGTCTCCCTTCATTGTCTCTCACATGTATCCATTCTTCCAATCCCTACAATCTCACAATGCACTGTCCATAGGAGGTAACACCCACTCTATCCCTCAGGGGAAATAACTTTGATAATTTTTTTGTAAGGTATGATTCCTAACAAGCCCTCATGAACTAGACCTTGGTGTCTAGTTCAAGCCATAATCTGGCATACGTGCCCGGACCCAATTTGGGTTCGTGAAACTGCTTGCCTCATCAGGCTCACATTGCCCCAAGTGAGCCGATGAGCAGCAGAGACCAGCAGGGTTCAAGTCTGGACTCGTTCCCGACCTCCCCCCCTTACCCCCACTTTAATCGGCCTTCGGGCTTTTGACCTTGTGTCAAGTCCTGTCTGGTGGGAGGCAGCGACAAATAGTCCACATGACCAGACCATATCAAGTTACATGACCAGTGAAAGAGACACTTGTGGAACCTCACTTGTGTTATATTTAACTTTGTGGTGAGGCAAATAAATGTAGTCCTAAAAATGACCCACTCAGAGCCTTTAATGGGTCCGTGAACTGATAGATATAGTCATCCACAGACAGACTTTTTTGTTGGATCACAACTCTTCAGTGTAGCTAGACATGTGAGATTCTCAAAGCTGGGATCGAAACCCGGCTGACTTTTACCCCAGCCATAGATTCTACCGCACAGCCACTAAGAAACTAGTGTAAGTGAAGTGATTTTAAGCCCACATGTATCACTATTTTGTTTTGTTTACATATATCCACTAAACGGCTACCAAGAGCTCAATTTATTCGAAGAGCGTTATATATATATATGATTTGTGACAAATTAATAAGAAATAGCCCTGAAAAGTTCTCAGCCTGACTAAGTAGAGAATGACCCATAGCCATGAAATGTATATGCTATTCTGCATATTCATTACATAGTTCATGCACTTTGCACATCGTTTCTCAAATCTCTTCAACCCTTCCTTTGTTTTTAATGGCATATCAACTTTTGTGTGTTATTTAATGCCAAAGCCATTCATATCTTTCCCAAGGGTCTGAAAGTGAAAACAGTAGTACAACTGGAATTTGAACTTGCTTACTATGGTGTTACAGTCCAGCACGTTAGCCACTATACCACAGGGATTCCCCCTTATGTATGTGTACACATTCTTTATCTACTTTCCCTCTCTGTCACCTTCATATCCCTACCCTCACCTTTTGCTTGTAACCTAATTTAAGCTTTACTTAGTGCCTCTATAACTAATCAGACTTTTTCTTGTTCTCCTCCTCCTTCTCTTTATAACCCATTAAGCCACATATTTCCACCCTCTGATTTTTTTTTCTCTGTTCCTCCTCTTTCTCATTTGCTCTCTTTCACGCATTCTCTTATAAATACCCGGACAACTAACTCTTACCATTATGTCATTACTTACTGTTCATTGTGAGAATTTGTTTCTTTTTTTCTCTCTTACAATAAACAAGTGATGATCAATGAGTTGACTTAAACTTCTTCACTTTTACCGGAATATATATAACAGACTAAAAATTCTTTCATGTCCTCAAGATTAGAATTTGTACTTTTTACCTTTTAAAAAAACCCCAAAACACACAATCAAGATTAGGATTTGTTTTTTGTCAAATATTGCTGGACGTTTTTTTTTGCATTCATTATCAACTTCTGCGATAGGTTAAAACAGCTTTGTATATACATACACACACACATACATACATACATATATATATATATATAGTTTGCTTTATTTATAAATATAGTGGTCAATATTATCAATTGAGCATATATAAGATTGCATAGGCATAGTCAGTGATACTTGATGACAGTCAGTTTCTTGCCAATGTAATCATCAAATATAATGAATACATCCATCATTAAAGTTTTTCAAAACTTAAATTCTAGACTCCACTAAGAGCAAACAAAATTTATTTCCCAAAAAACAAAAAAAAAAAAACTTTCTACACTGGAAGAAACAAAAACTAACAATTTTAACATTATCCTTATAAATAGAAAAATAACTAAACTTTTCACTTATGCTACTCTTTGTTTCAGTCTAATTTTTCGGATAACATAACTCCATTTTTAAAAAAAAATGAATAAAAACTAATTTATTTTGGGAGATCATCACAAATAATTTAAAAAAAAATGATGAGAAGGAAAGAAAAAACAAAGCAGATGACGACCAGTGGTTTATTTTTGTTAATGTGGATCCATTTTCTCTCCCTAACGTGGGCCAACCAAGAACTTAAGTCCTTAACTCCATATGGCAAGGCACAGAATAATACATGGATTCAGATTGAAAAAATGAATTCAGTAAATTCTTTTGAAGTTCATTTGGATGTACCATTCAAATTCACTGGCAGAATATACGACAAGGTTTATGTAAGTCAATTTTGTTTTATTTCTTTATTTGATACAGACATTATAAAACTTATCCACCCTCTAAAAAAAAATACTCAGGTGAGTTAAAACTTTTGCAATATTTTGATAACAACCTGACCTTGCCTGACAGTCAAAGTTTTTGCGACCTGAACAAAATCTTTAAAACTATCTGGTTGCTGCGCCTTCACCTTTTGCACAAAATATATCTTTGGTTATTTCTGCAATGTTATGGTCCAGTTTGAACACATAATGCATAAGTTTGTGAATTAGACTTCATACAATGTAGCATAGCTTTTAAATCATACACAGTGAAGCCAAGTAAAACATAGTGGTGCACCAACTACCACTATACTACCAACCATTGTGGGTACCTGCCACAGCTTAAGCTGCTTCAGGCAGGTATAGACACCACAAACTGACATCTACCAAAATATTGCAAAACTTTTAATTCACCCAAATAAATATAACTAACAGATAGAAAATCCTATCAGCCTTGTCTTAAGAATTTTTGTTGTAGATGAATATATATATATATATATATATATATATATATATAGGACTTGGATTGGTTGGGTTGAGTTTTATGACATATCAACCATTGTAGGTTATTTAATGCTCAGTCCTCTTTATACATATATATTAAATATACAGGATTTGGTTTGGTTGGGTTTTATAGCATATCAACCATTGTAGGTTATTTAATGCTAAATCCTGTTTATACATATATGTATATCCATTTGAATGTGTCATATTTACCAACCCCTCTGCTCAGGCAGGATATGACACAAGGTCAGTTTTTAAACAGAGTTTAACAGGTTTGAATTCAAAGTTTTCCTTCTCCTAAACTAGTTGCCCCAACAAGGCTGAAGAATCCAGTCTGCCCTACTATTTACCCATAGCTGGAGGGAGAATAATTGGATTCATACCTTTCCCAAGGGTATTAGTGCTATGTGAAATGTTATCAGTCTCGTCCAAAATTTGAACTCGTGTCACCGTGTCCATTTCCTACGACGATAACCATTACACCAACTACATTTCTGCAGAGGGGAAGACTCTTCCAATAAGTGTCTTGAATATGAAATAAAACAATCTGATGGTGAGGCTCCAGTAATACTGGAGTTTTGGGGAATGCAGAGCACCCCAGAGTGGTAGTACCTGATAGTCCTATCTATAGGTTAAATAGAACTAAAGTGTGTACTTATGCTAATCTGAATTATTTGAAATAGAAGCATTTTGACATTTAAATTGTGTACTTATGCTAAACTGAATTGTTTGAAATAGAACTGCTTATATGTATAAAACTAGATTTGACATTAAATAACCTACATTGGTTGATATGTCATAAAACCAAACCCAACCCAACCAAAATTTATTTGAGTCAGAGATAGGACTTTATCAGGTGCTACCTCCCTGGTTCCGAATGGAAATGGGAGAAATGGCAATGAAGAGGTACTCCACATTCTCCAGAGCTCCAGGACTGAAGCCTTACCATCAGATTGATTAGTGTCACATCTAGCATCCCTCCTTTTGGAGAGTTCTTACATCTCTGTAGGAGATACAATCAGTGTATTGTAAGTCCTATGAACACACTAAGGAGTCAAAATTGATTCAGGTCTTACTCAAGGCCATTTGTAAAATGCTAACTGTGTAGTCCAGAATTTGAACACTACTTGCACTTGCCAGTTCTATTTCCCTCAACAATAACCTTCATGCATTCTATGTGTATATATATATATATATATATGCAAAAAATTACTTGTGCACCTTGCTGTAGAACAAGGTTAACTACATTTGATGTCCTTGGTATGGCATTAAACAGCATCTGATTTTGGATTTGGGGGAATGTGGTGTACCCCTTCATTGCTCTTATTCCTACGTCTAGTCTAATCTGGAGAGGTAGTATTTGTTCCATTTATGGATCAAATAGAACTGTTTAAGCTTTTACGAGGGATGATTATTTAATTGAATTATCAGTGTTGAATAGCAATATTTTAAATCATTTAGTGTCTTGGGTATGACATTAAACTGCATCTGATGGTGAGGATTTGGTATTGGAGTTTGGGGAATGTGGAGTTCCCCTCATTACCATTACTCTTTAGTTCACTCTAACTCAGAGGAGTAGTACCTGTTCGGGTCCCATCTGTGGGTCAAATAGAACTTCAATCTTTTTCTAGAGATCATTATTATGAATTAGTGTCAGATCGCAATACTTGAAACCATTATTGTCTAATTTTTAGGAGACAATTAAACTTATTCATATTTTTATTATTCCCATACTGTCTCAGCCAATTCATTCTATGGCCATCTCGATGAGTAGGAAAAGAGAATATACCTTTTTGCAGAAGTGCAAAAAAGTTATTCAATAATCTGATGAAAGTCTGAAAATCTCTTTTATCCAGTCAACAGGGCTTAGAATACACTGTATCGTCTGCAAAGGGGTAAGAGCCTTCCAAAAAGCGGTGTCCTAGATATGACGCTAAACTGTATCTGATGGTGAAGGTCCAGTTTTAGAGATTTGGGGAGTGTGAAATACCCCTTTATTGCTATTACTCCCAGGTCCACTCTGACCCAGAGTGGTAGTATCTGTTAGGGTCTCATCTATGGGTCAAATGGATCTGTTAGATAGGAATACTTGATATCATATAAAAAAATCCTCTTAAGAAAAAACAACACAAAATATGAATGTTCAATAAATGCAATTCCCTAACCTCTTGACAAAAATAACCCAAGACAAATTGACAAAAATCAATCAATCAGTTTTATAATAATAGATAATATTTTATTTCAATTGAATTCAAAATAATTCATTAATTGAAATTTAACACAAACAATTCATTTTTTGGATGATTTATTTTAATTGTCTTCTTTCCTTCAGTCTAACAAAACTCTTATAGGCAAAATGAATGTAATAATAAATTAGTTCTTGTGTCTTAATTTCTCTGTCTTTCTGTTGGAGATTTTATTCTTATATTTATTCATTGTCTTGTGTATGACGAGGGTCATTCAATAAATAAAAGGAATTTTTTTCAAAAAAGTAAAATAAATTTTTTCAGAAGTGTAAACTCTGGATGATTTAGAATTGGGTTATAGCAAAAAATTATTTTACTCTCACAAACATATTTGTTGTGAGGCTATTCAAAATGGCTGCAAATCAAATCAGTACTTCAAACTTGAACAGAGGTCTGTTATCAAATTTTTGGTGGCTGAGAAGTGCAAACCATGTGAAATTTACAGAAGAATGTGTGATGCGAATTTTAGAATTATCTTGTATTGCTGTAAAGGATTTTCTTTTCTTTGTTATTTAAAAAGAATCTCTTCAAAATCCTGAATTATTCATATGGATTAGAACAAACTTTATATTAAAAAAAGTTTTTATATTGGTAGACAAACCTGAATTGGTAAAAGTGAAAGTGGCCCAATTTTTATTTTTATGTTTTTACTAGTTGATATGCTTTTCAGAGAAATAAATTTTAATGCTGAGAGTAGACTGCAAGGAGTTAATTGTTTTTTGTTCATTGAATGTATTTAATAAAAAATGTGCTTCAAATTTTGGATGAGGCTATTTGCATTTCATTTTGTGATAATGCCCTTGAATCCATCTCTTCTCTGAAATAAAAGCTCATCAAAATTATAGCAGTTTAGTTTAGAGAAATATTTCTCTCTCTCTCTTTCTCCCTATCTCTCTCCCTCTCTCGCTATCTCTCTCTCTCTCTGAAGAAAACCTGTGATTTTTGTTTGTTTTGGCCTTATAATTTTATATAATAAATGACTTTTATGCTACTCTCTAAATATTGTTACCCTGTTGACTGGGGCTGTAGAATACACCAACTACTTCTCTGCAGCGGGGTAAGCCCCCCACCAACAAGTGTCCTGGATATGACACTAAACAATCTGATGGTGAGGTTCCAGTGATGCTGGAGCTTTGGGGAATGCTGAGCACTCCTTCATTGCGATTGCTCCCAGGTCCACTCTGGCCCGGAATGGTAGCAACTGATAGGGGCCTATCTATGGGTTAAATAGAACTAACTGCATACTTATGCTAAACTGAATTGTTTGAATTGGAACTGCTTGACTAAACTGAATAGCTTAAAATAGAAATGTTTTTGACAATTAAACTGAACTTACATTTAAACAGCGTGCTTATGCTAAACTGAATTGTTTGAAATGGAACTGTTTTTGACATTAAAACTGTAGTTACACTAAACTGAATTGTTTAATATAGAACTGTTTTGACATTTAACAATGTGAAACAAAATCTGTACTTATAGTAAACTGAATTAGAACTGTTTTTTACAATTAAACTCTGTACTCATGCTAAACTGAATTGTTTGAAATAGAGCTGACTTTGCATAAAAATGGATTTGGCGTTGAATAACCTACAAAGGTTGATATGCCATAAAACCCAACCAACTGACCATCTAAATATTGATACATATTCTAATTTAATATAATGTATAATACATCTAATATGCATATATATGTGTATGCATGTGTATGTATATATGTATGTGTGTATTTGTATATATACATATATATGTGTGTGCATGTTTGCATGTGTATGTATATGTGTGTACATATGCATAAGTATGTATATTTGTATGTGTGTATACATATGCATGTATATGTATATATACACATGCATGTAATTATGTATATATACATATATGTGTAGTTTGTATTGAGGCATGCTAATCTATTTTCTATCATGAAATCTGTTAGATGTTGCCCATTTCTATTTGACGTGTTGTGGAGGCTGTATTTGTTGTTTCCGTTTTTCCCGATTTGTGCATTCATGTCTCCGCCAATGACTAACATGTTGTCGACTTTACCAAGGCTTTCGACTCCATTCACAGAGGAAAGATGGAACAAATCCTACTAGCGTACGGCATACCTAAAGAAACCGTAGCGGCAATAACGATTCTCTATAGAAACACTAAAGTAAAAGTACGATCACCAGATGGAGACACAGAATACTTCGACATTGTAGCAGGAGTACTACAAGGGGACACGCTGGCTCCGTATCTCTTTATCATTTGTCTAGACTACGTACTTAGAACATCGATTGACAAAATCAAAGAGAATGGCTTCGAACTGACGAAGAAAAGAAGCAGAAGATATCCCGCAACAACAATTACCGACGCCGACTACGCCGATGACATAGCGATACTGGCAAATACACCTGACCAAGCCGAAACACTTCTGCATAGCCTGGAACGAGCAGCAGCAAGCATAGGCCTCCATGTTAATGCACACAAAACGGAATATATGTGCTATAACCAAACGGGGGACATCTCCACTCTAGAAGGAACCCCTCTTAAACTAGTAGACAAATTCACGTACCTAGGAAGCAGCGTCGAATCAACCGAAAAGGACATCGAAACGAGGTTAACGAAAGCATGGACAGCTATCAATAGACTATCGACTATATGGAAATCAGACCTAACCGATAAAATGAAACGCAGTTTCTTCCAGGCAGCGGTCACATCGATACTGCTATATGGATGCACTACATGGACGCTAACAAAACGGCTCGAGAAGAAACTAGATGGCAATTACACAAGAATGCTGCGTGCAATCCTCAACAAGTCCTGGCAGCGGCACCCCACGAGACACCAACTGTACGGCCACCTGCCCCCTATCACGAAATCTATTCAAGTTAGGCGAACCAGACATGCTGGACATTGCTGGAGAAGCAGAGATGAACTCATAAGAGATGTACTCTTATGGATCCCCACACACGGCCGCGCAAAAGCAGGACGACCAGCACGAACGTACATTCAGCAGCTGTGTGAGGATACAGGATGTTGTCCTGAAGACCTGCCTAGGGCGATGAACGATAGGGAGGAGTGGCGAGAGAGGGTCAGGGATATCCGTGCTGCCAGCACGATATGATGATGATGATGATGACATATATGTGTGTTCATGTATGCATATATGTATGTGCATAAACTTATTCATGTATATGTATATATGTGCATAAAATATTAACACATGTATAAGTATATGGTCTATATGAAATATCATTTTGAATATCATGGGAACTGGTTGTGCAGCCTTGATGTAACTTTGCACGTATATGAACACTCAGTTGGCAATGAGATACCATTTAGTTAACTTGATTGGTTTCATGGCATGTCAACCCTTGTTGGGTTGTTTTATGTCAGTTCAACAATTATTGGCTTTAATTACACGCCGACTATGCCGACATAGCACTTCTGGCAAATTCATTTACCCAAGCCAAAACCCTGCTACATAGTCTGGAACGAACAGCTGCAGGCATAGGCCTCTATTTCAATACACACAAGATGGAATATATGTGCTTTAATCAAAGAGGTGACATCTCCACACTAAATGGTAGTTCTCTGAAACTAGTAGACAAGTTCATCTAATAAGGAAGCAGTGTCTCATCAACCGAGACAGACATCAACACGCAACTATCAAAGGCATGGACAGCTATCGATAGGTTATCAGTCATATGGAAATCAGACCTGACTGATAAAATAAAACACAGTTTCCTCCAAGCAGCGGTTGAGTCGATACTGCTGTATGGATGCACTACGTGGACGCTAACTAAACGTATTGAGAAAAAGCTTGACGACAACTACACAAAAATGCTGCGAGCAATATTGAATAAGTCATGGAGGAAGCACCCCACAAAGCAGTAGCTGTACGGCCTCTTATCACCCATCATGTAAACTATCAAAGTTAGATGAACCAGACATGCGGGACACTGCTGGAGAAGTAAGGATGAACTCATAAGTGATGTACTCCAGTAGACCCCTTCACATAGATGAGCAAAGGCAGGACAACTAGCTAGAACCTACATACAGCAGCTCTGTGCTGATACGGGATGTAGCCTTGAAGACCTGCCAGAAGCAATTGACAATCGAGGGTGGTGAGAGAGAGTCAGGTATATCTGTGCTGTTGGTGCGACATGAGGATGATGATGATATATGGTACAAAAATAAATCTTCACAACCGTTTTAAACAGGTAACCATTTCATTATCTCAATACCTCATTACATCAAATTCTGGAGCTTTGGAGAGTCACCCCTTTTCTTGCCATTAGGTTCATGCTCATCAAAGACAGTAGTATATTTTAGGATCCCATCAATAGGATAAATGGATCTGTTGAAAATAATGTAGTGTTTACCTGTTTTAAAATAATTGTACAGGCACGGTTTTATATTGCATATAATGAGACCATAATTGTTAAACTAACAACAGCATAAGATATAACCCAGCAAGGATCGACATGACATAAAACCAACCAACCAACCAACCAACCAACCAGTGTCCTTAAAACTAAAATAACCATTGAAAAGAAGATTTCAGACCTTGAACGAAATGAAGAATATGATGAAATAGCTGATGTTAATCTCTAAAAAAGAACATTGTTGATGGTTTCAAAAAATCAAAGGGATGCTGGGATAGTTTTATTAGACCCCCATGTTCATTTTTCGTCTTAGGAAATGAACACAGCAACATGAGTTCAAATCCTGGACGAGACTGGTTGCATTTCACATAGCACTAATACCCTTGGGAAAGGTATGAATCCAATTATTCTCCCTCTAGCTATGGGTAAATAGTAGGACAGACTAGGTTCTTCAGCCTTGGTTAGGCAACTAGTCTAGGAGAAGGAAAACTGTGAATTAAAACCTGTTAAACTCCGCTTAAAAATTGACCTTGTGTCATATCCTGCCCGAGCGGAGGGGTTGGTAAATAGGATAGGGTGTACTTTGATGGAGACTAAGATACCATGGCCATTGGTAGGTTACTTTTTCACGAAATGAATAATGACCATTATGAAGCAAATGAACGACATAGGTGATTTGTTTATAGTGGTGAAGATGTTATATACTCATTTGCCGTATCATAACGACTCAGTAATAAAGACGCACGCAGAAAGACGCAAGAGGAAGACACAAGAAGAAACGACACAGGATGAAGACGCAGGAAGACTTCTTTTCAAATATATTTACCTCTCACTTTATTGCAAGGGTTTCGAAAGGGTTGTTCAAGGTTTGCATGTGAGAGGGTGCTGGAGACCGAACATAAACTTCATATTTTGACCCCACTGTTATGACTGTCACGTTGTGTCTTTCTTGTTCTCCTGATGTTGGGGTCTACTCCATCAGGGCTTTCCGAGGGCCCCCTCAGTCGGGTGTGGCCTTCCCTACCACATTTGGTCTCTAGCTGTCTGGAATTCTGCTGGCAACTGCTTTGGCACCCCAAACTCAACTGAGTTAAATAATAATTCAACGCCCACACGATCACCTACTGGATCTTTGAAATCGGATGT
Source organism: Sepioteuthis lessoniana (assembly GCA_963585895.1). NCBI lineage: Eukaryota > Metazoa > Mollusca > Cephalopoda > Myopsida > Loliginidae > Sepioteuthis > Sepioteuthis lessoniana. The sequence continues at coordinate 80,674,372 of OY757921.1, read as the reverse complement.
TTAATCGTCATCAAGCAGAAATAACTGTCATGCAGTTCAGAGGTTACTCTTTTCCGGTGCATCACTGTAGTGGCACAATGGGACCTTCACCTTGTCCCATGTCATAAGCCTTAATCCGCCCACGCGATCTCTTTCGATTACTGGCCATTGGAATGTGTCACTTCCTTCCGGTGTATCACCTTGGAATAGTATTTTTGGGCCGGGTCGAAGGTCAAAATATAACAAAGACATGAGTAGAACGAGCCACACTTTAGATTGGGTCAATAACAAGAATAGTGCTCCAGTGCTTCATAGATTTTGAATTCAATATTTTCCTGTTCTGGTTGCCTTGGTAAGGCTAGAAAGTCCAGTCTGCCCTACTATTCTACCCATAGCAAATAGATATATATTTACCAAGTCTCTTCAACATGGGCAGGATGTAACATTATAAATTTTATAGTACAGTTCATCTGGTTTGAATTTTTTTCGTATGGGCACTTTTATTGATAGTACACACATGAAACTCTAGTCCCCTTCAAAGTAATCTCCTCTGGCTGCAATGCACTTGTTGTACTGTTCCAACATCTTCTGGAAGGCCCCATGGAAGTCCTCTTGTGTGAGCGTGTCAATGACCTTCATCACAGCCTCTTTCATCTCCTCAATTGTCTCATAACAACAGCCTCTGAGCTTACGGAATAACCAAATGTCACTGAGAGCAATGTCTAGACTATAGGGACAGTGAGGAACTGTGTTGATACCCATCTTGGTCAAATAGTCTGTGATAAGGATGGAGTTGTGGACTGATGTATTGTTTGGGTGGAAATGCCACTGAGCCGATTTGAAGAGTGCTGGCCTCTTCTGATGGAATCTCTTCCTGAACTCCCTTAAAACCTCAACATAGTAACCTTAACCCTAACCCTTTGGCCAATCAACTCTGGTGTATTGACTTCCTTACTCCTCCCATACCTCTCATTATCCCTCACAGACTCCGTGCCTTCCTTGAATCTCTTATGCCACTCAAAAACTGATGCTCGATTCATGCAAGATGCTCCAAAAGCAGTCTGAAGCATTCCATACATTTCTGTGGCATTTTTTCCAAGTTTAAAACAGAATTTTATTGCATATCGTTCTTCTAAGTGTCGTCATGTCCAGATTGCATTTTTGAAATTCACCATCTGTGACAATCAGACTTTAGTAGGGTGTATTCCAATTCCTACTGTAGGTGTTCATTTGAACCTGAAATCATAAAAATTGGTCAGTCATCTCATAAGCAATAACATACTGAATTTTCAAGAGTCTATGACAATTTTAAATGCCTGTACAAAAACAGTCTGGAAACTTATTGAATGAACCATGTAGACTAGTTGCCCTACCAAAGCTAAAGAATTCAGTCTGCCCTACTATTTTACCTATAGATGGGGTCGGGGAAGAGATCATTACTTGGCTTTCCCAAGAACATTATTGCAAAAGGAAATTAAAACAGACTCATCTAGAATTTGAAATTGGGTTGATGAATCCATTTTCTTGGATAAAAATTATTATGGTACCTTCACCTCCATTTTCATTAATACTAAATGACTTGATTATTTCTAAACAAACTGTGTAGATGCGTCGAAAAGTAATCATTGATAGACAGAACTGCCAAAATTTTCTTTCCTGTCAGGCTGAGCTACAAGTAGTGAATTAGACTACCTTTGAAAGTTTAATGCTACTAAATTTTAAATTTTGATACTTGCAATCTTTTGTACTTTTCTTAAAATGAGCGAGACTAATTTTGGTAACTTATGAGAAGAGAATCAATGTTTAGTTATATATATATATATATATATATATATATATATATAATGGGGGAAGAATCCCTCAGGGCATAGTGAATTTTTGTGATTTTGTGAATTTTGAGGCCATGCTTCAACCCATTGAGATAAATCTGGTGAGTTGCACGCAGAGTGTATCTGGCAAGCTTAGCATTTTACTGTCCAGTATAGTTCGTGATCTTTATGATCTTGGCAAAAACATCTGGGACTGCTGAATTGTACCTTGTGTTACCAAAATATTGTCAAAGTTTTGACTCACTTTAGTATCTGAGAAATTTAAAACACAAAGAATATCAAAATCAGTTGACTTCATTTTTTAGGCAAAGCAAGAGCAACTGCTTTCAGTAATCAAGCCATTAATTTAAAAATGAATTATTCAGCTTAATTTTCACTTGAGATTTCCTTTTAGCTTTGATAAGTTAACAATCTGAAAGAAAAAAATTAAGAAAAGAATTAAAAAAAATATATATATGTGTGAATGGAAACAAAAAAAGTAGGACCCACCTTTTTTGCTACCAGTCAACCGTTTCAAATCAAAAAATATTAAAACATCTGGCAATAGTTTATTTATTTATTGATTTTATGTGACTTGATTGTTTTTGGGTTTTTATGGCATATTAACCTTTGTAGGTTATTTAATGCCAAATCCATTTTTATACAAATGAACAGTTCTATTTCAAACAATTCGGTTTTGCATAATTACACAGTTTACTTGTCAAAAACATTTTATTTCAAGCTACTCAGTTTAGTCAAACAGTTCTATTTCTAACAATTCATTTTAGTATAAGTATAGTTTTTGTTTACACACAGTTAAATGTCAAAACAGTTCTATTTCAAACAATTCAGTTTAGTATAATTATGCAATTTAAATATTAAAACAGTTCTATTTCAATGAATTCAGTTTAGCATAAGTATGCATTTTAGTTCTATTTGACCCATAGATAGGACCCAATTAAGTGCTACCACTCCAGGCTGGAGTGGACCTAGAAGTGATGGCAATGAAAAGGTACTTCGCTATGTAACTTGTGATATCACTGATAATATCAATTAAACAAATATATCAATATTTTCATTTACAAGATTTAATAACACAGGAAATTATGTTGATAGTATGTAGGTGGAATGCATTTTATTTTAGTACTGACTGGTATTGGGTTGCTTGGTGGTAGGAAAGATATTTAATTCAGCCCCCACTCACCAAGGACCAATATTAGCATTTGTATAGCCACAGATACTAACAATAGTGAAGAGAGTATTTAGTTATATTGGCTTGTACAATCAACCATGATAATCTGTCATAGTTGTAGTAAAACCCATTATATTTTAATCATGATTAACAGCAAAAGTCTCAAAACAGAAAAAATGAGGCTCAACAAGAGATTTGATTTTCTTGCTTCAAATCATCTGATTACTTCCATTTACATGAAAAGGCAACGAAGGAAGGCCTGAATAAGAATGCTTTACAGGTCACATATACAACAATGCACAAATAAGTCCATAGCTTGATATGCAGTTATTGGCTGGATTGGGGTCAGAAATTTTTAGTGTTCATTCTGTATGATTGATATTCCCAACCACTGTATAAAGTGCTTTAACAAGGAAAAATGGGTTGGTCTAAAAATAGCTTTGTGTAAAAATAAAGGCTTTTTGTTATTCATCATAGGCTGAGTATTTTGGATATACCATTGTTTGTGTGTGTATGGAAGTGCTGAAACATTCTCAGCCAAACCAAGAAGAGAATTACTTTTTTTGTTGAATTTTTTAGAAGGCTTGAAGTAATTTGAAAAAAGATGTACCATGTGTGTAAATACAAGGAATAGCATATGTATTTTATGGCATTCATTTATTTCTTTTTGGTTAGGCTGAAAACTTTCAAGCCCTCCTGTGTGTGCACATATATGTGTGTGTGTATGTATGTATATATATATATGTTTAGTGTGTGTATGTGAAAATGTACAGAGATGAAAAAACATTCAGAGAATGATTTTTTTTTACAGAATTATTTGCCACTGTGTGTGTGTGTTTTCTTTCGGTTTTTTTTGTCACTTTTCCTTCTTGGACTCTTATTTGTCATTTTAATTCACTTCTCTTCTGTTTGTCAATTGCTGATTGCTTTCTCTTTTTTGACCACATGCCCTCCTGATTTCAATTGGCAAAATAGCTTGAATTTTTTTTGTCACGTCAATTCATTTCTCTTCTCTTTCGTCAATTGCTGGTTGCTTTCTCTTTTATGGCCATACACTGTTAAACATTTCGGTTTTCAGACCTTCATCAAGATATGTGAAATATTAAATGAAATGAAAAAGATGAGAAAGTTTTAAGATATTCTATTTCTGTTGGTAGTGTTCTGCTTTAAATTTGTGTGAAGTAATTAGCATTCCAAAATTCATTCCTAAAAAAATAATCCATATCACATCAGTGTATCTATCTATCTATCTATCTATCTATCTATCTATCTATCTATCTATCTATCTATGTTAATATTACGTATTTGTGGTTGAATTGTTGGATAAAATGATATATATAATGAGTTATTGTTTGAAAAATTGTTTTGAATTTCTGGAGAGCATTTATGTTTGGGAATTTTGAGAGCTTTTATTTTGGAATCTTGTATTAAAGATTTGGGATATTGTAGTTGTGCAAATGAATTTTCTATTTGGTCACATTTTTCATGTAAACATTTGGCGGTGGAAAACCTAAAACTTCTGGGGGTGTCTTTGTGGTGTAATTGTTACAGTGCTGGACTGCAGAATCAGAGCAAGTGAGTTCGAACAAATACCCTTGGGAAAGGTATGAACCCCTTATCCTCCTAGCTATGGGTTAAGTAGCATCGCTGCTGTTCTTCTAGAAGAATAATCCATGAAGGTTGATATGCCATTAAATAAAGAAACCAAACCAAACCAAACCAAACCAAACCTAAGAGCTCTAAGGTAAAAGCTTATGATTATTTCACTTTTTATGTTGGTATTATGATATTAGTAAAAATGTATATGGTCATTTTTATTGGTAGATTTCTGATGAACTTTAAATTCTAGTTTATTGTTAACATTTATTAGTAAAATGTCCAAGAAAGGTAAGGTATTGTTAGTTTCTTGGTTTGGTTTGGTTTGTTGGGTTTTATGGCATATCAACCTTTGTAGGTTATTTAACGCCAAATCCATTTTTATGTAAATAATCTGTTCTATTTAAAACAGTTCAGTTTAGCATGAGTACACAGTTTAATTGTCAAAAACATTTCAATTTCAAACTATTCAAGCAGTTGTATGTAACAATTCAGTTAAGTGTAAATACAGTTTTAATGTCGAAAAACAGTTCTATTTCAAATAATTCAGTTAAGCATAAGCACGCAGTTTAAATGTAAGTACAGTTTAATTGTCAAAAACATTTCTATTTCAAGCTATTCAGTTTATTCAAACAATTCATTTTAGCATAAGTATGCTGTTAGTTCTATTTAACCCATAGATAGGGCCCTATCAGGTACTACCACTCCGGGCCAGAGTAGACCTGGGAGTGATAGCAATGAAGGGGTACTCTGCATTCCCCAAAGCTCCAGCACTGCTGGAACCTCACCATCAGATTTTTTAGTGTCATATCCAAGACACTTGTTAGGGGGGGGGGTCTTACCCCTCTGCAGAGGTGCAGTCAGTGAATTCTACAGCCCCAGCCGACTGGGCAATGTTAGTTTCTAGTTCATAAGTAAAATCAATTATAGGTTCAATATTGTTTAATCTATTTTTATCAAGTCACTATTCAGTGGATATATGAGTAATATTAGAAGATATTACTCATATATCCACTGAAGAGTAACTATAACAGATATAGTAAGAATCTTTGGGTATGATAAATTTTATCATTTTTTTTATGAATGAATTTTTGAATGCTAATTACATATCACAAATTTAAAACTGAATGCTACCAAAAGAAATAGAATGTTTTGAAACTTTCTCACCTTTTTCATTTCATTTAATAACACACATGCCCTGATGAAGGTCTAAAAACCAGAATGTTTAATGTTGGCAAATAAATCCAAAAATAAAATTATCCTCTGAAGACCATGGGTTTTTTCATCTTTATACATTTTTATATTATTGGATTTATTTCTATTTTTTCCCTAGATATATATGTATACATGTATGTCTGTCTGTATGTATGTATATATATATATATATATATATATAAAGTAAATGGGCGACCATAATCAAGGGTGACCTGAAAGCCTCCCTTTTCAATAGCTACAACAATGAGGTGTAGGGAAGGGCGTTACTTCTTTCCTTGGATTGTTCCACTTTACCCTTGATACATACCTTATAATGCTGAATGTTAAGCAAGGAGATAACAAGTAACATTTTTGAGTCTTTGGTATGACTTGACCTGGGATTGAACCCTGGTCTCCTGGGCTATTGGCGAACACTCTATCCAATTGACCAAAGGAAGTGTGTATAAGCAGGTTAAAAAGGATATATGCTGATTAATGCTGATGTTCTAAACTAACCAACACAACTAATGCCACCATCTCAAACCCAGAGACAAGCTCCAAATGGAGAGCGCAGGGCCAGGTGTCTCTGATAGCAAAGATCATATAATGGTCTGTTGAAGACACTAGCATATCAAGAAATAATTTTCAGTCAACAAATGGATATATTACATGACCAATTCATTTTTTGTTGCTTCTTTCATAGCATATCAATTAAAAATTTGAAACCCTAAGGAATCAAGTCATTCACCTCAGAAAAAATGTTTTATGAATACCCCCCTCTTTTTTGCCAGAGCACTGAATACAATGTCACCAAATCTTGCATGATGCCACCAAATCTTTAGCATAATTCATTGCCATTGTACTTCTTTTTACTTGTTTTTATTCCAAGGAAGAATTATTTATATCTAGAGTTAATATAAAAAAAAATCTGTTTTTCTCTTCAAGCTTTGCTTTTGTGATCTGGGTAATGAAATTTTCAAAATCTGATGGGGCACTATATTTTGGGGGCTGATACACAAGAGTGGTTTATGCTACAGTTGCAGATCTTTAAAAACTATTCACTTCTAAAAATTTTGGCTAATTTTTATATAACTTTAGTATACATACATGTAAATTTTGGTCCATATGTTATTTTATTCTAACCTTAAGCAAATTTGCCAATTTTTACATAGTAAATAGGTTAATTTCTAAATTTCATTTTCCTGGGCACTAATTTTAAAGTTTAAAGGGAATAATAGACATTTTCTATATTTTTACCACATTTAAGACCACATACAATGCTGAAACAAAATTTGTATGACACAGTTTAATTTATCTTGATCAGTTTTATTGAGTAATTATATCTTATCAAGTAATGTAGTATTTGAGACTGCTTTTAAAGAATCCAAAATTTCTTTAGCATAATTGTTGCCGTTAGTATACAGAAGACTTCACCTTTGTTTGTCATGATCATGTTTTCAAATTGCCGCCCAACATCATAAGCCCAGTCAGCCAAAGCTATGGAACACACCAACTGAATTTCTGCTGAGGGGTTAGACCACCTCCTTACAAGTGTCCCAGATATGACACTAAACAATCTGGTGGTGAGGCTCCAGTAATTCTGGAGTTTTGGGGAATACAGAGTATCCTTCCATTGCCATCACTCCCAGGTCCACTCTGGCCTGGAGGGGTAGCACCTGATAGGATCCTGTCACTGGGTCAAATAGAACTGTTTGACATTTAAAGTTAGTGCAAACAAAAGACTTGTGCAAAATTAAATTGTTTGAAATAGAACTGTTTGATCATTTGACTATGTGAAAAAAATGACTGATGTTCAATTGAATTATTAGTTATACATAGCAATACTTGGAATTATTTAATTTTCTTGAGTTATGCTAAATTGAATTGCTAGAAATAGAACTGATTGATCATTTAACTGTGTGTGTAACATAGGACCAACGTGTTGTGTTTTAAAGAAAGGAGTCAGCAGAAAAAGAAGTACTCAAACTCGAAGGTTAGGGAAGAAAATATAGTAGTCGTTTATTATTCCCTTTGGGCTATGATCGTTGCAACTTGAAAAGTTTGTTTAATTAAGTTCTTCTTCTCCCTTCCTCTTGGTGGCGACGGCAGGTGTCAGTGAGAGCTGGCTGTTGACACACGCCTAACAGATGGGTCGTAGCAGACTGGGTAGGACGGATCGGGGCCTCAGAACTTTTGACGCCCCTGTTTTGAAAGCTGCCTTCAACTCTCCCAAAATCTCGTGACTTGTTTTCTTATATAGAGATTTTGGGGAACAAATCGAAGATCCCCAAATGTTCACTGTCACCAGTGAAACAATTGTGAAACACGTGATAATTCATCTGTGATTATTTTAAAATCACGTCTAACTTTGCAGGTCAGTCTGCCCACACACGCTAGTCTCGTGACACCTTCACTGATTGACTACAGCCGATGTGCTTGCGCGCTCTCAACGACAACGCCCGTCCATAATATTACATCTGTATCTAAAAAATGTGTTTACAAATCATATATTTAATATATATATAAAAACAGGATTTGGCATTAAATAACCAACAATAGTTGATATGCCATAAAACCAAACCAAACTAAAACCCAACCAAACCGAAACCCAATGTCACAATTTCATGGTTGATAATCCTGACAAGAAATGTAGGTCAGATAAAATATGGTAGCCCAGCTTTTTTCTACTCTATTAAATTTGATAGCTTTTTATCAAATAGTCTAAGTATGGACATATAGATTCCAGCATAGACAAGGGTGCAGCCTGACTTGTAACTAGCTGAATTCTGATAAGGAATTTTTGCTATGTAATGTTTCATCTATGTTTAATATTCAACACTTAAGTGCATTGCTAGAGAAGGAGACAATGTTGAAAAAAGTTTTTTTTTTCATCAGTCTTGTAGGTGTACCTTCATACAAGGTTGGATTAACCATTAATCAAAATGAACATGTGCTTAGGGCACCAAAAGAGAAGGGGGTGACCAACTTTTTCTATGATGATGATATGCCTGGCCGTAGACTGCTATGAAAAATGATATAAAAAATTTATTCAATCTTGTTTATTAACTATTTCTTGAAGGATTCTTAAACTACAAATACTGTACTTCTAAATTATTTTACTTCTTGCAATATTTCCTTCCACCCTAAAGTTAACTGGTGGTCTTTTACTAGAGTTTGAGTGACAGAAAATTCTTTCAGGTCTCCAGGACTATTCTCAGTATTCTGGCTGTAGTCTGGAGGGTCTCAATTCTTCCTCTGATTTCCAATTCATCAAGTCTATCTTCCAAACCTTTTGGGACCATTCCGAGTACACTAACTACAATTGGTATCACCATTACCCTCATGATCCACAGCTTTTTTTGTTCTCTGGCAAGGTCCAAGTATTTGTCTGTCTTTTCATTTTCTTTTACTTTCACTCTGTGGTCCAGTGGAACAGCAAAATCCACATGATGGCAAGTTGTTATTTTTTTATTAATTACTGCTAGGTCTTGTCTTCTGTATGGAACTTGATGATCTATTTGTATATTATTATTATGGCATATCAACCATTGTAGGTTATTTAATGCCAAATCCTCTTTACATATATATGTATATATATATATATATATATATATATATATATATATATATATATGTATGTATATATATGTATATATATATATATATATATATATATATACATATTTACCAACCCCTCTGCTCGGGTAGGATATGACACAAGGTCAATTTTTAACTGGAGTTTAACAGGTTTGAATTCAGAGTTTTCCTTCTCCTAGACTAGTTGCCCCAAAAGGCTGAAGAACCCAGTCTGTCCTACTATTTACCTATAGTTGGAGGGAGAATAATTGGATTCATACCTTTCCCAAGGGTATTAGTACTATGTGAAATGCTATCAGTCTCGTCCAGGATTTGAACTCTTGTCGACGGGTCCATTTCCTACGATGATAACCATTACACCATTATGTATGATTTGTAAACACATTTTGTAGATAACATTCTTAAATGGGGCTGAGCTCTTTTGTTCACAGTTAAATGGTTTCATTTATTGCTATATAACAGTCACAATTTAGCAGCTGTCATTTGTTTGCACACAGTTTATTTTATTTGATCCATAGATGGGACCCTATCAGGTGTTACCACTCTAGGTCAGAGTGGACCTGGGAGTGATGGCAATGAAGGGGTACACCCCATTCCCCAAATCTCTAAGGCTAGAGCCTTGCTATCAGATGGTTTAGAGTTATATCCAGGACACTCATTTAAGGGGGGGTCTTACCCCTCTACAGAAATGCAGTCGGTGTATTCTACCCCCTGCTGAATGGGTCACTGTATAACAGTACATGAATTATTTATATTAAGAATAGTTACTTGAAGCTATAATTGTTTACTAAGGATTATTATTAGTTACTTGAAACCATATAATTTCTAGGAAATTACTGATGTTAAATAGGAATATATGGAAGCTTATAGCTGTGTGCAAACAAAGAATTACTGTGGAAGCAAATAATGGATTGTAATCCGAAAATTTGTAAAGAAAAATTGATAACAAGGTAATCCAAGTTGAAGGAGAGATGTATTGAGAAGCAAAGTCGACACTATAGCATTTCAGTTCTAATGAACCATCATTAGGACTATGAGGGTTGTTATTAGTAATGTTAAATCAGCAATGGATGTATAAAAATTGTAAAATATAAAAAAACCTACAGGAAATTTGAATAACAAGAAAAAGTTGGCCATTTATGATAAGAAAAAGTTAGCCGTTTGATTAATAAATCAGCGTTTGTTGTTTTAAATTTTATGTCATTTGACTTATTAGAAATATTGTGTAGAATTTATGTTCCATTTGTTTATTGAGAAAGATTTTGAATCATTCCTTGTTTTCAACGAAGTTCTAATTCTATAAGTCTGGCTTTTTCAAATGTATGTGCCTCAGAAAATTTAAAATCATGAATAGAAATTTCAAGGTATAGACGTATGTAATCCAGAAAAATCTGTTGGGATGGACAAAAAGCGCTGGATATGCTGGTAGGTATGATTTTTTTTTCTTCTTGTATATAGTTGGTTAGAAAAGTCCTCCTGTTTTTGAATGAATGGGCAGTGATGAGTAGGTTTTGCATCTACGAACCATCTTGATGTCATCCATATAAAATATCGGAGTGGAAGAATGGGTTTTTTATATTTTATAATTTTTATACAGCCATTGTTGATTTAACATCACTAATATCATCCCTTATAGTACTGATGATGGTTCATTAGAACCAAAATGCTATAGTATCGACTTTGCTTCTCAATAAATCTCTCCTTCTACTTGGATTACCTTGTTATCAGTTTTTCTTTACAAAGCATTACTATTAAATAGGAATGGTTACTGTAAACCATGCAATTAAAATTATTTGTATTGGATAGGAATACTTGATATCATAACTGTGTGCAAACAAAAAATTATAGAAAAAGTGCAATTTAAAAAAAATATGCAATATAACATTGAGAACATATTACAATCAAACATTTCCAAATCAATTAAATTTAAGCATTAAATAATCCATAAGGAGTTGATATGCCATTAAAAAAATAAATTGGACAAAACCAAATGATACTACACATCTTTTTTTTTCTTCTTTCCTTATTGATTTTTGTTTTATTGCATTTGTTTATTTTTAGTCATTTTGGTTTATGTCAAGAATGCAGCCACTGTTTATTTCAGTTCAGTAAGATTAGGAAAAAATAGAAAATACTTTCGACTGAAAATGCAAATATTAAAGGGTGCTGAAAAGTTCTTGGACTGACCAAGAAAGGAAGAACTTAGAACCCTGTAATATACGTGCTATTCAACATATTCATCCTAGAGTTCAATGCACTTGCGCATCATTTCTCTAATTTTTGCCCAGTTGGCGAGGCTGAGAATACACTGACTGCATCCCCTTAAGAGGGGTTAGACCCACTCCAAAAAGGGTTGTCCTGGGTATGACACTAAACTGCATCTGATAGTGAGTCTCTAGTTCTAGAGATTTGGGGAGTCTGGAGTACTCCTTCATTGCCATTACTCCCATGTCCACTTTGACCATGGGTGGTAGTACCTGTTAGAGCTCCATCTGTGGATCAAATAGATCTGTTTAAAAATTATTCATATTCAATTAAATGGTGGGCAAAGAAACCTTAAGAAACAAATACACAAAAAATATAAATATGAACCTACAATGAACATGATTCTCTAAATTCGTGGTATAAAGTAGCCCTAGATGGGTTGAGATGCCATTAAAATCAATCAATCAACTGAATCAATTTCTCAAATTTCTTTAAATCTCATCTTACCAAAAAAAATATTCAATAAAACTTTTAAAAACTATAAGTGCTCAGTGCCTTCTTGTGTGGTTGGGCTGAGAACTTTTCAGCACTTCAAGGAAACCAAAACAAAAAGAATAAATGTTCTTTGAATATTTTTATTTTAATTTATATTTCTATTTCTTACTTTTTCAAGGTAAACAGTTGACTGAATTTTATGATCATACAACCAAAATCTTTTTCAATATATGAACAATTTTTTGCTTTTAAAAATTTTAGTCTTTATGATAATGGGTCACTTTGCTGAAATGAAATGATAGAAAAAGTTTCCTATTCAGTATTAACATATAAGTAGAGACAATCCTTGCTTGGCTAAAAAGAGGATATAGATATTTACACTGGATTAATATCTACACATTTATCATTAATTACCCATAAAATGGTGGTTTAATTTGCCAGTCATTGACTATTTGGTGGTCCTAATGAATTGAAATTGGCTAAATTCACGTAGCGAGAAAATAAGTTCAAGCAAATTATTCAATAGACCCCATTGCAAAATGTATCCTAATTTTCCTCCCATTCAGACCAAACTGTTTCAAATTATTAGTTATTTCTTTTTGTTTGATTTGTAGGTGTAAAAAAAATGTCTGTGTTAGCATACCCAACTTTTGAATCATATGAAATGCTATTTACAAAAGAACTTATTATTTTATCTTTATTTTATTTTTATTATTGTATTTCTCAGTCTCACAAGACTATGGATCTGCTATTTGATCCTGGTACAGGCCTGTGGCAAGGTTGTATGGAAGACCAGCTCTTCATAACATCGCCTTAAGTATGACACTAAACCAGATTTGATGGTGAGACTCTATTTCTGAAAATCTGTGAAATGTGGAGTACCCTTTATTGCCACTATGACATTAAACTGCCAGCCCAGTTAGCTGGGGCTGTAGAATACACTGACTTCATCTCTGCAGAGAGGTTAGACCACTCCATAATGAGTATTCTGGATATGACTATAAACAATCTGATGGTGAAGCTCTAGTACTGTAAGAGGTTTGGGGAATGTGGAGTACTTCTTCATTGCCATTGCTTCCAAATCCTCTCTGGTCCAGAGTGGTAGCATCTAATAGGGTCCTATCTATTGGTCAAATAGAACTGCTTGACTTTTAAACTCTGTACAAACAAATGAGTTATGATAAATTGAATTGTTTGAAATAGAACTGTTTGATCATTTAACTGTGTGTAAACAAATAACTAATTTTTAATTGAATTGTTAGTGATACATAGCAATACTTAGAACCATTTAAATTTGTCGACTTATGCTAAATTGATTTGTTAGAAATAGAACTGTTTGATCATTTGACTGTGTGTATCTACAAAATGTGTTTACAAATCATATATTTGATATATATGTAAAAAATAGTTTGGTTTGGTTTGATGGCATATCAACCATTGTAGGTTTTTGCTGTGGTCTTGAAGGTCCAGAAATGAATAACACAAAGAGATGTAAGGTTTACAGCAGTATATATTGATCGAAATACAGACAATAACGGTAACCAGTAACTGACTAGACTCGCTTGACTTATTTATCAAGTCAGTCACTATTTATAATGTCGAAGAGGGTCCATGCAGTGACATCATGAGGTATATCACCATAAGTTATTTAATGCCAAACCCCTTTTTATACATACAAATGGTTCTATTTCAAGCAATTCAGATTAGCATAAGTACACATTTTAGTTCTATTTGACCCATAGATAGGAGCTATCAGAGTGGACCTGGGAGCAATGGCAATGAAAGGATACTCTGCATTCCTGGATCCTCACCATTAGATTGTTTAGTGTCATATCAAGGACACTCGTTGGGAGAGTCTTACCCCTCTGCAGAGATGCAGTCTCTGTATTCTACAGCACCAGTCAGCTAGGCTGACTAGACTGTGAGATGCCAAGCTTGCTTGATACTCTCCGAATAACTACCTAGGTATCCTCTAGAAAAAAAATAGAAAAATATTTTTTCTTCTTTTATTTAGTCAACAGGAGACCTACCTCTACTCAGGCAATTTATCAGTTCTGAAAAATATTGGTTTTTATGTGATTTTTGCAGGGGAGTCATGTTTATCTACAGAAAAAAAATTGTGTTAGCATATCCGACTTTTGAATCATATGAAATGCTATTTACAAAAGAACTAATTATTTTATCTTTATTTTATTATTATTATTGTATTTCTCAGTCTCACAAGACTATGGATCTGCTATTTGATCCTGGTACAGACCTGTGGCAAGGTTGTTTAGAAGACTAATAGTTACCCTTGCAGCTCTTCATAACAGTGCTTTGAGTATGACACTAAACCAGATTTGATGGTGAGATTCTATTTCTGAAAATCTGTGAAATGTGGAGTACCTTTTATTGCCACTCTGACGCTAAACTGCCAGCCCAGTTAGCTGGGGCTGTAGAATACACTGACTTCATCTCTGCCGAGGGGATACGATCCCAATATCAATACTATGTAAAAAAATTTCTGACTTTCAGAGTTATTTTTCTCTTGTTTTTAGGGTACCTCTGGTGGTGTAATGGTTAGCAAGCAATCCTAGCAAACATACATGAGTGAGTTTGAATCTCATTGGGTGCCCCATTCGTTTGACCTTGTGCCACATCGAAAAAAAGAGCTTCATAAATTACTATTTTTCTCTTGTTTTTATTTTCAAATGTGAAATTGAAATTTAGGACAAAAAAGTTTTTTCTCACTTCTAATTTAATTTTTTTTTTTTTTCATCAGCACTACTTGTTCTGTAGAAAAACATTTTTACCTTTTTATAGTTTGGGACACTTTGTCATGCTTTGTACTTGTGTGTAATATATGTTAATAAAATGTATGTCACTTTTGGATTTTGTTTTTCCTTACCAAAATATTCTGTGTTAGGTTAGCATTCAGATAGTCTAATGCAAATAGGAAAAGGCTGGTGTTAGTCTCAACGAATACCACGCACTATAAATACCCTATAAGGTCTTTATAAAAAATGAACTTGCTTTTGATAAAACTCCTGTTTCATTTAATGTATTCATTCATATTTTTATTTTTCCAGCTTACAAAGAATGGTGTGGTTACATTTGGTGGTGCTCATCCTAACAATACACAAACAACATCTTGGGACAACATTCCACAACGCTTCCCACTTCCAACTGCACACCCACTAATTGCAGCATATTGGACAAATCCACAGATTACCTCGAATGGTGATTTATGGTTCCAGCAGACAATGGACATGAAAACACTCAATATTATAAAACACAAAGTTCAGTGTCTCTACCCCCAAAACAAGGATCTTGTTGCAAAATGGGCCTTCGTAGCAACTTGGGAGAATGTTAATAGTTCTGAAACAAATTTACTGATGGTAATTTTATTTTACTTCATTTTATCCAGAAATTCTAAATTGGGTTTAATATACCAATTGCATCCCTTGAAGAAGGATGGGGGAAAGATGCCTCCCACTAAAAAAAGGGATGTCTTGGATATGACACTAAATTGCATCCAGTTATGAGGCTACAGTTCTGAGGCTCTCAAGAGTGTGGGATCATCTCTTTATTACTATTACCCCCAGGGCCCCTCTAAACCAGAGGGGTAATATCTGTTAGGGGCCCATTGATGAATCAAAAAGACCTGTTTAGAAGTATTAGTATTAAAAAAAGTATGTGACTGTTGTCGAGGGTAATCATAAGGCTCTCTTTTCAATAGCTGCAACACCGAGGTGTAGGGGAGGGCGCCACTCCTTTGCCTGGATTGCTCCACTTTACCCTTGATACGTACCTCATATTGCTGAGTGTTAAGCCAGGAAGAATCAAGTACCATTTTTAAAGTCTTTGGTATGACGCGACCTGGGATTGAACCCAGGTCTCCCGGACCATTGGCGAACACTCTACCCAATAGGCCAATAACTGAAATCATTTAACAAATGATCATCATTATTTTTAGATAGGAATAATTTTTTGAAACCTTATAATTGCTTGCAGTTTATTTGTATTAAGAATAGTTGCTTGAAGATATAATTGTTTACAAAAGATTATCATTAGTTTTTTGACAACATACAATTACTTGCAAAAACAGAATGACTTTAGCATTCAATAACCTAACAAGAGTTGACATGCCATACAACCAAGCAGCCCAGTTATTTGAGGCTGTAGAATACACCAACTGCATCTCTGCAAAGAGGCTTAACCCCCCCCCCGAATGAGTGTCCTGAAAATGACACTAAATAATCTGATGATCAGGCTCCAGTAATGCAGGAGCTGTGAGAAATGTGAAGTACCCCTTCATTGCCATTGTTCCCAGGTCCATTCTGACGGAGTGGTAGCACCTGAAAGGATTCTATCAATGGGTCAAATAGAGCTGTTTGACATTCAAACTGTCTCCAAACAAATGACTTATGCTAAGTTAGATTGTTAGGAATAGAATTATTTGTTCACTTAACTGTGTGTAAACAAATGACTGATGCTTAATTGAATTGTCAAACAAATGACAGTCTAATTGAATTGTTAGTGATACATAGCAATATTTAGAAACATTCAACTATGTACAAATGAATTGAGTAATATGGAATAGAATTATTAGTGTTAGATAGCAATAATTGAAACCATTTAACTGCATAAAAAACAATATCAATATTAGTGTGCAAACAAATTAGTTCTAATTTATTTAACAATGAAATTACCAACAAACTATCTATTTGCAAATAATATCTATATATCTATTTAAACGTGTGAAACAAATGACTGATGTTAAATTGTTACTGTTACATAGAAATACTTGAAACCATTTATTTGTGTGCAAAAAAAAAGCTCAGGCTTGTTTAAAAATATCATCAACAAAATGTGTTTACTGATCATATATCTTTAATATATACGTATAAACAGGATTTGGCATTAGATAACCTATAATCATTGATATATCATAAAACCCAACCAAACCAAATAATATATATTTAATGTATATGTATAAACAGGATTTGGCATTAAATAACCCATAATCACTGATATACCATAAAACCTCAACCAAACCAAATCATATATATTTAATATATATGTATAAACAGGATTTGGCATTAAATAACCTATAATCATTGATATACCATAAAACCCAACCAAACTAAGCAACCAATCAATCATTATCTCAATATTATTCATATATTACCTTTTATTGTTAATGAATTTCCTCAACCCCTCTGCCACAGGCAAGATGTGACACAAGGCCAGTTTTTAAGCAGAATACAGCCGGGGTAAATTTAGTTTTCTTTCACCCAGATTGATTGCCAGACCAAAGCTAAAGAGCTCAGTTTACCCTATTACTTAATCATAGTAGTCAAGAGAAGAGATAGATAAATTTATGTCTTTCCCAAAGGCATATGCTCAAAGTGAAATGCAAACATTCGTGTCCAGGATTTGAACTCTGATTGCTGAGTCCATTTCATATGATGATAACCATTTTGCTACAAGTGTCACCCTTTTATGATTAATGTACTATGCTTTCCGCCAAAGCTTTTAAGGGAGGAGTCCGTGTTGTGCTGGGGTTAATGTACTGGACTGAAATATCATAGTAAGTGAGTTCAAACTTCACTTCTGCTATTATGTTTGCTTTTGGACAAATAACCTTGCAATAGGTGTGAACCCCCTTATCCCCACAGTTATGGGTTAAATAGTACTACTAGTGTCTTTCTAGGAAGATGGATTAGACATTAAATAACCTATGAAGGCTGATATGCAATTAAACAAAAAAAAAACAAAAAAACCAATTCTTTTTAAGAATTGGTTTCAATAAATAAAATAGATGACATTAAAAAGCTTAAAACTCATTAACCTCTTACAAAGCAGCTACAGAGGTGTCAAATTCACTTGCACAATAATGTGTTCAGGCTGAAAACTATACTCTGCATCCTTTGCATGTCAGAATATTAAAAACATGATGCTTCAAATTAGGCATAATATAATAGTAGTTTCATTAAAGACAGGTACAGCAGACCTCTTCAAATTATAAATTATACATTGCTAGTTTTATCAAAGACAGGTACAGCAGACCTCTTCAAATTATAAATTATATAATGATGGTTTCAGTGAAGACAAGTACTGCAGACCTCTTCAAATTATAAATTATACATTGATAGTTTTATTAAAGACAGGTACAGCAGATTTCAAATTATAAATTATACATTGATAGTTTCATTGAAGACAGGTACAGCAAATCTCTTCAAATTATAAATTATACATTGATAGTTTCATTGAAGACGTGTATGGCAGACCTTTTCAAATTATTAACTATACAACTGTAGTTTCATTGAAGAGGTTAGCCACCATACCATGGGAACTTTGCAAAGGTGCAAATTACATATTAATAAAAGTTAAGATTTTTATTTCTATTTTTATTTTTTAGAGAGACTTTTAATTCACCTTGTCTTATATGTATTTACCCAACCCCTCTGCATGAACAGAATGTGACACAAGGTCAATTTTTAACTGGTTTCAATTGAGAATTTTCCTTCTCCTTGACCAGTTGCCATACCAAAGTTAATGAGCCCAGTACACCCTAGTATTTATCTGTAGCTGGAAGGAGAATAGGTGCAGATATACATTTCCAAGTGTTAAGTGAAATACAAACAGCTTTGACTAGGATTTGAACTCAGGTTGATGAATTCACTTCCCAGGACATGAGATGTCATTTGTCTGTCTCTCCAACCAAACCAGAGAATATGATATTCAATATACTACCTGACCCAGGGATTGAACTCACAATTTCCTGGAAACTAGATATTCTACTGAATCTCTGAAAATAAGTACACCCTCCCAATTTTTTTAATCAAAAATTAATTTTAAATATCAAAAGATATCAGGATTTTATAATTTCTTGTGGAATAATATACCATCAGAATGGATATTTTTATATATTACTTATTGCCAAATTCTACAGCATTCCACTCTGACAGTATACAGTGTTTCAATTCTGTCTTGTTGAATGGTCCATAATGACCTTAGGTAAATACTGCTATTAATGATAGCTTTTTATTTCAAACATTCAGACAAAACCAAATCTATATTGTTTTATTATTTATTTTCTATATAAATTACTTTTTGTTGTTATTTGTATTTGCTTTTTTATCTTCCACAAATAATTTTTTCTCTTTTAAATTCTTATTGTTTTATTTTAAGCTCACAAACACTTTCCAGATGGTTTTGGTAAATATTGAAGATTACTCATATCTGCTGTTCCAATATGGCAATTTGACTTGGAACTCCTGGATGTCTCTCAATGGAACAACCAAAAGTAGTCTCCAATCAGCTGTGGTTAGTATTTTGACATATTTCAAGAAATATCATCTATTGAAGGTCAGTAAGTCTTATATTAGCAATATTAACAAGAGAAGAATCTTATTTAAATGACTGGAACCAATTTTAATCAAGTTTTGCTTGATGTAACAAAGGAGTTTAATCTTACAGTCAACCCATGCTGAAAGGACTATATGCTATTAAATCAATGAAGTTTAGCATCGATGAGCCTGTTTATTACTTAGATGAGCGACCAATTTGTTTCTGAGTATAAGACAAAACAAAGGTTAGAATGAAATGTGATCTAATTGAAACTTTCAAAATAATTAATGGCATTTCTAATTATGTTAAATATTTCTTGAATATTTTTCCTTGAACTGGAAATTTACTGTCAAGACAGATTCCAAAAACTAAGTTGACTAATCAGTTAGATTTTCAGAACGTTGGCTGCGGCTGTATTTCTGCAGAGGAGTAAAACCCCACTGTCAGTGAATGTCCTGTTATGATGCTAAACTGCCTCTAATGCTGAGACTCCAGTTCTTGAGCTTTGGGGAATGGGGAGTACCCACTTCATGTCTTATGAAGCCTTGTACTTCAAAACATTGTACTCTACTTCTGTATTTTACCATGTTTTAAATAAAGAGTACTCCTTCATGATTGTTAGGGTCCGATCTATGGGTCAAATAGAACTGTTTAACCATTTAACAAACAAATGTTATACCAAATGTAATTCTCCCTCCAACTATGGGTAAATAGTAGGGCAGACTAGGTTCTTCAGCCTTGGTGAGGCAACTAGTCTAGGAGAAGGAAAACTCTGAATTCAAACCTGTTCAACTCTGCTTAAAAATTGACCTTGTGTCATATCCTACCCGAGTGGAGGGGTTGGTAAATATGGACAAAAAATTTTGATTATTTTCAACTTATCTTTTAGTTGTTGTGATGTTGCAGTGCACTACTGCTGCTTTATTACTCTAATAATTTTTATATCTTCAGATGCAGTGGTTTTTCTTTTGTGGTTACAACCTTCTTTTTTATAATTTCTAGTTTTCTTATGATTTTTGAGGAAAACATCAGTTGATAAATGAGGGCAATTCAATTTCTTTGCAATATTGTAAAAGGACTCTCCAAAGTCATTGTGTGCTACATTTTGACCTTTTTACGAATTCAGACAACTGCTTACAAGCCATTAGCAAAGCACTAATCATAAATTCGGATATCAAATCAAGGAAAATTTTCCTATTTTTTGGTATTTCTGAGTTTTCCTTTTAAAAAATTGACTTTTCACTACAATTGAGAGAACTTTAAGGAAAATAATCACTGTCATTGGCTAAGTGGGTAGAGTGCTTTCCTATGGTGTGAGAAATCAGGGTTCAATCCCAGATTGAATCATACCAAAGACTCAAAAAAATGGTATTTGATATCACCTTGCTTAACACTCAGCCTTATAAGGGTAAAGTTGAGCAATCCAGGGAAAGTAGTAGCACCCTCCCCAACACCTCTGGGTAAAGGGAGCCTTCAGATTGCCCTTGACAATGGACATCAACTTTACTTAAGTGTGTCTAACCGTGGCCTCCGCGATATATATTACCATTGCAAAGGCCACGGTCTAACCCAATGAAATTCGATTAAACTTTGTGGCAATAATAAAAAGATGGTTCAGTTTTTTTCAGTGTCTGTTTTTTCTTTTGTTTTTTGTTTTTAAATAGGCTGGTTACAATGGCGGTGATGGTATTAGCTATTCTATGCTGCCCGGATCTACATCAAAAGACATTCTGAAACTCCAATATGATTCCAATGTTAATGTCCCTGGCCTATGGATATTCCGGATTGATTTATCTCAGGAAGTCTGTGTTGAGAAAGGTAAATTTTTTTATTGACTTTGGATCTTGTAAGTTTCTGGTAATTTAGATAAACTTGGGAAGCTACTAGGTACCACCAGTGATACCTGTTTTCACTCAGCTGTGAGTTTGGTCAAATATACAATGTATCTGTGTCTGTTTTTAAATTCTACTTTCATGTTTAAACCTTACTGCTCTCATCAAATTTTTGTACAATAACATGCAGATATTGAATTAATTTGTTAGAATTATCTGAAACTGACAACCTCATGTTTCATGCATAAATAATAACTAAATTATGATTTTTTTTTATCCATATTCATTATTTATTGTATTCAAATATATCTTGGTTCACATATAATCTAACATTTTCATGGAATTGCACTAAAGCTATCATCATACTGGAATGATGTTTTCTCACACAAACCCCTCAAATTTGTCATCAGAATCAGAATTATGGAAGGGAAGATCAAAGAGATCACTTTCCACCATCTTGCTTTGTTGTTGAAATAGAACTTTCATCGTCATTGTAAATTTTGAAATATATCCCACAAACTGATGATGTCGTATGCTAATCATTTGAAAATTAGTTCTCACTATTGGATATTGACTTGAAGACCTCTTTGACATATGTTGATACAGCAGTAAAAGTTGGACCCTAGTTGATATAAATAACTGGAAATGCACCTGGTACCTAAAGTAAACAGGATGTAGGTGTTCTCGGCAGATTTGCCACAGAAATTGCATGGGTGGCATACTAGAAGGAAGCGTGTCCCAATTCATTGTGTTGGCAGCAGGCTGGAGGAGGTGTAACCACAAGAATTTGTGTAGGTGTATGAGGTTATATAACCAGGAAAATTTTGACCTGATGGAGAAGGAAGAAAAAAAGTGGTACAATGAAGATTTGTACCTTGGCCTCTGTATGTGCAGCTCAGCTCTCTTCAACCCTCCTGAACTCTACCCATCTGTACATTTTGGGGGTAATAAAAGGAAAAGTAAAGAAGTCGAGTATATTTTTATACATCAGTCTTTCTCTGCTATACAACATCACAACCTCTTTTTAGATGCCAGTAAAAATGTAATATGAAAAATGGAGGGTTCTAGAAAGTACTTCACTATCAAAAATAGATTAACGCTGTTCCTGTGTCTTAACTGTGCATGCACGAAGCCAAGTTTACTCAGTCCTCGTGTAGTTAGGGTTAAAGTTGGTGACAAATATTCACAAATCTGAATGTAAAAAATTTGAAAAGAAAAATTGAAATCCCAAATTGGGTAGAGATGGGAAAGCTTAATAAGAGAAAATGGAAAATATGAGGTACATACGATAAGTTTCCAGACTATTTTCGTATGGGCATTTAAAATTGTCATAGACTCTTGAAAAATCACTATGTTATTGCTATACATCTTATGAGATGACTGACCAATTTTTATGATTTCAGGTTCAAATGAACAGCTACAGCAGCAATTGGAATACACCCTACTAAAGCCTGATTGTCACAGATGGTGAATTTCAAAAATGCAATCTGACACTTTAGAAGAACGATATGCAATAATATTCTGTTTTAAACTTGGAAAAAAAGCCACAGAAATGTATGGAATGCTTCAGACTGCTTTTCAGCCATCTTGCATGAATTGAGCACCAGTTTTTGAGTGGCATAAGAGATTCAAGGAAGGCAGGGAGTCTGTAAGGGATGATGAGAGGTGTGGGAGGAGTAAGTAAGTCAATACACCAGAGTTGATTGGCCAAAGGGTTAGGGTTACAGTTAGGGTTACTATGTTGAGGTTTTAAGGGAGTTCAGGAAGAGATTCCATCGGTAGAGGCCAGCACTCTTGAAATTGGGTCAGTGGCATTTCCACCAGGATAATGCACCAGTCCACAACTCCATCCTTGTCACAGACTATTTGATCAAGATGGGCATCAAGACAGTTTGTCACCCTCCCTATAGTCCAGACCTTGCTCCCTGTGACTTTTAGTTATTCCCTAAGCTCAGAGGCTGTCATTATGAGACAATTGAGGAGATGAAAGAGGCTGTGATGAAGATCATTGACACGCTCACACAAGAAGGCTTCCATGGGGCCTTGCAGAAGTTGTTGGAGCGGTACAACAAGTGCATTGCAGCCGGAGGAGATTACTTGGAAGGGGATTAGAGTTTCATGTGTGTACTATCAATAAAAGTGGCCATACGAAAAAAATCTGGAAATTTATCGTATGCACCTTGTAACTGACATTGTATGTGCATGTAGTAGAATTTGTATGAATGGGGGTGAATATTATCATTGGAGTAGTTACTAGTCATTGGTAACAGTTGGTGTTAGGGATGAAATATAGTTGCATCTTTATTCACCAAAATCCAATGATACACAAACATTGAAGAAAATGAAAGGAAAGACAAGATAAGCTCATATACACATATTGAAAATTTAATACATACATAGAAGAAATATTACAAGAATATGCAAAGGTGTGTTAACAGATGAAAAGCAGCATATAAAAAGGGATTCAAAAATGGTAAAAAGGTTAACTTGTCTCAGTGATTTCTTTATTTCAATAGTAAGGTGAATGGTGTTCTTCACAAGGTGGTGAGAACTTGTCTTTTATAATGAACAGAGATAAAAGAAAGGTCTTTTCAAAGAACGGGGACAAAAAGAAGATGAGAAAGGACTTGGAATTCTCATGTGATCAATAAACATGTCCAAAGACATACCTGCAATTCCAAGGGAAGACATTTATTGTCTTCCTACATTATAAAAATCTATATATCAACTTGTTTTTTCATAAACCAGCCTACCTCTCTTTCATTTGTGTCACATTTTTTGTTATAAATATACATTGAGTACCAGCTGTTTTTTTTATCTGAAAGTAAATGATTTTAAAAAGTTTGAGAAAGGAGAGAGACATCTTAGATATGTCAGAGGTGGAAAAAAAGAAGAATTATCAAAATGAATAAAAATTAAAAAAAAAAAAGAAAGCAATTATCACAATAAATAAAAATAAAATGGTACAATGAGTATGTAAATATGGAGGAGGTTTAGCTTCACTTAGCTTCACCTATCTCCTTCTCTGTGCAGTAAACTTTCTCTCTTTCTACCTTTTCATGTATGACTTAACTGGACAAATTTAGTTTGGTTGGTTTTGTTTTATGTCACATCAACCCTTGTAGGTTATTCGATATCAAATCCAGTTTATACACATATATCAAATATGATTTGTAAACAAACAGTTTGTAAGTAACAATTTTAAAACAAGCCGAAGTTCATTTGTTTGCAGACAGTTAAAGTATTGCTATGTAATACTAATAATTCAATTTAACGTCAGTCATTTGTTTGCACACAGTTAAATGGTTTCAAGTATTTGATTAAATATTTCTATTTGATTAATAGATGGGACCATAACAGGTACTAGCACTCTAGGTCTGAGTGGACCTGGGAGTAATTGCAATGAAGAGATACTCTTCATTCCCCAATGCTCCAAGACTGGGACCTCAACATCAGATGCAGTTTAGTGTCATATCCAGGACACTCATTTTTGGGGAGTGTCTTACCACTCTGCAAAGATGCAGTTTGTGTATGCTACAACTGGACTGTGGACAAATTTATGATTGACAGATGGTGGGTCAAAGTTCAAATCCATAGCCATGTAAAACTATGACATTTTTCTTGTGGTTAGCTTGTGGTTAGCTGTGGTTATAATTTTGAACAAAAATCACTTCATATCTTTTTGTTTATGAGACTGGTCCAAAAAGACCTAATACACAAAATAAACCTAAGGTTTTACTATAGCTTAGTAAATCCAAATCAATAATCATAATTAAATATATTTATAACTGAAATTGTGACATACAAATAATCAACAGATAGGTAGCTGCATAGATACAAATGAATGTATTAGTATGTACATTCTGCAGAATTTCCATTCAATGCCTGCCTAAATAAATACCAGCCTGGTATTTGTGTCAAGTGGGTGTCATTAATCTGAAACACCTGGTCCCCAGGGGCCATATTCCCTGGTAATACCTGCTATGCAGGGCTAAGTTCATCACTTAGTGCCTGAGACACCACAATATGGGAATGCTGATGCATTTTTTGTGACGACCGCGCATGGGTCTCAATTCATGCATGGGTCCCCAAAATAAAATGACCTTGAATCAAACCCTACTTGGTGGGAGGTTGAATAAATATTACATTTTGCAGATCTAGATAATCTAGTTTGAATGTGTGTAGATTGTAGAATCATTGTGAATGTATGATTTGGTTTGATTTCTTTGTTTAATGGGATATCAACCTTCATGGGTTATTTAATGCCAAAGTCATCCTTCTAGATGAACTGTAGTGGTACTATTTAACCCATAGCTAGGAGAATAAGGAGGTTCATACCTTTCCCAAGGGTATTTACCCAAAAGTGAACTGAGACTGTATGTATGAATTGTAGAGTGTATGTGTGTGTGTGTGTGTGTGTGTGTGTGTGTGTGTGCATGCGTGTGCATATGTATTGTAGAATTAGTGTAAACATGTATACAATTATCTTATTTATTTTAAAATTCTAATTTAAAACTTTATTTTTCTTTTCTCTGTCAGGTCTGGCACTGATGCTTCTTTTGGTCTGTTTGCTCTCCCTTTTAACAGGAATTACAACGGGTCTCTTTATAGCCTGGTGCTGCTGCAAATGGAAACTCAAGCAGAAGTAGGTGTGTCTCTTAGTTTGCCCACAAAATCATCCAATTATTCAAACTTTGCTGCCTTAGACACATGTAGGAAGTGATTATTTTTATTTGATTATTGTTGTTAAAATTCAATTACTATTTTTGTATCTTCAGATGCAGTAGTTTTTCTCTGATGATAATTTCTAGTTTTTTATAATTTTTGAGGAAAATATCAATTGATGAATGATGGTAATTCTTTACAATATCATGAAGTGACTGTCCACAATCTGTTATACAATTATTGAATGATGTTTTATATTAATCATTTTTCTTAATTATATTTTATCATTCAGTTTGGTTGGGCTTTGAACTATTCGGCTCTTAGTTCAGGTGCACAGACATTAGGTGCAGTTTACACTCATGCGCAGAGGATATGACAATCCCAATTGTCATAATAAACCCCAGATAGGAAATGGGACTGGAGTGTGAATGACGTCATGCCCGGAAGTGATGGACTGGGAATTTGGAGATTTTGAAAAAGACGTCAGTTGGGACTTGACTGTGGGCCAGTCGAGTTGGTAGTTTACTGAGGACCAGTCTAGTTGGTTGTCAAATGGGGACTGGTTGAGTTGGTAGTTGACTTGGGCCATGTCAAGAGTTGAAGTTGAGTTAAGACCATGGTGTTGAGAAGTTGGGGTTTCGACCGTTGAGGTGTACGGGTAAGTTTTTTGGGTCCCAACCTGCGAAGATGAAAGGAGATCTAAAACGCCACAAGATGTGCCAAGTGTTTGAGTTTTGTTAGCATAGTATGATATGAAAGACTTTTAAGAATTGTGTCTCTCTCTCCTCGTGTCGAAGAACCGAACTCAGAAGTTAAGAAGTTAATAAACGTTCGTACCTGAACAACAAAGTCGCTTGTGTATTTGAGTCTGCTTTTGTTTTTGCATATGTATATGTACAGTTGTTATTGATATGGTTATGGGTATATAACAAATCATGGTATGCCACAATTTGACCTTTTTCAAACTCAGACAACTGCTTACAAGCCATTAGCAAAGGACTAAACACAAATTAGGATATCAAATCAAGGAAAAGAAAATTCTAATAAATTGCCTATTTTTTTAGTATTTCTGAGAATTTTCATTTTAGAAAATCATGACTTTTTTGCTACAACTAAAGGAACTTTAACAACAATAATCAAGGAAAATAATCATTTCCTATGTGTGTATAAGCCACTGAAATTTGATTAAAATTAGTGGCAATAATGAAAAATGGTTCAGGTTTTCACTGTTTTTTGTCCAATACTGTATGTATGTATAAATTTTTTTTTTTCAGAAAATAAAAATGTTACATTTTAGAGAAGTGATGTCAAATTTTGCATTTGATGAGATGTGTCTGTGATAAAAAGCTAACTTTTCACTTGTAACTTTAATTGCCCAGTCAGCTAGGGCTGTAGAATACACTGACTGCACCTCAGCAGAGGGGTAAGACCCCCCCCTAACGAGTGTCCTAGATATGACACTAAACAATCAGTGCTGGAGCTTTGGGGAATGCGGATTACCCCTTCATTGCCATTGCTCCCAGGTCTACTCTGGCCCGGAGTGGTAGCACCTGATAGGACCCTATCTATGGGTTAAATAGAACTAACAGCATACTTATGCTAAAAAGAATTGTTTGAATAAAATGAATAGCTTGAAATAGAAATGTTTTTGACGATTAAACCGTACTTATATTTAAACGGTGTGCTTATGCTTAACTTAATTATTTGAAATAGAACTGTTTTTCAACATTAAAACTGTTTTTACACTTAACTGAATTGTTACAAATAAGTGCTTGGATAGTTTGAAATGGAAATGCTTTTGAGAATTAAACTGTGTACTTATGCTAAACTGAATTGTTTTAAATAGAACAGATTATTTACATAAAAATGGATTTGGCATTAAATAACCTACAAAGGTTGATATGCCATAAAACCCAACAAACCAAACCAACCTGTAACTTTAAACAATTCATTCTGACTTTCCAGTCTGTCCTCAACCTCAACCATTTTGTGTCCTTGGCATGACATTAAATTGTATCTACTGATGGAGCAGTACATCTTTATTGCTGCTACTCCCAAGTCCACTCCATTTTGGGAGACAAAGTTATTGTAAGAAATGGAATAGGCAGCCCAAGTTCAAATCCTAGCTGGGGCTGACTGCATTTCCCTTCACACTAATGCTCTTGGGAAAGGCACGAATCCATCTGTTCTCCTGCCATTAGTGCAGTCTGGGATCTCTGGGTTTGGTAAGGCAACTGGCATAGGAGAAGGAAGACTGAATTCAAAACCAAGAGCTGAAGTCAAGTAAATACATACTCCCAGTTCCACTCTTACCCAGAGTGGTAGAACCTGTTGGGTCAAGTCCATGGGTCAAACAGTTTTGGTTGCGGAGGCATCCTCATGGTGAAGTGGCTAATGTATTGAACTGAAACATCGTTGTGAGTTCAAACTAAAGTTGCTCTATAACATTCACTTAAGATTAATACCCTTGCAAAAGGTATGAAATCCTTTATCCCCCAACAACAATGGGTTAAATAATACCACTAATGTTCTTCTACAAGGACGGCTTTTAGATAACTCATGAAGGTTGATATGCTATTAAAACAAAGAAACCAAACCAAATAGATCTAAGTTCAGTACAATATAACAACTGCATCTCTGCAGAGGGGTAAGACCCTCCCCCTTGAACAACAAGTGTCCTGGATATGACATGAAACAATCAGATGGTGAGGCTCCAGTCCTGGAGCTTTGGAGAATGTGGAGTACCTCTTCATTGCTATCGCTCCCAGGTCTGCTATGATACAGATTGGTAGCACCTGATAGGATTCTATCTATGTGTCAAATAGAACTGTTTGACATTTAAAATGTATGCAAACAAATGATTTATGTGAGATTGAATTATTAGAAATAGAACTCTTTGACCGTTTAACTGTATGTAAATTGTAGTGCTAGATAGCAATAGTTGAGACCATTTAACTGTGTAGAAATGATAGCAATATTTTATTCAGTTAAACAAAAAAATAAATAACAATCTGATTTAGTTAACCTGACAGACACAAACAAAAGATTAAGTTTAACATTATGTTTACATCACCCAGTCAGCTGCGGCTGTAGAATACACTGACTGCACCTCTGCAGAGGGGTAAGAACCCCCTTAATGAGTAACCTGAATATGACACAAAAGCATCTGATGGTTAGGCTCCAGCCACGGAGCTTTGGGGAATGTGGAGTACTCTTTCATTACCATTGCTCCCAGCTCCACTCTGACCATGCTGGGTCAGAGCGGACCTGAGATCTGATAGGGTCCTCCTATCTATGGGTCAAATAGAACTGTTTGACACTTGAACTGTATGTAAACAAATGACATAGGTTAAATTAAATTATTAGAAATAGAACTGTTTGATCATTTAACTGTGTGTAAACAAATGGATGATGTTTAATTGAACTGTTAGTGATATATAGCAATACTTGGAATCATTTTACTGTGTGCAATGAATGGTGTTGAATAGAATAATTAGTTTTAGATAAAAATACTTGTAACCACTTCACTGTGTGCAAACAAATGATTAATATTGAATAGATTATTAGTGTTAGATAGTAATAATTAAAACCATTTAACTATGTAAAAATAATAGCAATACTAGAGTCCAAATAAATTAGTTCTAACTCATTTAAAAATGAAATTACCAACAAACTATACATTTACAAATCATATGTATATCCATTTTGAATATGTGCAAGCAAATGACTGATGTTGAATTGTTGCCGTTGTATAACAGTACTTGAAGCCATTTTACTGAGTGCAAAAAAATGTGCTTGGACCCGTTTAAAAATGTTATCAGTAAAAGTGTTTACAAATCATATGTTTAATATGTATATGTATAAATAGGATTTGGCATTAGATAACCCACAATGGTTGATATGCCATAAACCCAACCAAACCAAATCATATATATCTAATAAATATGAATACACAGGATTTGACATTAAATAACTTACAAGGCTTGATATGCCATACGACACAACCAAACCAAACCAAACCAAACCAAATATATCTGTTTGAAAATCATTACATTGGTTGTGTTTTATGGCATATCAACTCTAGAGGGTTATCTAATGCCAATTCCAGTTGATACATATAGATTTTTAATATATGATTTGTAAATGAATAGTTTATTAATAACATTATTTTTGAACACTGCAACAATTGAAATCATTTAAATATCTAATGCTAATAGTTTTATTTGCACACAGTTAAATGGTTTCAAGTATTGATATTTAACACGAATAATTCTATTCAGCTATGTTCATCCGTTTGCACACAGTTAAATAGTTTCAAGTATAGAAAATGATTATTTTTATTTGAACCATAAATGAGACCCTAACAAGTACTACCAATCTGGGTCAGAGTAGACCTGGGAGTAATTGCAATGAAGGAGAACTCCACATTCCCCGAAGCTTCAGGACTGGAGCCTCGACATCAGACACAGTTTATTGTCATATTCAGAACAATTGTTGCTGATGTCTTACTCTTCTACAGAGACGCAGTCAATGTATTCTACGGTGACAGTCAACTTTGCTGAAAATTATTAGTATTAGATAGAAATACTTGAAACCACATAAATGTATGCAAGTTTTAAGTATTAAGAATAGTTACTTGAAACTATATTTATTTACAAAGGATTATAATTATTAATTACCATGGTGTAATGGTTATCGTCGTAGGAAATGGACATGGCGACACGAGTTCAAATCCTGCACGAGACTGATAGCATTTCACATAGCACTAATACCCTTGGGAAAGGTATGAATCCAATTATTCTCCCTCCAGGGCAGACTGGGTTCTTCAGCCTTGGTGAGGCAACTAGTCTAGGAGAAGGAAAACTCTAAATTCAAACCTCCACTTAAAATTTGATGTCATATCCTGCCCAAGCGGAGGGGTTGGTAAATATGATAATTATTAATTACTTTAAAAAATCAATAACCCAACATGGGTGGACATGCCATAAAAACAACTAACATTTGCTCCTTTGGGATTTTGACTCTCAAACTGATTCCTTTGTCTGTCAGTCTGTCCTGATCTCTATAGTCTGAAAGTATTGAAGTGCAGGTTTTTGTCATGCCACTGTCTTGATCATGGTAATCAAACTCTATACTCTGAAATATTTGAAATACTGATTTTCTTGGACAAAACTTTCAAACTTGGAAGAATGGTGCAATATGGTCTTCCTACTTTATTTCTTCACATATAGTCCTTGTGCCAGACTTAGCTAAAGTTAATAACTGCATTTATGCTTCCCAGTTGTTTACATTAGCGACACATTAAGCTTTATTGGTCCAAGTCAACAAAATTCATTATGAATATAAAAAAATAATTCAATGAAGAATGAGTTTTCTCAAAAATTTCTTTAAATGTTAAAAAAAAGTATTTTCTTGGTTGGACTAAGAACTTTTCAGCAACACAATCCTATAATATATATATATATATAAATATATATGTAAAATAAATAGGATTTATATATATATATATATATATATATATATATATCAAGCTGTTTTTGTTGGTTTTTTTTTTGTTTAATTTTCTGTGATGTCATTAAAATGTTCTATTCTTCCTACACTCTCAGTAAAATATATATATATAAACTATAAGGCATCCATTTTTTTATAACTTTTTCTTTTTTTTTTCTCTTTTTTTTCTTTCATGCAGTGACTATGAGGATCTTGACTTGAAAACCCCAGACACTGAAAAACGAAAACCCTCTGTTGACCCTGAATCAAATGAAGACCTATTTATTTTGCCAAAGGAAACAATTCCTATCATGTACACTTCCCAGGCAGGGGTGGACCCCCAATGTTTATCTCAAGAAAATCCACCCCGAAAGATAATAATCATAAAGAAACATAACTAAAACAGGAGTTTTAAAAAAATCAAATTTTATCAGTTTTTACAGCTATTTTTCTCTCCTTTTCTCAATATACCTAAAAAGGAATTGAAATTCAATTTTTATCAATACAAAAACCTGTAATACTCATTCCTGCTAAGAATCAACCCTAGAACATTCTAAACATTTTTAGAATAACATTTGTCTCTGACACATTGCTTAAGTTGTTAATAAAGCCAAACCCCTTTCAGTGCTAACACAATCAGCTGTTCTTTTATGGAATGATAATGTGTATTTGACTAACATATTTGAGATTGTTTCACTGTGTATACCTTTACCTATCTTCTGTGGTTGCCTCCCTTGTTATTACAAGGTCAAACTATTGCCACTAATTGGAGATTGTTGCCTTCATTTTCCTGTATTTCAACTATTCTCTATGTGGGGTGTTTCCTCATGGTGTAATGGTTAAAGCGCTGGACTGCGGAATTGTAGTAAGCAAGTTCGAACTCCAGTCATGCTATTATGTTCACTTTCAGACAAATACCCTTGAGAAAGGTATGAACCCCTTTATCCTCCCAGCTATGGGTAAAATCGTACCACTACTGTCCTTCTAGAAGGATGGATTTGGCATTAAATAACTCAAGAATGTTGATATGTCATTAAACAACAAACAAAATGTCTAAAATGTAATAGAATAAATTACTCACATTGCGTCTGCGTTTGACCATTGGGAAAAGAAAAAAAGAGGAATGTGAGTTTGTGGACTCCTTATATGCGAGTAGCGGTAATTTGCATATGAGGAGAAGAGGCTATAAAAAGACCAAATTGGCGAGGCAGGGGCATGTTATTCTGAGAGCAGAGAGCAGACATTGAGTTAAGAGAAGTTGGTGTGAGTTGCAGAGTCATGTTACTCTAAAAGTTGGTGCGAGCAACATAGTTGGCGTGAAGGAGTTCCGACCCCTTTTTTTATTAAAAAATTAAAATATTCTTCATGTCTTATCATCTTGTTTAAAGCCAGGAGGAAGCTTTTTCCACAGTGTGTTCTTTACATTGTTCATTTTCTTTTGATTTGAAGCCAAGCCTAGTTGTATCATAATTTTTTGGCTAATGTGGCCATGACAGGGAACTTCTAAAGGAAAGCACATTAATGGAGCAACTCTTTGTATTTGTCAAAACAAATACATATATAATTTTAAAAACGTGTATAAAAAGAAATAATTCAAAGAAAAAAATTTAGTTTATAGATAAAATAATCAGAGACAGTGTTTAGAAAGCTCTGATCCAGATCATTTCTACAGCAAAATGAAAATCTTTAAAGTGAAAATTTTGCTAATATACAGGTTGTTTCAGAAAGATTGATATCATTTCATAATCTAATAACTTGACCAATTCTCATTCAAATAATCTCAAATTTTAACATCATGTCTAGAAACAACTCAAAATTCCATGTTTAAGTTTGTTTTTTTTTCAGATATAGAAATGCCATTCACAGAAAAGGAAAAGGGGTTTTAAACATAGAATTTTGAGTTGATTCTACATCTGTGGTTAAAATTTGAGATCATTTGAACAAGAATTAGAAATGATTTAAATTTTTTTAAACATTCTGCATACAAATATTTATGCAAGTTTGATCCTCACTGGGTGACACTGTTACCCAAGCTGGCTTGGGAGTCAAGAATTTTTTTTAATATCAAAGCAGAACTTCACTATTTGGAAGATCAGTGTTACACAATCTTCTTTTTTTATTTCTGTACTAATGTGTCCTGTACTAAGTGAATAATTATCAAATAGTACTTTTTGTAATAGAAATAAGGTGTATGATAAATCTGTTTGAAAAAATTTTTAAAAAAGGCTTTATTTCAATATATGTTCAAATAAGTTCTTTTCGTTTAACGCATTTCCTCAAAACATCTTATTCATTGATAGGTCAATCATTTGTTCAAAGTTACATTTGCTAATCTTAAGTAACAGTTATATAGATTGGTCTAGTGGTTAGAGCATTTGCCAATGGTCCGGGAGACCTAGGTTCAATCCTTGGTTGCGTCATACCAAAGACTTTAAAAATGGTACTTGATACCTTCTTGCTTAACAGTCAGCAATATAAGGTACGTATCAAGGGTAAAGTGGAGCAATCCAAGGAAAGGAGTGGCACCCTCCCCTACACCTCGGTGTAGTAGCTATTGAAAACGGAGCCTTCTGGTTGCCCTCGACTATGGTTGCCTACTTTACTTTACTTACTATATAGATTGAATCTATATTAAGTCCTTAATGGATTATCAAGATATAGGCATATTGGATTCCTTGATACTAGGATGAATATTTAGTGGATTTCTCACTCACCAAGGACCAATATTAACATAAGTGTATCCCTGATACATTGAATAAACAGAAAGACAAGCTCATTTATACATACAGAAACATTTAATAAATGAATACAAGAATTATTGAAAAGAATACACACACATCTCAGATAAAATATGCACAAGCAATTTGTAAAATGGTTAAAAAAATGGAAAAGTTTTTTTCAAGAAAGATGGACAGTAAAATGGTCATGGCTATCTTCATTGCACATTTCAATAGTGAGGTGAGAGATATTTGTACTGTTCAAAGAACAAAGGAAAAAGAAACTAAGAATTTGCGGGGATGGATTGTCATGTGGTAGTCCACAAGTCACTAAATGGACATGCCTATTTTCCAAGGGAGATAATTCATTATCTCTCTAAAGACCTTTTTCTTTTTAAATATTTTATTCTTTTCAGATCAGTTCAAGTTAACTATTTGAAAATCTTATTAGAGAATAAGTAAATATTAAACTTCTTATATTTAGCAGCACCAATCTGTTGCAACAAGCAAGGTTATAGTTTTAGCTATTTCTGAAGTAAATCTAGAAAAAATATCTATTTCCATTTACATGTGAGTACTTTGAGAATATATACATATACACAATCCCCTTATCCCCTCTATTATCAGTTAAATAGTACAATAACTGTTCTTCTACAACAATGGCTTTCGCATTGAATAACCCATAAATGTTGATATGCCATTAAACATGGCTTTGGCATTAAATAGCCCACAAATGTTGATATACCATTAAATAAAGAAACTAAACAATGCATAAAATTGCATTGTTGCTTTAAGGGTGAAATCTGATATTTTATTGAGACTTACCCTGTATTGCCCTGTTGGCTGCAGAGGGGTAAGACCTCCCTCGAATGAGTATCCTGGATATGACACTAAAACAATCTGATGGTGAGGTTCCAGTAATGCTGGAGCTTTGAGGAATACAGAGTACCCCTTCATTGCCTTCGCTCCCAGGACCATTCTGGCCTAGAGTGGTTGCACCCAATAGGGTCCTATCTATGGGTCAAATAGAACTAAACTGAGTACTTATGCTAAATTGAATTGTTTGAAATTGAACTGTTAGATTGAACTGAATAGCTTGAAATAGAAACGCTTTTGGCAATTAAACTGTGTACTTATGCTAAACTGAATTGTTTGAAATAGAACTGTTTATATGTATAACAATGGATTAGGCATTAATAACCAACAATGGTTGATGTGCCATAAAACCAAATCAACCAAACATACCCCGTATATAGTAAAGTTGATGACCTTAGTCGAGGGTGACCCAAAGGCTCCCTTTTCAATAGCTACTACACTGAGGTGTAGGGGAGGGTGCTACTCCTTTCCCTGGATTGTTCCACTTTACCCTTAATCCTAGCCTTATAATGCTGAGTGTTAAGCAAGTGGCATCAAGTACCATTTTTTGAGTCTTTGGTATGACTTGACCTGGGATTGAACCCCGGTTTCCCTGTTTATAGAGAGTATTTATACAGCATATCCTCTTGTTGTAAGAGTTAACTCATTTGAATTCAGCGAGTTATGCTTTCTTTAAGCAAAAAAAAAAAAAAAATTTATAATTCCTAAATGGTACTTGATACTTCTTTGCTTAACACTCAGCATTATAAGATACGTATCAAGGGTAAAGTGGAGCAATCCAGGGGAAGGAGTAGTGCCCTCCCCTACACCTCAGTGTTGTAGATATTGGAAATGGAACCTTTGGGTCACCCTCAACTAAAGGGAGACAACTTTAATTTTTACTTACTATTTATATATGTGTATTTTTTTATATTAAAGAATATTTACATCTCCAAAATGTTGGGTGAAAAAAATGATCTATTTAGAAATTAATAAAATGGAAATGATAAAACAAGCATCCTAAACATGAAAATAACTAATTAATTTTTTAAGTGGTTTGTGCAAAAATACTGAAATATCAAATAAAAGTACTGTCAATAGATGCATAGGTGAAGTATGGACTGCTATTGAAAAGTTAATGACCATATGGAAATCTGATTGTTCGGATAAAATAAATAATGAGAATTCTTCCAAGGGTTTTACCATGTTGGTACTATGATATGGTCAACGAAATGCCTGGAGAAAAAGTTAGATGATAACTACACAAAGATGTACTGTGTGCTATTTTGAACAAATCCAGGAAGCGGCATCTCACAAAACAGCAGCATGCATGGCCACTTACCACCCATCTCACTAGACGTGGTGTAATTGTTATCATCACAGGAATTGGACACGGTGACTCGAGTTCAAGTCCTGGACGAGACTGATTGCATTTCAC
Organism: Sepioteuthis lessoniana; assembly: GCA_963585895.1. Classification (NCBI taxonomy): domain Eukaryota; kingdom Metazoa; phylum Mollusca; class Cephalopoda; order Myopsida; family Loliginidae; genus Sepioteuthis; species Sepioteuthis lessoniana. The sequence goes on along the minus strand of OY757921.1, from coordinate 80,637,974 downwards.
ATAGCACTAATACCCTTGGGAAAGGTATGAATCCAAGTATTCTCCCTCCAGCTATGGGTAAATAGTAGGACAGACTAGGTTCTTCAGCCTTGGTTAGGCAACTAGTCTAGGAGAAGGAAAACTCTGAATTCAAACCTGTCAAACTCCGCTTAAAAACTGACCTTGTGTCATATCCTGCCCGAGCGGAGGGGTTGGGTAGATAGGATCTCACTAGACATTTAAGTAAAACTAGTTGAGCAAGTGTTAGCTCACTGGGACAACTGGCAAGAAAGAGTCAAGGGAATCTGTGTGATAAGCACATCTTGAAGGTGATTTGTCCAGTCAGCTGGGGCTGTAGAATACACCGAATTCACCTCTACAGAGGGGTAAGACCCCCCCCCCAACGAGTGTCCTGTATATGACTCTAAACAATCTGATGGTAAGGTTCCAGTAATGCTGGAGCTTTGGGGAATGTGGAGCACCCCTTCATTGTCATTGTACTTAGGTCTATTCTGGAACCTGATAGGGCCCTATTTATGGGTTAGAACACATAACCCTTTCGCAACCATTTCGAATAAAGTGTGAGAGGTATATTTTTCTAAAGAAGTGTGTTTGTTCGTGATTATTATTGATTTTGTTTCCGCATGTATATGTGTATAGTTGTATATGTACTATGACTAGGCAACATTTAGATGTATGTACTTAGCCAGGACTTTTCAAACTCTCATGGAGGTATAAACATACCTGATGATAGTTGATGTTTTTTTAGCAACAGTGAGAGGGGAAAAAAAATGATAATCTGAGAGATTATAAAAAATTACTCTTAATACCCAATATAAACAGATTTCGTTAATGATAAAAGCCAATTATAAATGATACCATAACTAACAAAATAATGGCATTAATATTTAAAATATCCTTCCAAAATGGATCTTCTTTAAGATCAACCACATCATCTGAATGTCTGGTTTCATTCTTATTGGTTGACATTCCACACAAAAATAAGATTTTACGATAACAGCTTGAGTTGTCTTCAAAATCTGAAAAAAAAAAAAAAATCAAAACATAACAAATTCCAAGTTCATAAATGGCAAGGATTTTTAAACAGAAAAATTAAGGATTCTATATGTATGTATGTATGTGTGTGTGTGTGTGTGTGTGTGTGTGAGAGAGAGAGGAAGAGAGAGTGAGTAAAATGTGGATCATTCATTGGATATTTAATGATTTTTATCTATTTAAAAAAAAAACAAAAAAACTATTTAGTGATTGAAGTAATGCTACATATAATAAATATGTAGTACCAGATAAATTCCTACATTTTTTTCACTTCACTGGTGTCCGAACAAATATAGTCAAGTGTCGCAGGAAAGAATAGACAAAGACAGATTTATAAGAATGACATGTCTATTCTGATTCTTTTCTCTTTTGCTTATATATATCTGTATTCACATATGTATCATACCAGTACTGATGATACATTTGAAAGAAAGAGGAGAATGGAGAGAAAAAGAAAAGAGAATGAGAGAGAGAGGAAGAAGAGACAAGAAGGGAGGGAGAAGAAAAATGAGTGGGGAAGAAAGGGATTAGAGAAAAAGGAGAAAATATGAGAGAAAGGAGATGATAATGAGAAAGAAAATGAGTGGGGTGTAATGAGATGGAAAGAGTGTTGTTCTTCTCCTAAACTGGTCGCCACGAAGACTATGGACAAGTAGTTTTGGCCAATTTATGAAAAACACGTATGCAACTGGCTCAGGAAAAATTTTGCAACAGAAATGAAACAGTGTTTTTGGTAGAACAACATGTACTGCCTAACATATTGAAAGTTTACAGGAAATATTTTGTGGAATAGGTTCAAGTTGCCAATTAAATTTTAATAATTATTTTGGCAATTCCCCAACTCCTGTCAGCAAAGTCTCTGGTGACACAGATAAAAATCTGTTTCTTTTTTATTATTTCAACTGTAATATATGTACTTGAGTTATGGTATTTTAGATAATGAATGAGAAGTATAAATATTAACTTTAAAAGAGGAATTTTATTCTTCGTATACAACGCCACGTGTTGACTATAAAATGTCCGGCGGTCAACACACGTGTTTTGTATCTGGAATCTCTTCAGCAACTGCTTCCTCTTCTGTTCATGGGTCGTCTTCGGCAACTGCTACTATCTCCACTGATTTGCCAAAGGGAAAGGGAGAGCGAGAGAGAAAAGAGAGAGAAGGAAAGAGAGAAGCGTGAGAGGCGATGGATTCTGGGATAGCATTCCTTGCCCGAGGTGGAAGTAAGGACCAAGATTTCTTTTGAGGTAGTATTGACTGCCCCATTTACTGACCTTAGTAAGGGAGGTGATACTACACAACCATATGAAGTATTTCGTTGTTTTGTTTGTTTTTATTGCATAACAAACATAGATAAAACGCAAACGATATAATCAGAGATTAAATTAGTGAACAAAACATGAAATATGTGTTCTAATTTGTGAGGTTTCTTTGTTTCAATGTTATTTGCAATTGGCATTGGCCATATTGTAACTGGCTGTCATAATCAGACTCAGAATCTGTCTCATCAGTTAAACTTGCATTGTTAGCACAAACGTCTTTATGATAGATAATTGTCTATCTCGGAGAATAGACGTGTCCGTTAGGTGGCTTATGGATAGTCATCTCACTATCTGATAAATACATTCTCGTTCTCTCTTATCTTTATTCTTTGAACAGTAGATACGTTTTTCTCCGATGGTAATTGTGCTCTTCACCACCCTGTAAGACTTTCTATTTTTTATATCCCCTTTTACATACTCATATTTACCCAACCCCTCCGCTCGGGCAGGATATGACACACGGTCAATTTTTAGGCGGAGTTTAACAGGTTTGAATTCAGAGTTTTCCTTCTCCTAGACTAGTTGCCTCACCAAGGCTGAAGAACCCAGTCTACTATACTATTTACCCATAGCTGGAGGGAGAATAATTGGATTCATAGCTTTCCCAAGGATATTAGTGCGATGTGAAATGCAATCAGTCTCGTCCAGGATTTGAACTCGTGTCACCGTGTCCATTTCCTATGACGATAATCATTACACCACGGACACCTCCATACAAACTACTGGTTCATAGAAAAATATGTGCATGATTTTATCTGTTGAGATACATTCGTGCATTCTTTTCAATACTATCTGTATGTATATCATGCATATTAAATGTGTGTGTAAGTGGGATTATCTCGTCTTTCATTCCGTTTGTTTCAGTGTCACTGTATCGTGGATATAGTAATGCTAATATTGGAATTGTGGGACTCCGTTAAGTATCTTCCTTAACTCTAAGCAACTGTGGGGTATGTTGTTTTAGTGTTTAGCTGATATTTGTTGCCACAATTTATGTTGGTTCATTATTGAAAAGCAAACGAAGTATACGATGTAAAACGACGCAGACAAAAGAACATTCAAAACAAAGCAATACAAACAAAATTAAATTTATATATCAACAAATACATAAAAAGGAAACGTTACAAAACATTACGAATATTCTAATATAGTCTGTTAAATATTCCTCTGTGTGTGTGCGTGTGTGTATGTAACTAACACGAATATAATGGTGAAAGACTAAATATTAAAAGTGTCCTGTAGACTATAAAATGTATGTTGACTAAGTATTTCATGCAAGGTATCAATATACAGAAATATAGCAATGTATTCTAGGAGGAACGTGTCTTCTTCCATGTTGGTTGTTTGTCTCTTTCGGGATTTGACGAAATTTCTGAGGCTGTGTTCGAGGCTGGAACAAGTCTAACCGAAAAAGCAGGACAGGAAAGAAAAAGGTCGCAGAATGTATATGCACCCATATTACGCGTATTGAGTTGTGTTTTATTAAGTGGTAAGGTCAAGCTGTTTCTGGAAGTCGAAACGAAGACAGAGAGAGAGAGAGAGAGAGAGAGAGAGAGAGAGAGAGAGAGAGAGCTGTCTCTGGAAGTCAAAGTGTGAGAGAGCGAGTTCTTGGAATATAGGGAATCCTTGCCATGTGGTCGGCTCCAAATGTGCGGGGCAAAATTAAAGATGTGGACGTAGTTGTGAGCCCAAATCACGTGGCTTTCCTGACTAATGGGTTCTCAAGACTAATTAGTTTTTCGACATCACCATCTTTGTTTCGGGAACAAGTGATATCACGGCCATTTTAAAATATTGGAGTGTAAATCCTATACAACCCAATAAGATCTACAGGTGCATCAAACAACTTCTAGGAGTTTCTGGGGAGCATTGTCATTGTTGTAATATGTAGTATTGTTGTGCCCCTTGTCTGATCCCTTTAAACAACGGCCGGTCATCTGCCCTTTATATCGTCACTTCCTCTAATGGCTGTCACATAATAAACATGTCATCTCCAAAGTGCCTATCTTCATTTTGTTTATCCAAAGTCATCGTTGTGAATTAAACCTACATAACATAACAGTCATGATAGGTAAAAACTATAAAAGTTCAATAGGATATTTGTATCTGTTCCATTCAATATTTTTCAATAAACTTTTGACATATTGGTCTGCCACATAAACTTAGTTTTACGTTGGATATACCCAAGACAAAAAGCAACCAGAGACTGAAGAACTAAATGAATCAATGATATCTTATATAAATGTAATTGCCAATCATTTTTTTTTTTCAACTTACTGTCTCATTTCTCAAGCGACTGAACAAATGTTTTAGAAGTAAGATTATATCATTAACAATCTTGGATTTTGCAAATTAGAGTAATACTTACAAATATCTTCAATGACCATCTGTGTTGGTTTATGTTCAGGGTCGTTTGTTTCTTTTTTTGTCTCCCGTGTCCACCAGGTTACTCGGCACAACTAGTTTGTAAGAAGCAATAACCAAAGTTTAATGTATTGATATATTAATAATAATAATAAATAACAAGAGCAGAGATTGGAATTAAAAGTACAAATTTTGTAAACAATATGTGTTTGTAGGGCTCAGTAATTCTATGTCATCGAGCTGCAACTAAAATTGTTCATATATATATATATATATATATATATATATAATCACGTGACCGAAGCAGTTCAAGCTGTAGTAGGTATCCACCACTGTGGTTGGTAGTATCCTGATAGTTGGTGCGTTGACACATTGCGCATTGCTTTCCTGGTCAGATTATTGTGCAACAGATTCTTATTCGGGAACTTACACTTTACGAGTTCGAACAAAGCCATAATGCCGTAGAATCAACCAAAAAAAAACAAAAACATTTGAAGTACGAAAGGTGAAGGCGCAGTTTATCACAGTAACCATTTAGGTCAAGAAGTTTAGATCGGGTTACATAATGATCAGAAAAGGTTACGGAGGCCTAAAAACGTGGATTTCATGATCATGTTTCAAGCTATGGAGGGAAATCTGACGAACAGTGCTCTGAGAATACCAGACAAGTCTGGGATATTACAGTCCAGTATCGTTTATGTTCAGGGTCGTTTGTTTCTTTTTTTGTCTCCCGTGTCCACAAGGTTACTCGGCACAACTAGTTTGTAAGAAGCAATAACCAAGGTCATCTTCACGACCTCGTTGCCAAACTTTTGCAAAACGTTGTGTTCACCCAAGTGTATATATATATATATATATAACCCTCCACATGAACAGAATGTGACGCAAGTTCTATTTTAATTCCACATTCCCCAGATCTCCAGAATAAGGGCCTCACTATTAAATGCAGTTTAGTGTCATACCTAAAATCCCTCCAATTTTTAGAAGGGTCTTAAGTCCTCTGCAAAAGAAGCAGCTTATTTTAGTTTCTTTATTTAATGGCATATCAACTTTCCTGGGTTATGTAATACCAACGCCATCCTTCTAGAACAGCAGGGATGCTATTTAACCCATAGCGGGGAGGATAAGGGGGTTCATAGCTTTCCCAAGGGTATTTTTTCGAAAGTGAATGTAATAGGGCGACTGGAATTTGAACTTTCTTGCTATGATTGCACAGTCCAGCTCTTTAACATTTACACCACGAGAACATCCCGCAGTGATGCTATTTAACCTATAGCTAGGAGGACAAGGGGGTTTATACCTTTCCCAAGGGTATTTCTCTGAAAGTGAAAGTAATAGCGCAACTGGAGTTCGAACTCGCTTACTACAATTCTGCAGTCCAATGCTTTAACCATTACACCACGAGGACAACCCCTACCTTACTTTTAAGCTCCGTCAACAGAGTAGGCAGATCAGATGTCTCAGCAATGTCAAGTCTCTGAGGATGATATATGAACTCTTCCTAAGTATGTTATATATTAAGTTGTAAGCTGTTATTAGAATCCTTAAAAGCATACTGGTAAGCAATCAAGAAGGGATTAATAAAGAAAGAAAAAGTGCCCGTGGTGTAATGGTTATCGTCGTAGGAAATGGACACGGCGACACGAGTTCAAATCCTGGACGAGACTGATTGCATTTCACATAGCACTAATACTCTTGGGAAAGGTATGAGTCCAATTATTCTCCCTCCAGCTATGGGTAAATAGTAGGGCAGACTAGGTTCTTCAGCCTTGGCGAAGCAACTAGTCTAGGAGAAAGAAAACTCTGAATTCAAACCTGTTAAACTCCGCTTAAAAATTGACCTTGTGTCATATCCTGCCCGAGCGAAGGGGTTGGGTAAATATGATAAAGAAAGAAAAAGAATTGGTTGATATTTCAGAGTATAATTACATCATCTTCAGGTTATTATTTTCTTAAGCTGACTTGAAATATTTCGTTTTCTTAAAAATTATAAACGATTTAGTCTTAAATTACGTATTTTGTTTATATTTTTTTAGATCTGGCATTTTAAATCAATGTCGTTGTTAGTTACTTTTTTTCCCATTGTAACTCAATTGTGTTATAATTCTATTGTCGTTGTTAGTTTTTTTTCCATTATAACTCAGTTGTGTTATAATTCTATTGTCGTTGTTAGTTTTCTTTTCATTGTAACTCAGTTGTGTTATAATTCTCTGACAGATAGGAACTGTGTGGTTCACAAGTAATAAAGGATAAGTTCTAGTTGAGAATCGAACTTATATCCCTTTTGCTTCGAGGAAGCAGTTCAAGCCGTAGTAGGTACCCACCACTGTGGTTGGTAGTTAAACTCACCAAATGCTCTGAACTACAAAGAGCCATTGGTTTCTAAAAGCTCAAATCAAAACTTTAAATTCATCCCTTATACTGTTTCTTGGTTTCTACTCTTAGTAGACCAACTGGTGTGTTTAATCAGGCTTCTCCAAAGCAAAGAGGGTGTAAGTTCAAATTTTACTGAAAGCTTATCTTTGATTTGCAATCTCTGCTGTTCTTCACTGTCATGGATTGATGACATAAGAGAATTGTATTAAAAAGCAAATAAGAAATTAAAAAATTTGAACAAAAATAAACCAAAAATAATTATGGTAAAAATTTGTATCGGGACGCTTGGAGTTGGAGAAGATACGAAATCTAATCTCTACTCCCAAAAGGCTTATACTAGCATTAATATATCCGTGATATACTAACGATGAACAAAACGGGAGGATATGCAAGATAAATGTTCTTGTATGTACAAATGCATTTAACTTTTTATATACATAATATACATACCAATGGTATTAAAATGAAAGAATACTCAAACATGTCCCATTAGCTAGAAATATATTGTTCCATGATCAAGTAGCGCGTGGAAGAGGTACAAAAATGAAAAAAGGCTTACTTTAGAGGATGTAAAATAGCCACGTGGCTTTAATATTCCCTGGCTGAGTCAAAGACAACGCCTTTCCTGTTTAAAGACCACAGTAAAAAGAGATGAAGAATGGGTTTCTGAAACTGTCATGCGCAACGGCCATACCCATTCTCTACAGTAGTTGATTATTTGTTGTCTTCCTTCACTATTATTAATAATAATAATTTTGACGAGTAATTCTTTCATCTTTAAATTTTATAAATTTATTAATTTCAATGATACTTTGATTACAAACCTCTTCCTTAGTTCTTGGTTTGGTTAGAAATGAAAGTGTCACCATTATAATAGCTGAAACAGCAGTTTCCATTGCAGCAATATACAGGAAGTGGATTTTAAGAAACTCTGGCCGATTGTCCTCTGAACCACACATTGGTGTTTTGTAGATAAATGACATTATAAGGCGTGCAAAGCCTAGCATTTGTCCTGCAAGCATTCCCCAAAAGGCAGCCTAAAATAAAAACAAAAACATTTAAATTATTAAATAACTGAATAAAGTATACATATAATAATAATGATAATCTTCTATCAATCATTATAAGCTTCAAGAACGAAGCTTCAAGAACGAAGATTAAGAGGGGGGGTCCTCGTGGTGTAATGGTTAAAGCGATGGACTGCAGAATCGTAGTACGCGAGTTCGTACTCCAGTCGCGCTATTACATTCACTTTCGGGCAAATACCCTTGGGAAAGGTATGAACCTCCTTATCCTCCCAGCTATGGGTTAAATAGTACCACAACTGTTCTTCTAGCAGAATGGCTTTGACATTAAATAACCTAAAACAAAGAAACCAAACCAAACCGAAGATTAAGAAAGGTATAGTTCATGTTAACTGCAGGCACGCTCGTGGGTGACAAGGTAAACGCGGAACAGGCAGGCACAGTCACGGCCGCTGCAACTAAAGGTCTGGTCAGGTTCTGACGATTTTAATATAGCGGTTCTTCCTCCGGCTCTGAGGGTGGCTCTGCTGGTGTTTTCGAAGGCCAAGGACAATATGGTTGATGGTGAAACTACAGGCGCCACGGTGCTCAGCTAGGGTGGAATGCTCACATCAATATCACACCACAGAACAAAGTAATTTCATTTTATACCTAAACAAGGTAACTTCACGGCTATCGTTGTAGGAAAATGAACTTTACGAGCTCAAGTTCAAAACCTGGACAATGCTGCTTGCATTTCACTTGATGCTAATACGTTTGAGAGAGGTTGGAATAGATTTTTTCTTTCTCTTCCCCATACAGAAATAGGCAAATAATAGGAAAAACTGGATTATTTATTCTAGGTAGGGCAACCAACCTAGGAGAAAGAAAACTAAATTCAAACCGTTTAAAAATTAACTTTGCATCGCATTCTGCCTGTTGATTACAAACCTCTTCCTTAGTTCTTGGTTTGGTTAGAAATGGTTTATGGCATATCAATTCGTCAAGGGTAATTTTATGCCAAGAAATTATGGAACTGCGTTCATTGTACATTCATATTGTGAAATATTGAGATATCGAGTAATAGTACTGATTTAGATAGATATTTTGACATCATTACATGTACTTTATAATATAAATTCCTGAACTATGTACACATTTTATATGTATATACAATGAGACAGAGAGACATAATATCGAGTAGTGGCACTGATTTAGATATTTTGCCTAGTCATTCAAGAGGGGTTTTTTTCCATACGGTCCAATCGGATACAAATAATTTTTTAACAGATCTATTTAACCTATAAATGGGACCCTAACAGTTACTACCACGGCGAGTCAGAGTTGATCAGAAAATAATGGTGGGCTAAAAAGTTCATGTGAAGACGCCATATCTGCTGTTGATGCCTTTTTTAATCACTGGTATCCAAGCACTGCAACACCGATGGAATAAGTGAATGGACCGCAAGGAGAAACAATAAACCTCATTTGGTCACATTCCATTTGAGTATCTTGGTCAGCCTATTAACTTTTCAGCCGACCCTCGTACATCATAGTTATTCTAAGCGAAATTTAGAGTTGGTATAAGATTCAAACACGAGGCGCCAAGTGAGGATAAAATTCATTACTCAGTGGTAATTGACTTGTGAGACTGAAATTCGTGGAGCGTTTCAAGTAGCATGCAGACGTTTATGAATCAAAGTTGCGATAATCCCCGAAATATCGGGATTACCTTTTCTTTTTCTTTTTTTCTTTTTTTAGGGTAATTGTTTACTTTGAAGTTAGCTATAGCTCTAAGAAAAGTATTGAATTAGCCCACTAATGTTTCTTTTAGCAGTAATAGATAAGACGCAAAATATTTTTTCTTTAATAGCTGAACATTCTGGCTTCATAAAACATTTCTTAAACAAACAAGATCAAATTATTTAAATTTGGGATATGTTTTTCAAAGTCATGTGCATTGTACTAATTCTATAGTTATTGCCAAGGTTGGTAGAGTATTCGCCAATGGTCCGGGAGACCTAAGTTCAATCCCAGGTCGGGTCATACCAAAGACTTAAAATATGGTACTTAATACCCCCTTGCTTAACACTCAGCAACATGGTACGTATCAAGGGTAAAGTGGAACAATCCAGGGAAAGGAGTGGTGCCCTCCCCTACACCTCGGTGTAGTAGCTATTGAAAAGGGAGCCTTCTGGTCGCCCTCGACTACAGTCGCCAACTTTACTTACGTTTAGATGTTATGAAGTCTATAACAGTTCTTGTGATTTAACTTTCATTGATGTTTAAACAAAACAGGTGCGAAGATGGAAAAAAAGGAAGATCTGTGTATTCTGACGTAGGATCCAGCCGCTGGCCGATATGTCTAGCTTAGCGTAGGAATTTTCGCCGAAATCAAATTCCTCGGCTTTCCTTATTGAATTGAGATAACTGGCACTATTCGCCAAGTTGTGAATTTTTGATCCGAATAGCAGTGTTTTAGTTACCTCAGGTCTTATAAACTGGGAGTCGATCTTATTTTGGCTGGAATCTACGCCAAAGATTCCCAGGACACAAAAAAGAGAAAAGCAACACATTCGATTTTTGTACAACTTTCTCAAAGCTGTTGTCTTTATCTCGCCATAGAAGAATTTACATAAATGCGTAGAATACAAAAGAAAAAAAAAGATCACACGAAACTTATCCGCTCATTTTAAGAGGGGACAGAGAGGTTGTGGCGATTTAGGAATTACCAAAGAACTCCCAACCGGATGTTGACTCGTCGGCTGCCTGATACAAAATGTATAAATGCGTCGCCACGCATAAGGCTCCACGCATCCATCCGGTTAAAATCAGAAAAAAGAAAAATAATAAAATGTAAAGTAGCCAATGAGAAGCGGTCGCGCCAAAATTAGAAGGATTTTCGAGTAGCGAATTTGGAGCCGGTGAAAAGAGATAAATACTCAGGTTTTCTGTGAACCTATCTCTTTTCGGGTAGTGACGTCGAACCGACAACACCGTTTTTACTATCTGGTGTTTTGGGCACCACGCTATGTCTTTAGACGTAGTGTTGGTTAGTCCATTCACCAGGTAAATAAAAGAAAGTCTGAAAGAAAAGTTTTTCGTCTCCTATCTGTTCTTATCTTCTCTTTTTTTATATTTCTTATGGACCTTCTTTGGGCAAGGCATTGCACAGGCCAGTCAACGTGGGGTAAAACTAAATAACCAAAATATGGAGTCAGATATCTTACGGCAGCACAGTCTTGCCCTTAGCCACTGACCACCATAAAAAACCTTCAAACCCCACAAGGTCAAGAGAAGGTGTAAGAGAGACAATTATTGATTCTTGGTTACTTTTAAAAGTTTATTTATCTCGGCTTTTGCTCACATAACAATCGGGATTCGCAAAGTTACTATGCCAACTATTCGTTCTGATCGGGCCAGCACAATTCAGAAAGTCATTCTGTCTTATCGAACTCTCAACGCTGAGCTCTGAACTAATTCCCGACTTCACCCTCAACTCTGAGTTCTGAACTAATTCCCGACTTTGCTCTCAACTGCCGACTGGACTCTGCGCAATGCTTATATGAATTGGGGGCGGGGTATCGACAATTTTTGCTTACGCCAATGAATAATGATGTGTGAATTGTCTAGACCAACTGATATTTCGTATATATTTTAAAAACTCCAGATGGCCGTTTTTTAAGAGGTACTAAAAACGAATTCTGGACGCCTCGTTGATATCTGCCCAGACAAATATTATTAAATAAAAAAAAATCCACTTATTCTGTCTCGTCCCCGTATCTGGGGACTGCTTTTGGTCACACAAGATTTCATTAAACCTTTTATCACAGAATTCAATCAACGAATCCATCTCTCCACTCCCCGAACCATCACCTTACTTACTAAAGACTCAACTCCAGAAACGTTATTTCAAAAGGAAGAGAAAAAAAATAAAATGATAAAAATAAAAATAATAGGAATTTTCTTTACTTATTCTCTGTATTATAGAAAAACGAGCTTATTTCTAAATCTATTCTTTTATCCATTTAACTAATAAATTCATTCTAATCCCTTAGAATCGTTGATTAATTAATCCACCCGGGGGGGATTTCTCTCTGTCACAGTATGTGAAAATACGTTTCTTTCAGTTATTCTAGGTTGTGTCAAGTTTTCATAGACATGTCTACAATTTATAAAATATTTTGGCATTGTGTAGTGTACCACTGGTACAAATGAATTTTTTTTTTTTACTGAGATTGGTTATATATGTATTCAATACTTACCGGGTACCAAATATGTATTTAATATTTATTGAGTCTAAAATACTTGAAAAAAATCAAGACTACGAATGGGAAATATCGAGATATCGAGTAGTGGCACTAATTTAGATTGATATTTCACCATCATTACTTGATGATATAAGTTCTTGAACTATGTACACAATTTATATTTATGTATAAGGAGACAGAGAGACATACAGAATGAACACGAATTATTGAAGCTGAAGTTGAACTGCTACTATTCTTATATACATCAGTAATCAGATTCAAATTCCAAATAGCACTGTCGGCGGAGCTTAGAATAAGTTGACTGTCTTCCCCTGCAGAGGGGTAAGACCTTCGTCCCAATAAAAATGGAGTGTCCTGAGTATGACATAAAACTGCATTTAATTGTGAGGTTTCAGTTTTGTATATCTGGGGAGTGTTGAGTACCCCTTCATTGTCTTTACTCCCAGGTGTACTCTAACTTAAAATGATATTACATGTTAGGGTACTATCTATGGGTCAAATAGCTCAATTTTAAAAATTATTTATATTCAATAAGATTGTGAGCAAAAAAACTCTACACAAAAAATACAAATATGAATGAACAATAAGCGTGATTCCGTAATCTCTCGGCATAAAAATAATCTTAGACATGTTGACATACCATTAAAATCAATCTAATTATGAACTTTTGAGTTATATTTTAGTTTTTAACAGTAAAAGTAAGACCATAACCGCTCCCCACAAAAAATCTTGAAGATTTACAGTCATTCACATTTCATAATTGTAGATGTTTGAAATACTTTCCTAATGAAAAACTACGTTCATCTTGTAAAATACAAGAAACAAAACACAAAGTTTGAATAAGGAAGGAATCCGTACGATGACTTACAGGTTCTGTTGTTCTCTTCCAAAAAAATCCCATCAAAAAGACAAGTCCCCAAGGTGGCCCCACTGCTGACATAAGAGCCTGCCAGTATTGCCATAATTCACTGGCCTGGCCAGACTGCATGATTGGAATCCAAATAATGGTACACACAGCCAAAACCAAGATGATTACTCTAAAGAGAGAGAGAGAGAAAAAAAAAAGATTGATTTATCAAAATTGTTATTGTGGTGGTTGGTGCTAGGAAGGATATTTAGCCGAGTTTCCATACACCAAGGTTCAATATTAGCATTACTAGTTCATGCCTTTCCTATGTTCTTTCTTTCTTTCTTTCTTTTTGATGAGTAATTCAAAGCCAAAGCCATCCTTGTAATGGTACTATTTTATCTCTAGTCGAGAAGATAAAGGGCTTTATACCTGTCCAAGGGTTTTAGTGAACACCTTTGTACGACTGGAATTCGAACTCACTACAATGTCGCAATCCACCACATTAGCCACTACACCACAAGAACTACCCCACTTCCATATCCGTATGCAAATATCGCTTTCAGTAGATGAGATCATGCTACCGAGGTATGTGAAATAGGAATTATCTGACTCTCCACAAAGTCAGATTTGATATGAAATTATTTTAATGGGGGCTGGAGGCATGCATGAATCGAGACTCACGCATGGCCGTTACAAAACTTTCCTTTTAGGGACGTCTCAGGCACGAAGCAATAAAATTAGCCCCGTGAAAAAGGTATTGTCTGGGGAAAGTTTCACTTAAACCAGACGATTAACCCTAAGCCACCCAGCGCGAACGCCGGATAAGCCACAGAAGCCAGGAATGTATATGAAATGGTCTATTAAATTCAGAAGCTCGTCATTTAATGTGGATATGTAAATATGTATATGTGTGCGTGTGTGTGTGAGTGTGAGAGAGAGAGAGATAGAGAGAGAGAGAGAGAGAGAGAGAGAATAAAAATATATTTGAATTCGCATATATATAATCTGGAAAAATTTGGTTTGGTTTAGCGGCATATAAACCATTGTAGGTTATTTAATGTAAAATACAGGTATATATATATATATATATATATATATATATATATATATATGTATATATATATATTAGGTTTATATAATTTGTAAACACATTTTGTAGCTAACATTTTTAAACGAGTCTGAGATCATTTTTTTGAACTCAGTTAAATGCTTTCAAGTATTGCTATCTAAGACGTATAGTTCTATTTACTATTGATCATTTTCCTCGTGGTGTAATGGCTAAAGCGATGAACTGCGGAATCGTAATAAGCGAGTGCGAACTTCCGGTCGCGCTATTGCGTTCATTTTAGGTCAAATATCCTTGGGAAAGGTATGAGCCCTCTTATCCTCCCAGCTATGGGTTAAATAGTACCATTACTGTTCATCTAGAAGGATGGATTTGGCAGTAAATAACCAACAATGGTTGATATGCAAAGAAACCAAATATTAATCATTTGTTTGCACAGTTAAGTAGTTCCAAGTATTGTTACGTATCACTAACAATTCAATTAAACATCAGTCATTTTACACTCAGTTAAATGATCAAACAGTTTTATTTTTAACAATTTAGTTTAACGTAAGTCATTTGTTTGTAAGTACGGTTTAATTGTGAAAAATATTTCTATTTCAAGCTATTCAGTTTAGTAAAGCAGTTCTAATTCAGCTAATCAGTTTAGTATAAGTACAGATTTTGTTTACACACAGTTAAATGTCAAAATAGTTCTTTATTAAACAATTTAGTTTAGTGTAAGTACAGTTTCAATGTCAAAAAACAGTTCCATTTCAAATGATTCACTTTAGCATAAGCACGCAGTTTAAATGTAAGTACATAATTTATTTTTTAGTCAAACATTTCTAATTCAGATGATTTAGTTTAGTATAAGTACAGGTTTTGTTTGCACACAGTTTTTAGCCGTAGGTTTAGTTGTTGGTAGCGAGGAAGAGTATAACGTGTGTGTGATTACGTTGAGTTGTTTCCTCGCTAAGTTTGTAAGGTCCTCGTTAGGTATTAAAAGGTAGAATGAAGAAGTAAGATGGCGATAGTCGAAAGGTGTTTTTAGGAATTATTTTTTATTTGCAGCATGGAATATTGGGTTTGCTTTTGGTGCTGCAAGACTCGTGGTAAGATTGTGAGTATTGAGACGAAATTGCGTTATGAGAAGTTGAGAAGGTTGAGATGGCAGCGTGTGTCGTCGGACGTGTGAAGGATTGAACTTTAGAGTCCCCGTGTAGTTTCATGCGTCTGTTGTTTTGGGGGAGGAGAGTTTGCGTTGTCTCCATTGAAGTGGCCCAGAGGTGAATTGATAGCTAGCGTGTCGAGACTGGAATAAAAGCATCGCGTTGACATAGCCAATTTTGGGGTGATATAAAGTTGTGCCTGTGCGAGGCATGGAATGTATCTAATTTATATTCAACTGGGATTCCTTGCAAGGAATCCATAAATTAGATGGGTTCCCTCGTATATCCATGCTGCTACTGCTGCTATTCTAGAGCCGCTGTGAGACGTCTGCACTGGGCGGCGTTGTCCAGCTAAAGAGCTGCTATTGCTATTGCTATTGAAGAACGGCCAATGTGACGTCTGCACCGGACGGCGTTCTCCAGCCAAAGAGAGTGTGTTTGGCAGCTTATCCAATTTGCTGGCCGGAAATAAAGGTCCGGGTTGAATAGGATAGGTCATCCTGATTGGGTGAAATTAAGTGTCGAATTAAATTTGCGCGCTAAACTAAAATACGAAATTTCCCTTCCACTACAAGTTCTATATTAAACAATTCAGTTTAGTGTAAGTACCGTTTCAATGTCAAAAACAATTCCATTTCAAACAATTCAGTTAAGCATAAGTACGCAGTTTATTTCTATTTGACGCATAGATAGGACCCTATAGATACACCACCCAACTTTCCTGCTGCTTGTCTTGATATCAGAATCGCATTAAAAATGTTTAAGAAAAGAAATCAAAAGGAAAAAAAAGAGAAAAAGAAAAACATGATTCGAAGATCCTCAAATAATTACCTTCCAACAATAAGCAGTTCCAAACTGGAAGCGTTCTTCCTGAATCTTGTCCAAAGATCCATTGTGAAGATGCTGCTGGCGCTGTTAAAGACAGATGTCAGAGTACTCATCACTGCTGCTAACATAGCAGCAAACATAATGCCCCGAAGACCTTTATTAAAGAAAAAAAAATCAGAGAGGGAAACAGACAAAGATAGAGAGAGAGTGTGTGTGAGTAGTGTGTGTCAGACAAAAAATAAGTTCACCACTACAAATTGTCGTCACAGCTATTTAGAACAACGATAGCATTTTTCTTGGTCATGTCACCGACGTGTAATGCTACAGTGTGGAGATTTTTAAAAAAATAAAGTATATGTTTTCTAGGAGGCCTCTGACAGGTAGCGAAATCGGTGCCTGTATAAAAAGGGCTTCCTGGTGCCAAGGAGAAATTCTTCCTCAGTAAGCTGTTGTTACTTCTACTGGACAGACTTGTTTTCTCTCTGCTGCTGGTGGGAAGAGCACGTGTCTGCTGAGCCTCAGTTTAACGGCAGCACCTTCCTCTCTCCTCTAAAATGGGCAAGGGCTGAGTTCATTGTTCGTCGCTTAAGTCACACTTGAAGGAGAATGCTGACGAAATCTAAGCATTTTTTAAATCTTCGCGCGCGAGATTCGCTTCCCGTGTGGCACATACATTAAAACAATTTTGTGTCCCATTTGGGATTGGTGGAAAGCTAAAATCCCAAACTTAGAAAATTGTACAATTTTTTTCCTAGTATCTTCCAGTAAATGCAGTAATTTAGATGCCCTTGTTGGGTCAGTAAAATATGTTTATTCCTGTGTCGGGGGTTAAGTGAGAGAGTCTTTCTGTGATTGGATAAAACAATCGCGTGAATAGCCCAGAGGTTTTGACGCAATATACCAAAAAATCAGCAGTTAGATTCCGGACCAGCTTCCGGCCACACGTCAACCAGAAATTCTCCTCAAGAAATTACTAAGTCAGAAGATACCTGCTATCCTCTCCATCACACCGGTAAGTCTCTCAAACTTGACTCGTTACACAGGAAAGAACCTTATATTGTTTGTCATTGTTTTTTGTTTTTTTTAATAAATTGTTAGAATTGAACTAAGTTTTAATTCATTTATTTGTTGTTGTTAGTTTAAAATATAAATGTTATACTACCCTCTTATAAAAGTGTCTGTCATTTTAAAATACTCAAAACATGACATATCATTTGTCTAAATTTGTGAGATGAGGGGTTATTATTTACATTTCTTTGACCATTATTCTTATATTGGCTGTTTTATTCTAAATGTTTCGGTCACTGTACCCTCCGGCATTCAGCTGTCTTTTGTCGTGGTCGTAAATTTAGACCAAGTTTTTCAATTTTATTATTTCCTCGGCAATATGTCTATCATTATCTTTAATTATGTTACTGACATTTCTTTCCTATAATGACGAAAATAATGTTGAAACACTTTACCAGGTACCAGGAGCCGAATGACCAAAAGCGGATATGCAATATTTGAACAACCGGAAGGATTTCCGCAGACACTTTGGCAAATTTTAGGATCATTACAAGCGACTTCATCTGCAATCAAAAAAAAATTAGATCAGGTCGAACATCGAACCAACGTTCTATTAAAGAGTACCTATTACAGGTGTTAATTTCTCACAAAACATGGACATGCCAATTATCAAATTTAGATATCTGATACTGAAAAAAAGAAAAAATAATAATTAAAGTACAAGTATTTGTTGTATTTCTTCGTGGTTGAAATTATTGAAGAAAACACAAACTTCGATTCAATGACGTTTTATTTTGGTGCGAGAAAATCAGGCCTTTACATCAAGTTGTAATTAAGCTTTGTTGTAATCTCTTAATTTTTGTGGATACTGTAAAGTCTTTATGTCTGAGGTAATGGATACTTGCTAGGTATGGACTATTACCAAGATGAATCGATGAGATGGATGATGATTAAAGACAGAGGGAAGACGAACATCTGCTGCTATGCCTGGTATATTCCTTTACTGACCAAATCCCCCGGATGTACTAGGGGCCGTAACCCCTGTGGCATCAGAGGTTATTTCCCTTTTGTTAGTTAAAACATTACAGATACCGGATCGGAAATCGCTGAGCGATGTTCACCGCAGATTCTAGTAGTCAACTAACTGACTTGTCCCTCGTGGACTCTATTAGTGAACTAACTTCTTTCCTCGCGTCTTCCTTTTGTGTACCTTCTACCAAAACTCCTGTCCCTAACTCCTACTCCTTCTTTTCATCTCCTACTACCAAAAGAAACGGTTCCTTATTTTTGCCGCCCAATTTTGAATTCTTGGCGTCAGTGTGTCCATATTTTTCTATTTTTAGAACACTTGCCAATCGCCATTTTATCAACATTAACATATTTATATCAATAGATCTCTCTTAATTTTAATTTGATTTATTTATACAACTAAGTCCGTAACCATCTATGTTATAATCTTCAATTTTGGTTACTGCACTGGCTAGCCGATGTTTGATATCTTATTAACCTTGTCGTTGCCTGAAGCTACTCCTACTTCCTGAGAAACCGGAAGTTAAGCAAAAGAAAACCCTGCGTTGTTGCGTCTCAGTATAAATAGCTGCGAAAAGGTTCAGAGTGTGATTTCTTCCAGGGGTTCCAGGCGCCATTACCTTCTCTTAACAGTCACGAGCAGTAAACGCAGCAGTTCAGCCTTTTCTTTTTAACTGACCTTTTAAGGGTACAAGTCTTATCTCCCTGCTACAGCCCTTTCGGTGTAGTCAACTACATCCAGATCAACACCACAAGGACGAGCTCCTATTAGCAGCCTTTTTACTCAGCCAGAACACCCAGAGTAACAGACCAGTCCACGAACAAACGACATCCCTAGCACTACCGTCAACCTCACCAGCAGCAATGCCCTGCAATTCTAACGATATTACCTGGCCTACGAAATGCTTGCCTTACGAAAATGGTTCACGAATGAACGACTTCGCTCAGGCTGACAACACTTCATCATCTCGTCCGAAGGTAACTCCGGTTAACTGCCGTATCCACCACCAAGACGTCAACTAACCTGCCTCTGCGATCTGACATGTCCAACTCAGCGGCCGTCGGTAGACTACCTGACCATATAGCTGTACCAAAAACCTGATGGGTTATTATTCACACTTCTCTAACACCCTATCACCAAAAACCAATACACCCTATCACCAAAAACAATTAGACAGACTCGTTTACACTTTCGTCATATACAAGAACTTAACACAATTTTTTTTTCTTGTATCAATTGCCAAAATAAAAATTGGCTTTAAATTTACTCATTTGTCTTTTCTGGTTTGCTTTTTCTGTGTCACTTCACTCATTTCTAAAATCATCGGCCCTGCAACTACCTTATTGCGGAGGCAAAAATGGGCGATTTTTGATACTGCTAGTACAATAGTTTGAGTTCAATCTACGTCTCAGCAAACAATGAAAAAAAGGGTAAAGATGAACAAGGCGTTCTTGTTTGTTAGTAGCCGTCACTAAGACAAAGGATTTGGTTTCGTTTGGTTTTATGGCATATCAACCATTGTAGGTTATTTAATGCAAAATCCGGTTTATACATATATATTAGATATATATCATTTATAAACAAAAGTCATCAAAGTTAAATGGTTCCAATGGAGGTACCCGTGGTGTAATGGTTATCGTCGTAGGAAATGGACACGGCGACACGAGTTCAAATCTTGGACGAGACTGATTGCATTTCACATAGCATCAATACCCTTGGGAAAGGTATGAATCCAATTATATACCTCCTCAAAAAAGAAGAGGCTCCATATTACATACCATGCCAAAAACCGTATACAATTAAACACATACGAACAGAATGTATCGACTTAAAACTGATACGACAAAAATTTTACTAAACAACAAACTTAATACAAATTTTCTATCAGATAAATCCAAAAAACTTATTTTGATACATAAAGGAAGTTCACCTATACAACAAAATTTTAAAAACCTCTCCCCAAAAAATGTTTAAAAATTACTTACAATAAATGTTTAAACAAAAATGTATGTAAAAAAAGTGTGTTTAAAGAAATACTTATGAAAAAAGATTTTCCACAAAAATATACCAAAAATACAATAAGAAAATTGCCATCAATTTATTTCAAAAACTCAGCCGGCATTAAATGACCCTTTGAGGTTGATATGCCGTAAAACAAAACAAAAACAAACAAAAATGAATAAATAGTTCCAAGTATTGCTATGTACCACTAACTATTCAATTAAACATCAGTCATTTGTTTACACACAGTTAAAAGATGAAATAGTTCTATTTCTAACGATTCAATTTAGCACAAGTCATTTGTTTGTACACAGTTTAAATTTCAAAGAGTTCTATTTAACCCATTGATAAGACCCTATCAGGTGCTACCACTTCGGGCCAGGGTGAACCTGAGAGTGATAGCAATGAATGAGTATTCCGTATTCCCCTAAGCTTCAGCATTGCTGGAGCCTCACCATCAAATTGTTTTGCATCATATTCAGGACACTCATTGGGGCGGAGATGCAGTCGGTATATTCTACAACCCCAGCCGCCTGGGCTGTGAGACAAAGGAATCCATGACCAAAACATGTATATAAGTAATAGGTAAATTTATTTACATTATATGCAGATTGGAACAGATATTTGTAAGTGTTAGTCGACGTTCACTTTGATGTTAGTGTGATAAGGTAGTGGAGAGAGAGTCAGAGTTCTGTAGACAATTGTTATACTTTCTGGCGAGTTTAAATGAATTGAGATTTTTATAAGGTCTTGTAGACTTGAAAGGTTGAAACAGATATTTGTAAGTGTTAGTCGACGTTTACTTTGAAGTCAGTGTGAGAAGGTAGTGGAGAGAGAGAGAGAGAGAGAGAGAGAGAGAGAGAGTCAGAGTTCTGTAGACAATTGTTACGCTTTCTAGCGAGTTTAAATGTTTAGTGTTTCGGGATCTGGTTAATTTCTCTAACTCTATAAATTATTTGACAACACCAATGAATAACGAAACTTCTTTTAAACAACACAACAAAGAAAGGTTTATTATCGTAGCAGGCGTAAAGGAGTGAGAGTGAGAAAGTGTCCCTTTTGTGTCGCTGGTCAGTATGTTGGTCATTGGTTTGTAGGAAGCGCGCATGAAGTTAGCAGCAGCGTGTTCTTCAGCGATGGGTTCCAAGTGGAATCAGTAGCAGTGATGTGAGAGAGATCTGTTTGTGCTGCTGGCTCATGGCTCTCTGACTGTCGACACACAAAAAGAAGGGACTAGAAAATAGTTCTTGAGAGGAAGAAGGAATTAATGCACTCTGCCAGTGGATTGGTCAGTGAGTGGTCGACTCTCTTGGCGGGGGCATTGATTCGCGAAAGGAAATAGATCTGTGGCTGCTACAAATGAATTGAGATTTTTATAAGGTCTTGTAGACTTGAAATTAGAGATTTTGGTTTTGAGCAGGCATGAGTTTAATTGCTTATTAACTATTCTATTATTTTTGAGTTCACCAGATCTCGATGAGTGTAGCCACCAGCGCAGAGACATGTTTTGATTTGGCTTTTAGTTGTAGGGCTGTGAACTTCCGCTCTGGAAGAAAGCTTTAGGAGGCACGATAATCTTGACTAGTCCCACCGATATGAAACTGTTGCTAACGAGGGAGAGAAACTAAAAATACATCAATGAGACGTTTATATTTGGTAAAATGAAACAATGTCTACGTGTAGAATAGTGGTGAGATTCAAAGGTTTTAAGAACAGGTTCTCTCACTACCGCATTCTCTTGCAGAAAACCATGCTAACTGGCCCTATATATACACAAAGGTTGATCTTTGGGTTGCCACATGTTATAGTCTAGCAAGTGGAATTAATCATTTTAGTTATTTTCCCAACTTTAAAAAATGTCTGAATAAATATAAAAAACTGAAAACCCCTGATTTAAGCTAAAAACTGGATCTTAGAAATAATGAAATTGTAAGAACAGGTTTGCCTAAATCCCATCACTGGTTTTAGATTTTATTCAGTGTAAATTTTTGGTTTAATTCAGTGTAAGTCCAAAGAGAAATAGGGCTTGCAAAAGGCAAATAAATTATTGGAACTTGGTCGGTTGGAAATGTTATCTAGCAGGATTCAGATCTCTCCCGATTTTTCATTCAAAAAACATACATGTGGCTGGAGAAGGGTAGCATTCGACCGGATGTTAGCCTGACGGCTGCTGCCGAGACAAATGAATAAAATGTGTCTTTGCGCAAGAAGCTCCGCACAGAGCTTCCGGGTGAGAATGCAAGAAATTAATTCACATTAACAAAATACCCTTTTTAAGCCAATCATAAATCTTCCCCCTAAAAAAATTCCCAGAACCGACTTGATCCAAAGGGTAACTACTTAAGCAGCGAAAATCTTCAAAGGCGCCAGACTGGCCTATCAAGGGTGAAGGGAAGAATACGCTACAGCCATAAGAACTCATCTGAACTCTAACAGATTTTTGACACACCACCTGCTGTGAACAAAGGCTGACTTAGCTATAACACCACCCCATCTACGACGGCTACTACCACCAAGGGCATCTGATACCCTTATCACCCTTATACCACCATACCCACCAAGTGAGTTCCTTAATTTATAACATAGATGACCTACATGAACTCTGGCTTCACACACACATACACCACGATTCACTCTTTCACTTGGTATTGTACGCCACAAATTTGTACAATTAATTCTTCGCTTTATCGCCTTGTTTTTCCCTTTTGTTAATATAATTGTTTAAAAACTTTCAACCTGTGTTTGTCTTATCCTTGCTACCATATGCTAAATATAACAGAAATAATTAATTCTTCCTAGCAACAAAGACCGGTCTATTACCGCCTCACAATACTTTCACAATAGAGTTTTCAAATCTGCAAAATCTAAATTCTGGTTGATTAACGTGGCGATTCTGCACAAATTTGAATATCACGCCGACATTACGAGAAAAGTTGCTACGGAAGCGCATAGTGTATCAGTCATCGAAATGGACACAGGGGCCTAAGTTTAAATCCTAGACAAAACAGTTTGCCTTTCACTTTCGTGCTAAAGTTCGTGAGAAAAGCACAAATCCATCTCTTCTTCCTTCGGTCTAGGGTAAATACTTAAACGAACTGGTTTCTTTAGTTTTAGCGCAGTAATCGGTTCTGGGAAAAGGAAGACTCTAAATCTAAAACAGGTTAAATTCCACTTAAAAATTGATCATGTGTAACTTTCTGTCTGTGGCGGAGGTGTTGGGTTGATTTCTTTGTTTAATGGCATATCAACCTTCGTGGGTTATTTGATGCCAAAGCCATCCTTGTAGTAAGACAGTAAAGTAAATTTGGCGACCCAAAGTCTCCCTTTTCGATAGCTACTACACCAATGTGTAGGGGGCGCTACTCCTTTCCCTGGATTGCTCTACTTTACCCTTGATCCGTACCTTATAATTCTGAGTGTTAAGCAAGGGGGTATCAAGTACCATTTTTTGAGTCTTTGGTATGACTCGACCTGGGATTGAACTTCGGTCTCCCGGGCCATTGGCGAACACTCTAACCATTATGCCAATGTAATTGTAGTATTTAACTCTTAGCCGGGAAGAATAAAGGGGTTCATACCTTTCTAAATAGTATTATACAAAAAATGAACGTAATAGTGTGACTGGAGTTCGAACTCGCTCACCACGAGTCTTAGTCCTAGTCTACTAAGCTAATTGCGTTAACCACTACGCCACAGTGACTACTGCGGAGGGATTGGGTCAGTACATTCGTTGAGAGTTACCAATATGTGCCAGAAACTGTTTTATGTCCGCAGTTATTGGGGGGAAATATTTATTAAAAATTTACATTATACTTTTTGATTGTTCGAGTCAATCAACGAGCCAGTTCGCCATAATTGTCAATTATGTCAAAGATGTATTAAAAAAAAGGACATCTTAATTTTCTTTGCCGTAAGTTATTCATTTGTTTCAATCATTTTTCTTCTTAAGGATGAAAAACTTTAAATTTATCTGTATCTACTCAAAAATACCGGGCTAGCTCGTTGATTGATTTGAAGAATTGAAATTTAACGATGCTAATCAAGTTCTTGACACAAACGAGCATAACTTTATGTATATATTTGTTACCTAACCCCTCCACTACTTGCAGAATGTTACACAAGGTCAATTTTAAAGAGAGTTATGGGCACACCAGGGTTGGCTCATCAGCAAAAAAAACCCCAACTTACATTCATCGAGTCTATGCAGACACGGAATACCGTCTTGAGGACTTACGAAGAGCGATGACCGATAGGGACGGATGGAGAGAGAGAGGGGGGAGGGAGGGAATCCATGCTGTCGACACGTCTTGATGATGAAAGCTGATTTGTTTTCAGAGTTTTCCTTCAAGACCAGTTACCTTACCAAGGCTAAAGAACCCAGCCTGCCCTACTATCTGACAATAGCTTGGACGGGATGGGGAAAGAGATGGATTCAATCTTTCCTTAAAGGGCATTAGCGTCAGGTAAAACGTGAATAGCTTCGTCCAGGATTTGAACTCGGATCGCCGATTACATTTCCGACGACGGTAACCGTAACTCTAAGAGCACCTTCTTCATGTATCCTTTTATTCACTGACCGTCTTTTCCATGCAGAGACATTGTCTTACTCCCCTGCAACACAGCTCTAACAATTAATGATAGAAATGTTTCTAACCTGGGAACAAAACACGAGCAGCCATTCCAGGCAAAACAAACATAAAAAATGGTAGAATCTTGAGATAACCAGCAATAATCGACCCTCCTTTAGCGTGGGAAAGATTTTTTGCCGACAAGGACCGCTGCACCATTATCTGTTGGAAATAAGATACTTTCTTATTGATTAGTCGTGATAAAATTGCATATATGGATCAGTACATGCCAAGATAGCCAAATCAGAATAAATAAATAAATAAGCAATAAGCAACACTCTACAAAACATCAACTGTACGACCACTTACCTCTCATCTCACAAACCATCCAAGTAAGATGAGCAAGATTTCTTGGGCGCTGATAGAAAAGTAAGGACAAACTCATAAGCGACGTTTTACTACGGTCTCCTATACATGAACCCACCAGTACTGGCCAACCAAAAAAAAAAATATATATATTTATTTGCTCTAGATACTGAATGCCATCTAGAGAACTAAGAGTAATGGCCGATAAGGACGAGAGAGAGAGAGGGAGAGAGAGAGAGAGAATCAAGGGAATCAGAACGCCTTGATTTATCCTCTAAACCAAAAGTAATATATTCTGGCCAGTTGATTTTTATGGCATGTCAACCTGCCAACAGTTATTTTATGCCCCAAAATTAGCGAATTACGTTCGTTGTACATTCATATGAACATTTTTTTGTGTAGTTGTTTCTTAAGAGCTCCTTATACAGTTATATGATATCAACTATTTCTAATACAAATCATTTGCACACAGGTATATAATTTGAATTATTCCGATCTAATACCAAGAATTATATGGTTTCAAGTAATTATTTCTATTTAAGGATAACCCTTTGTTTGCACATAGTTATTTGGCTTCAAGTAACTAATGCTAAAAGCAGCGTCTCATCAACCTAGACAGACATCAACACGCGACTAGCAAAGGCATAGACAGCTATCGATAGACTATCGGTTATATGGAAGTCAAACCTGACCGATAAAATAAAATGCAGTTTTTTTCCAAACAGCGGTCGTATCGATACTGCTATATGGATGCACTACAAGGACTCTAACTAAACGTATGGAGAAAAAGCTTGACGACAATTACACAAGAATGCTGCGAGCAATATTGAACAAATCCTAGAGGCATCACCCAGCAAAGCAGCAGCTGTACGGCCATTTACCACCCATCACGGTAAATAGTAGGACGGACTAGGTTCTTCAGCCTTGGTGAGGCAACTAGTCTAGGAGAAGGAAAACTCTGAATTCAAAACCTGTTAAACTCCGCTTAAAAATTGACCTTGTGTCATATCCTGCCCGAGCGGATGGGTTGGTAAATAGTACCACCCATCACGAAAACTATCCAAGTTAGACGAACCATACATGCAGGACACTGCTGGGGAAGTAGGGACGAACTCATAAGTGACGTACTCCTGTGAACTCCTTCACATGGACGCGCAAAGGCAGGACGACCAGCTAGAACCTTTATACAACAGCTCTGTGCCGATACGGGATGTAGCCTTGAAGACCTACCGGGAACCATGGACGATAGAGAAGGGTGGCGGGAGAGGGTCAGGGAGATCCGTGCAGGCGGTGCGACAGGAGTATACAATTATATTTTTAATACAAATAATTTACAGTTATATAGCATCAAGTATTCTTACTGAATATTTTTAAAACAAATCTACAACAGGTAAAAATCACTCCGGATAATAGGAGATATGGGAGTAATGGCAATAAACGGATACTCCACTGTCCCCAGTTCTCCAGAACTTGAACCCCACTATCAGATGCAATTAAGTGTATTACCAAGGACTCTCCTTTTTTTTAAAGCGAGGTCATATTCCTTTGCAGGAGATATAGTCAGCATGTTGTAAGCCTCATCGACTGGGCAGTATATATTCTGAGTGAACTAGGTAAGTGCCGCTTACCCATCATAAAAATTCATCATCATCATCATGTCGTGCTGGTAGCACGGATATCCCTGACCCTCTCTCGCCACTTTTCCCTATCGTTCATCGCCTCTGGCAGGTCTTCTGGACTACATCCTGTATCCTCACATAGTTGCTGAATGTATGTTCGTGCTGGTCGTCCCGCTTTTGCTCGGCCATGTGTGGGGGTCCATAAGAGTACATCACTTATGAGCTCGTCCCTGCTTCTCCAGCAGTGTCCTGCATGTCTGGTTCGCCTAACTTGAATAGTTTTCGTGATAGGAGGCAGGTGGCCGTACAGTTGGTGTCTTGTGGGGTGTTGCCGCCAGGACTTGTTCAAGATTGCTCGCAGCATTCTTGTGTAATTGCCGTCTAGCTTCTTCTCCTGCCGTTTTGTTAGAGTCCATGTAGTGCATCCATATAGCAGTGTCGATGCGACCGCTGCCTGGAAGAAACTGCGTTTCATTTTATCGGTTAGGTCTGATTTCCATATAATCGATAGCCTATTGATAGCTGTCCATGCCTTTATTAACCTCGTGTCGATGTCATTTTCGGTTGATGAGACGCTGCTTCCCAGGTAAGTGAATTTGTCATAAAAATTAAAGTTACTCAATAATCATCAATTTATGGATTATATTGGTTGGTTGGTTGGTTGGATTTTACTGCAGGTTAACCTTTGGGTTATTTTTTGCTGAAAACGCTTTTTTTATTTTATTCCTTTGCTAATTTGAGAGAGTTAGAAGAGTTCAAATGTTATATGCTTGATTCAGTGTAACTGCCAAGAATTTGAAAGTTCAAGAGTGAATATGGGTACCTTTTTGCTAGGGAGGTTTATGGACCTATATTCTTGATTGGAAGCCAATTTTATTTTCAAAGAAGTTGATTATGTTGTTATCTGTCGTTTCATATAGATTTTTCATGTTTTTACGAGGTGGAAAGTTCTGGATCACATTGAGGAAACATTTTTTGCCCGTTACCTGATATCAGATATTTTGATATTTGTTCTGAGAGAGTGTGGACTGGATGATATGCATAATGATGTGGTAATGACCAAAATAATGACGGAAAGGTGAGCAACATCCCACCACCATACATCTTGTGCCAGCTTCATAGTGAAAAGAGGTGTACATAAATTCATTTCAAAAGATAGGTTTTGCAAGAAAAAAACTACCGACAAGCAACAATCCAAGTATCAACCATGTTTCTTTAGTCTTTGGGGATAGAAAAAATAAGAATAAAATAAATTAAAATAAAGTAACGTAAACTCAGGAAGTGTTGAAGTTACCAGACACCCCTGACAAGAAGTTGGAACTGCGCATGCCTGAAAGAGACTTACAGGCACAAGAAAGAAACTCGTTCTCAGTTAGCAATGACTATTTGGACTGGAAATACCTACGTCTCTTCTGCTGCTGGTGGAAAACCACGTGTCCGCTTAGCGGCACACTGGCTCACTCTTCCACCAGTAGCAGCCGTCTCTGCGAACAGCTGCCTATATTGAAAGCATCAATTTGGTGCTTATAAACCACAACTAAAAACCCCGAATTTGGACTATCAACCCCTAAAACGACAAGTGCATTTGAACCCCTTATCTGGGAGATGCAACCATTCCATTGATTTCAGGAAGAATTTCCTCACCCACAGGAAGGTTGTTGAACCCAGAAATAAAGTTAACATTCAAAGGTATCTTCGTCTTTTTTCTTCCTTCTTTCAGTAATTCTTTTGCAGCCTTCTACAGATAGAGAAGAAGCCAAGAGTTAAATGAGGTTGACAGAAATATCAAATGGAGTCAAATACCCCAAAAACCCACAACCGACTACTACCAAAGAAACGGAAACAAATTATACCTACAAATTTACCTTTGCCCCATAATGGAGTCTCTGCTGAATTTCTTTCTTGTGCTAGTAAGTCTCTTTCAGGCATGCGCAGTTCTAACTTCCGGTCAGGGGCCTCTGGGAACTTCTACACTTCCTGAATTTACTTTATTTTATTCTATTTTATTTTATTTTTTCTATCCCCTACAAGTCTTTCCCATCCCTAATCACTAAGATGATTGTGGCAAATTTGAAAGTTTTGTGAATTAGATGCTAATGTTTAGTAAAAAATTAAAACAAAATAAGCAAATAACTGAAACTTACTATTTCAATAGTAAATGTAATTATGGCATTTCTATATAACATTATTTTACACATTACCGCAAAATTAAAGGAAATTTTAAAAATTATTTCATCATTTAATGTTAGACTTTTTTGAAACAATTAAAAGGTTTCAAGTAACTAATTTTCAAATAACTAGTTTCAATACTACTAATAATACACGATTATAAGGTTTCAAATAACTAATAATAATCACTTGTAAACAATATTAGCTGCAAATAACTCTTCTTCTTCATCATCATCACCATAAACATCAAATCGTGCTGACAGCACGGATCCCCCCCTCTCTCTCTCTCTCTGTCCGTGCCAATCATTCATCGCTCCCGGGAGGTCTTCACAACTACATCCTGTGTCCGCACAGAGTTGATGTAGATGAGTTTTTGCTAGTCGGGCAACACTGCCACGTTCATGTGTCGGGGTCCATAGAAGAACCTCATTCATGAGTTCGACTGTAGACAAACTGTTATAAAATAGTCGAGGGATTTCGGTTCATGCTTTTGAGTTTAGTTAGGCTGAGAACCTTTCGGCTCAGCACATGGGTTAGTTAGAGGCAACATTGAGGCAGGTGTTAACGCGGGCGCGCGCGGGCCGATGGAGGTGTCACTCAGATGTCATAATAGTCCGAGATAAAACGGGTGACGGGGTGCGGGTGACGTCACGCACCGGAAGCGCGCGGAGGTTTGTGTGAGAATTTGAAGAGAAAAAGAGTCGGGTACGAGACGCCAAACGAGAAGGATCGACTTTTGGAGCTCGCAGACGCGAGGCGAACTTGCGCCCTATGGGGGCCACTCGAGTTGGGGGCCAAATAAATAAGACAGCATAGAAGATTGTGTCTCTCCTCCTTACGTCGAAACCTTTAACTCAAAGTTAATAAAAAGGTTTCGTACCTGAACAAGAAGTCGTTACGTGTTTTCTAATTTCGAGATTCATATGTTCTATCGTTAGGAACATTATATGTCCATTTCGCACATAGCATTAATTGTGAATATGGTACAAAACAAGACATTGCTGGAGAAACTATTCTTAATAATTATACATGATTATATAGTTTCAAGTAAGAGTTCTTACTTAATATGTAGACTTTTAAATTGTTCTTCGAGTGCCCCGTTATTATGGCATTGTACAAATTAAACGTTTTCGATAAATATCTTGGAAGAAAAATGAACACACTGAAGTAGACTTTTAAATTGTTCTTCGAGTGCCCCGTTATTATGGCATTGTATAAATTAAACGTTTTCGATAAATATCTTGGAAGAAAAATGAACACACTGAAGTAGACTTTTAAATTGTTCTTCGAGTGCCCCCTTATTATGGCATTGTACAAATTAAACATTTTCGATAAATAACTTGAAAGAAAAATGAACACACTGAAGTAGACTTTTAAATTGTTCTTCGAGTGGCCCGTTATTATGGCATTGTATAAATTAAACGTTTTCGATAAATATCTTGGAAGAAAAAAACATTTGAAGTAGACTTTTAAATTACCTGATCAGTACACCAAAACCAAATATCACCTGGAATATTGAAGATAAGAGTCCCAGGCCAAGGGTAATCAGAATTGATTGGATCTCTGAGTAAACTATAAGAATCAGGACGAGGGTAACCACAGTCATTAGTTTTATTAGAAAGCAACACATTGCTTGGCACAGCATCCATATATTTGGTTCTCAAAGCATCGTAACCCCCGACTTTGTATAGACCTGAAAATAGATAAATGAACAATAACGAATATGTGATGAAGAACTATTAATTTTTTGCCACAAAAAGGTATTTCTATCATAAATTACGTGTAATGGATGACTCCTAACTTTTGGCTATGCTAATCCACAAAAATATTTTTTCGACATAAGGAGAAAATATTCAAATATCTATTTATACTTTCAAAACTGCTTTGATATAATCAAAACCAATGCAAAACCGTAAATAAATAATATTGTGTACACCTTGATGTAGTCTGCCGTGTTTTATTTAAGATAATCAAATTTTTACCAAACTTTGTTAACTATTTATAATATTTGTACATATTATATGCACAGGAGTTATAAATGTTTAGTGAAAATATTATCTTAATTGATAATTTTTGTTTGGGCTTGGTTTCTTTGTCTAATAACATATCAACCTTCATGGGTTATTTTATGCCAAAATCATGTTTGTATAAGAACAATAGTTATACTATTCTTCCTCCAGCTATAGGTAAATAGTAAAACAGACTAAGCTCTTTAACCATGGTATGTTAACCGGTCTAGGAGAAGGAAAACTCTGATTTCATACCAATTAAACTCCGCTTAAAAATTGATCTTGGGTTGCATCCTGCTCGTGTGGAGGGGTTGGTATATATATATCAGGACACTGCTGGAGAAGCAGGGACGAGCTCATAAGTGATGTACTCCTATGAACCCCCACATATGGCCGAGCAAAAGCAGGACGACCAGCTCGAACCAACATACAGCAGCTATGTGAGGATACGGGATGTAGCCCTGAAGACCTGCCAGAGGCGATGAACGATAGGGAGAAGTGGCAAGAGAGGATCAGGGATATCCGTGCTAGCGGCACGACATGATGATGATGATGATATATATTAAGCGGCTTATTCAGTCAGGAGAAATTTTGTAACTTTTTTCTCTTAATGGCCCTGTCATTTACAGTGAATGGATAAATAGAAAAGGTAAAATGTGAAGGGCTATGTGTAAAAAGTATTAGATACCAGGTAAAAGGTAAACGATAAGAAGCAAAGATTATTATAGGTAAGCATGGAGTTCCTTGACACTCTCTCGCCATCCATCCCTATAATCCATTGCAGGTTCTCATCCAGTATCCGCACAGAGCTGATACATGTAAGTCTTTGCTGGTCGGCCAACACTGGCACGACTATGTGCAAAAGTCCATAAAAGGACGTCCTAACTTCTCCAGCAGGTAATAGGTAATATGTATTATGTTATATATGATGCGAATCTGTAATAATATAACAGTTAATTT
The DNA here is from genome assembly GCA_963585895.1 of Sepioteuthis lessoniana. Lineage (NCBI taxonomy): Eukaryota > Metazoa > Mollusca > Cephalopoda > Myopsida > Loliginidae > Sepioteuthis > Sepioteuthis lessoniana. The sequence goes on along the minus strand of OY757921.1, from coordinate 80,605,976 downwards.
AGCAGAAAGTAATATGCATGATGTAAGTTCTAAATCCTCTAAGATAAAAGCTGAATAATGGGTTACAAGTAAAAAGGGAAACAATAATAGGTAAGGGTTATTATAGGTAATATGTATTACGCTATATAAGATACTGTTATCTGACCGAAAGAGATCTCTTCTGATTTATCGTACACACAAAATAATGATTCCAACTAGCGTCCACGAAAGCATTCACCGGATGTTATCGGTGCTGAGACTTTCTTCAAAATGGAAAAAGGGGCTTCTGCGCATAGGATCAGCGCAGAGCGAAATGTCGATGAAATTTGCCAAAAAATTAAAATAACTAAAAGTAATTTTTCGGTCAATCCGTGACCTTCGTGGTAAAAAACAAAGAAAACCCAATTTGATCCGATCGGAAGACAAAAACGCTTTAAAAGACAAATTTCTCGACAGTGGAACCAGATCAAAAGAAGGCAAATGACACCCGCATACCAGAACACTAGCTTTTAGAGAAAGAGACAGAGACAGAGAGAGAGAGAGGCGAAACTCGAAATCACGCATCACCCATTTTGACTTTCCTCTTCTCCGTTTTGAAGGAAGCAACTAAACAGTAAATCACCAAACACCCCTCTCCTCTCCGCACTCGTAACATCTGATTGACCACGTGTGCGTAAGTCTAACAATCTTACCACTATAAAGCATAGGACATTTTTTTGCTTTCTTTAATTCCATATCAACACGTTTATACAAACCGAGTTATTTGAACTTTTTACTTCTTTGTTTTCAGTACAATTGTTAAAAGATTTTACGTGCCTTCGTGTTCTTTGTTTTGCGACTGTGTTTCGTTCTTTCCTTACAACCATACACTGATATAACAATGCGAATCTCTAATAATGTACTAGTTAATATGTACTTAGCAGAAAGTAATTTGCAAAAGATAAGATTTAAATGCTCTTGGGTAAAAGATGAATATTGGATTACAACTAAAAAAGAAAAGATAATAGAAGCATAAGTACACAGTTTAATTCTATTTGACCCATAGATAGGACCCTATCAGGTGCTACCACTCCGGGTCAGAGTGGAACTGGGAGCCATGGCAATGAAAGGGTACTCTAAATTCCCAACGCTCGAGCATTACTAGAACCTCACCATCAGATTGTTTAGTGTCATATCCAGGACACTCATTGAGGGAGTCTTACCCTTCTGCAGAGAAGCAGTCGGTGTATTCTACAGCACCAGCCAACTGTGCTAAAGAACAATAAGTAAGGGTTACAGTAAGTAATATGTATCATGAAATATATGATGCAAATCTCTAATATATAATAGTTGATATATATTTGACAGAAAGTAAAATGCAAAATAACTGCTCAAAGGTAAAAGATAAATAATGGGTTACAGATAAAAAGGAAATGATAATATTAATGGGTTATTATAGGTAACCGTTCCATTGGCCTAATGAGTAGAGTGTTCGCCAATGGCCCGGGAGGCCGGGGTTCAATCCCATGTCGAGTCATGCCAAAGAGTAAAAAAATGTAATTGTCTTTAAGTGGAATCATTTTGAGATGAGGCTTCTTATTCTGAGAATTAATTTTTATCTCTTGCGGACTTTTTGTCCTCATCTTGGTAGTTTTTTGTGTTGTTTCTTCTTTCACTACGTTTCGGCCAAATTTCACCTCTGGTCTTCTTCATGTGATTTACCGCGGCCTCGGATAGGAATGCTGAGTCTTGTAACCGTATCCCCAGTAATTACTGCCCTCCACAGTTATTGTCTATCGCACCACGTTTTTGACCAAGTAAACCTCTGGCCGGCTTGGGTAGGATTTGAAACCGCTATCTTCTGACAATGCTCACCTGGAACCTGGATATGACATTAAACAATCTGATAGTGTGGTTCAAGTAATGCTGGAGCTTTCGGGAATTTGGAATGCCCCTTCAAATCTATCTATCCGTCTATCTCTCATGACATAAAAGGTCTATAAAAAGTTAGTGTATGCCTTCTGTTTATCTTTTTTTATTATCATATCTGAACTTGTTTTGAATACATTTTTGACATTCAATGTTTTTAAAAGAGATATTTTGTAACCGAAATATCTGATGCTGATCAATCGAAAAACATTAAGGGTATATTTTTCAGCGTTTCAAACCTTTTCCGGTTGTGAGTGAAAATACTTCAATGATGAAAACTGAAACACTACACAGGAAATAAAGCAGTTTTGATACCAAATTTAGATATTTAAGTCCTATTTCTAATCATATCAACGTAGAGAGATAAAAAGGTATGTCTTAGCCATTCGAAAAACGTGGGCAAAAAATAATTCTGAATTCTCACGTGACCATGGTATCTAAAGACACGCGCCCAATTCCAAGAGAAGACCGTTATTTATTGTCTCTTCACAACTGTATAATTGTTAGTGGCAGTATCCTCGGCCGTTAGATACAGATTTTAGAATGGTCACTCGACATTAGAGATGTGAACAGAAATTATTTCTGTGTGGTGAAGAGAAAAATCACGAAGGTAGATATGCACTAACCTTTCTTAGAATATTTTCTTAAATAGGAAAGTTCCGTGGCGTAGTGTCTAACTTGTTGGTCTGCGATATCAAAGTAGCGAGTTCGAACTCTAGTCGCGCTATAACGTTCACTTTCGGACTAAAAACCTTGAGAAAGGCATGAAACTCCTTATCTCCCGAGCTGTAGGTTAAATAATACCACTACTATTACCGGGCCATTGGCCTAATGAGTAGAGTGTTCGTCAATGGTCCGGGAGACCGTGATTCAATCCCAAGTTGAGTCATACCAAAGACTCAAAAAATGGTACTTGATGCTGCCTTGCTTACACTCAGCATTATAAGGTACGGATCAAGGGTAAAGTGGAGCAACCCAGGAAAAGGAGTAGCACCCTTCCCTACATCTCGGTGTAGTAGCTATTGAAAAGGGAGCCTTCGGGTCACCCTCGACTAAGGTCGCCAACTTTACTTATTTATTCTTCTACAAGTATGGCTTTGGTATTAGATTAACCCCGAAGCTTGATATACCTTTAAACAAAGAAACCGAACTAAACCAATACGAGGTGCACCGACTCTCATAGGCCCTGTTGATGAGAAGGTTATCTTCAGTTGAAAGTAAGGAAAATGCTAGGGTTAAAATCATTTTGAGATTTGTTATCTTTTTCCAAGAAAAATGTGCTAGCATGTTCGAGTTAGTTTTTGGTAAAAATTGTTGGGCTAGAGGTCACGATAAAAAAAAATTATTTGCATACTTATGCCCATTAAAACAAAGGCCCCAGCAATAAACACAATTGTCTGCAGAGTGTCGGTGATCAGGACGACTGTCAATCCTCCTGAAAAATAAAGAAAAGAAAATTACATATACACACACACACACACTCACACATATATATATATATATATATATATATATATATATATACAAATTTCATTAAACATAATAGACATTTTATGTCTACATATTTTCTTCTGAATCCGTTCGAATTCCCGTATTACTTTTATCGTATTCGGGGGGAATTGATTTATGTATTGTCCATAGTTGTATGTATCCCTAGTACTTTCTGTCCGACGTTGGGCCATCATCAGAGGAGGATCTATTACAAAAGTGATGTAACTTTTGTTTTAGCATATTACCACTATGTAAGAGCGTCTTTACCGTTGAAGATTATGGCGTTTGCTTTTAAATGGGTTTCTATAATTAGTGTCTGTAGCTAAAGACATTTAAGTACATTAGCACTGGTTTGAAAATTAATTCTATTTAGTGTCGGTGGCTTGTTTTTAATATGTAGTGCTTCGAGAATCTGTAGTTTTTGTTTATTATTTTGATGTTCTAATATTGTTGTGTTGTCGGTGAGAATTTTCCGTAATTGTGTTGTTGGGCATGAATGTTTTTTAAATGCTGAGCTATTGAACTTGTATCAGAAAGGTGCTACTGACACTAATTATAGAAACCCATTTAAAAGAAGAAAATATGTAGACATAAAATGTCTATTATGTTTAATGAAATTTGTATTAACGAAGAAATGCTGCCAAAATATACATATATATATATATATATATATCTAAATTATCCAGTTAGTGCCCAAGGACAGTGTGTGTGGATTATTGTTTTACATAGAATATATGAGGGTAATCATATAAATCTATGAGAGTGCTCAATGTATGGCTATTGTTAGTTCCCTATTTATTCTCTAGGGTATAACAAAATTCACATTCAGAGCGTATATAGTGCAATTAAATGGAGCCGAGTTTGAGTCTCCATTTAATTGCACTATATATATATATATATACACGCACACACACAGAAGGGTCCTTTTAAGAAGTTATAAGCCTAACCCTGAAAGAGCCATGACTTAACGTTTTTGTCGTGTGCTAACACACTACCACTTCTTCTAAAACTAGAAAAACTAATTCAGATTTCTGTCTTAATTTCTGTGCTGGTGAGCCCTATACAAAAGGTGTGAAGTGTGCAACAAATCTAAAAATAGACAAAACAGATGCCCGAACAACCAAAGTACCTGTATGACCTGTTGGTTGTGTTTTGGAGTGCTACAACATACAATGAGAAAAAACTTCATTTAACACAAGACAAACAAGGAACATCTAATAATTAAACAATTCTTATAAAACAAAAACCGTCAACTTGGATTTGAATGTTCAGAAGTTCCCCTTTGCGAGTAGTAAATTTTCGAAGTGGTGGAAAGTCAGATATCAAGAAACAGGGAAAAGGAGGAGAATGTTTTTAAAGAGTAATTATTCCCTTTTCTTTTCTTTTCTTTTCTTCTCTTTCTTTTATGGTCAGGCAGTGGAACTAGCAGAAAGGTAGTTTCGGCTCTTAACTCGAGGGCGGACGTTACTTCTCTTCTGGTTATCGTATTTACGTGCTTCCTTGGGTCTCTTTTTGTCCTCACTCACCCGGTTCACAGAAAACCTGAGTATTTATCTCTCTCCACCGGCTCCAAATTCGCCACTCCAAAATCCTTCTAATTTTGGCGCGACCGCTTCCCATTGGCTACTTTACTTTTTATTATTTTTCTTTTTTTCTGATTTTTAACCGGATGGATGCTTGGAGCCTTATGCTTGGCGACGCGTTTATACATTTTGTATGTGGCAGCCGACGAGTCAACATCCGGTTGGGAGTTTTATAGTTAATTCCTAAATCCCCACACCTGCAAAAGAAATGTATGACTTCCAAGGAAATTCATGAAAACTTGGTACAGATACTTGTTGAGGACTTCTCTTCCTATGCAACTATGAAGAAGTGGGCTGAGAGATTCAAGCGGAGTAGTGACAGCACAGAAGATGACCCTCGGTCAGATCTTCCCAAAACCTCAAACACGGATGAACAAGTTATTACTTATTAAGCTTGTGTTAGATATGGCACGCAGACTTCGGGTTACTTAGACTAACTGCTTTTGCAAAAATAGTCACCCATCTAAGCTCATTGCTGCTTAACTTTGGCGACCAAGTGAGAACCGGCGCTTCCAGCGTGACTTGACCGTAATTTATATTGGTTTACAAGTTAATGCCATTCACCGCTCGATTTTGGATGGTAGACGTCTTATTGTCCAGCAGATAGCTAAGTGCATAGGTATTAGATCTGGTTTCGTCCACACTGTTTTAATTAAGATCTATTGGATGAGCAAGCTGTCTGCAAGATGAGTCCATGAATGCTGACTTCAGAGAATAAGCTGAAAAGATTTGACATTTTCATGACGCTTCCAGGCTAACCCTAAGAACTTCCTCAGCAGATTAGTAACTCAAGATGAAAACTCTGTTCACCTCTTCGAATCTGAATTGAAAATTCAAAGCAAACAGTGGGATCATTCTGGTTCTCCACCTGCGAAGAAGTTCAAGCAGGCAGCGTCTGTCAGCGAGTTGATGGCATTTTTTTTTATTCTGAAGGCGTAACCATGATGGACTAGATGGAAAAGGGAAAAAATATTAGTAGACAGTACTATGTATTAGAATTAAAATAAATGAAGGAAGCAATCTAGCCGAAGTGTCGAGGGAAGTTAAGCGCAGGAATTCTTTTGTTCCAGGATAACGCGCCCGTTCACACTGCTCCGGTTGCAGTTGCTAACTGTGACTTTGAATTGCTACCCCATACTCTTATTAACTAGACGTAACTCTATCTGACTTCTTCCTGTTTCTTAAACTAAAATCCCAGCTGCAAAGTCTCCATTGTCGAAACAATGATGAGGTCATTAGTCCTGTGCAGGAGTTTTTTGAGGACCAAGATGCCACTCTTTTCATTGGGAGTTACTTTTCAATCACGTGTGATTGAATATATATAGATATCATATTTACCCAACCACTCCACTCGGGCAGGATATGACACAAGGTCAATTTTTAAGTGGAGTTTAACAGGTTTGAATTCAGAGTTTTCCTTCTCCTAGACTAGTTGCCTCACCAAGAACCTAATCTGTCCTACTATTTATCCATAGCTGGAGGGAGAATAATTGGATTCATACCTTTCCCAAGGGTATTAGTGCTATGTGAAATGCAATCAGTCTCGTCCAAGATTTGAACTCGTATCGTCGTGTCCAATTCCTACGACGATAACCATTACACTACGGGCACCTCCAAATATATATATATATATATATATATATCATGTAGACTGCTGTTTTTTTTTTCAAAAGTACCACTATATTTTCTAGTTTTTTATCATACCTAATGACCTTTCATCTCAGACGGAAAGTGCTGTGCGGTAAGATAATTTTTTTCATCTGAAATTGTTAGTGCGCGCTGTATGGATACACCACAAGGACAAACGTATAGAGAAAAGTATAGACGGGATCAGCACAAGAATGCTACGAGCTATATTGAACAAATCCAAGAAGCAACATCCCACAAAGCAACAGTTGTACGGCCACTTACCTTCTATCTCTAAAATCATCCAAATAAGGCATGCGAGACACTGCTGGAGAAGCAAGGACGAACTCATAAGTAACGTTCTCCTATGGACCCCTTCACATGGAGAAGCCAGTTTTGGCCAACCAACAAGAACTTACCTACAACAGCTTCGTACGGACACAGGATGTCGTCTAGAAGATCTACCGGGAGCGATGGATTACAGGGACGAATATATATATATATATAGAGAGAGAGAGAGAGACTTGATGACGATGATTATACATTATAATCTCCGTTATATATATTATCGGTAATTGTTTTTTGCGTGGTACCTTCTGCTTCTTTCTTTTGTTAGCTTGAAACCGTTCTCTTTAATTTTATCGATAGATGTTCTAAGCACGTAATCTAGACAGATGATAAAGAGGTATGAGGCTAATGTGTCTCCTTGCAGTACACCTGCTACAATGTCGAAATAGTCTGTGTCTCCATCCGGAGAACGGACTTTTACTTTGGTGTTTCTATAGAGCATCATTATGGCTGCGACGGTTTCTTTTGGTAGGCCGTAGGCGAGTAGAATTTGCTCCATCTTTCCTCTGATGCCGACTACGCCGATGATATAGCTTCTGGCAAATGCACCCGCCCAAGCAAAACCCTGCTACATAGTCTGGAACGAGCCGCTGCAGGCATAGGCCTCTATGTCAATACACACAAGACGGAATATATGTGCTTTAATCAAAGAGGTGACATCTCCACACAAAACGGTGACTCTCTGAAACTAATTGACAAGTTCACCTACCTAGGAATCAGTGTCTCATCAACCGAGGCAGACATCGACACGCGACTAGCAAAGGCGCGATCAGCTAACGATAGACTATCGGTCATATGGAAGTCAGACTTACATACAGCAGCTCTGTGCCGATATGGGATGTAGTCCTGAAGACCTACCGGAAACAATGGGTTATAGAGAGGGTGGCGAGAGAGGGTCAGGGATATCCGTGCTGATAGAGTGACCCGATGATGATGATATATATTATCAAAAACATAGAAGCACCCCAAGTGCTACTGAGACCAAGCTAAGCTTAATAATTATATCTGTTAAGAACACAAAAAAACACATACAAACGTTCGTTACAAAGTGACAACATATTGTTCTAGCAAGCCATGGCTACTTAGTTCTTTCCTTCTAGACGCTACAAGGTATGTACCCCCTCAAAAATCCATCTTAAAACTACGATAGTAGCATCAACACATTCGGGCAATTGTCAGTCTAAGGATTAATCCGACCTGAAACAAGGTCATTTTGATTTGTACGTGGTGGAGTGAAGAGAAGTATGCATGAACTGAGACTCATGAATGGCTTTCACAAAAATATTTTATCTCCTCGGCATTCCCCTTTGGGGCACCTCAGGCGCCAAGCGAAAAAATTTACCCTGCTATGCAGATAGAGTCTGGAAAGGAAGGCCGTTGGGATAAGGTGATCAACTCAATATCCACCCGGCTAGTAGATAAAGATTTCATTGTTTCTGTGTAATAAAACGAAGCGGATGACTGTGTGCAACGCTTACCTATCATCGTGAAGAAAGCTGAAAAGGCCAAGATGAGTATACACGAGGCATACATATTCCAACCAAACAACATTTTGATGAACAAGGCGCCAGCGTACATCTCCACCTACAAAGAACAGAAGAAAAAACATTTTCAAGTATTGCTATGTAATACTAATAATTCAATTCAAATATTCAAATAAATGGTTTCAAATATAGTAAATGATAGAATAGTTTTATTTGACTCAGCTGGGACCCTATCAAGTGCTATCAGTCTAGGTCAATGGACCTGGGAGTAATAAAAATGAAGAAGTACTCCACATTCCCCAAAGCTCCAAGACTGGAGCCCCACCATCAGACTGTTCAATCTCATATCTAAGACAGTTGTCGGGTGGGGGGTCTTACTCCCTCTGTAGAGACACAGTCGGCGTATTCTACGGCCCCAACCGACTGTGTGACAACGAGTTCGTGACGAAAGATATTTTGGAACTCTGATAAAAAGGTTATATACTGAAATTAATTATCGTAAAAAATAAACCAAAAAAAACCAAAAAACAAATACCCCCCCCAAAAAAAAAATACCCCCCAGAAGGTTGAGTTGAAACAGACGTCTTTTTATATATTATTTTTAATTGTCAAGATATATTGTGTGAATATTAATTTTTGTATGCAAATGTTTTTTAGTATTCTTTTAAAATTCTTACTTGTGTGTTAGTCCTGAAATTTCTTAGAGGATAAAAACTTATTTGCCGACGTGAAATTTTGGGGCTGATATTTTTGGTTCGTCTGTCTTCTGAAACTGCTGCACTGCTACTGACTGGAGGGTTTAGTCTATAGATACCCTTACTAGCTTTTGGCGAAAAACTAGGAGAGTTATTTCTGGAAAACATGACGCACGTGGGTCTTTTTTTATTTTTAGATTTGGTGACACACATGAGTTAGAAAACGTTAAAGCCGAATAGCCATCTCCATCATTTACTCGTGTAGTCAGTTTGATACTCATGAGACGCTTTACTCTTACAGACTTGAGCTGGTCTAATGAGGTTGGTTGGTTGGTTGGTTGATTTTACGACATGCCAACCTTTGTCGGGTTATTAAATGCGAAAGTCAGTCGATTTATTTAGGGTGGGGCTAATCCCCTAATTTCAAGTTTTGATTTAGTTTATTTAACAGCATATCAACCCCTTATTAGTTATTTAATACCAAAATAAGATTCATTCATAAATATTTTATTACAATCATAAATATATTTTCTATATTCCATTGCGATAATTTTAATTGGGCAATTATATGCTTAGAGGAATCGTGTTCATATTTACATTCTTCGCATATTTGTCTCTTCATTTTTTTTCTTTTTACACACGGTCCTATCAAATACAAATAACCTTTAAGCAAATCTATTTGACCCATAAATAGGACCTTAACAGACACTACCACTTTGGATCTAAGTAGACTAAGGATTGATATTAATAAAAGGGTGTCCTCGTGGTGTGATGGTTAAAGCGACGGACTGCGGAATCGTAGTAAGCGAGGTCGTACTCCAGTCGCCCTATTACATTCCCTTTCGGACAAATACCCTTGGGAAAGGTATGAACCCCCTTATCCTCCCAGCTATGGGTTAAATAGTACCACTACTGTTCTGCTAGGAGAATGGCCTTTGATGACATTAAATAACCTACAAAGGTTGATATGCCATTAAACAACCAAACCAATAAAGGGGTACTCCTCAGAGCTAGAGACTCGCCATCTGATGCAGTTTAGTGTCATACCCAGGATACCTTTTTTTTGTGTGTGTGTGTGGGGGGGATACCCTTCAGCAAGGGATACAATCAGTGTATTCTACCTCCCGCCGACAGATCGAGAGAAAAGAAAGCTAAAAAGTTTATTTCATTTACTGATATCTTGGTGACGATATACAACAAAATGGATAGAACGGAAAGGTAAAGACGGAGTCGTTTGCCACCATAGCGTTTCTCCATATATTCTGGGATCGTATACACCTGCAATAAAAAGAACAATATTGTCATAATGAAATTTAAAAAAATTGTTCATATTTCAATTTGTGACAGAATGCCTCATTGAAGGTTGTGTCACAAAAGACAAAGGAAAAAAGTCGAAACCAAATTAAACCTTTAACACACTGAAGAGCTTTCTAAAAAGAATGTTTTCACTTGAACTGTTGATTGGTTAATTTTAATGGCATGTCAACCTATCGAGGGTTATTATATACTGAGAGGTTAGTGAATCGCAGTCATTGTACGTTTATACTTACACTTTTGGTTTGGTTTGGTTTCTTTGTTTAATGGTATATTATCCTGCGTGGGTCATTTAATACCAGAGCCATCCTTGTAGAAGAACAGTAGTGATACTATTTAATCTATAGATAGGATGATTCATACGTTTCCCAGCGGTATTAATTCGAAAGTGAACGAAATAGCACTACTGGAGTTTGTAACAGAAAGAACTTCGTATTTTTGTTTGGCGCGTAATTTAATTTGACCGTTATGGTCGCCGGATATTTTCACCCAATCAGGATGACTTATCCAATTCAGCCTGGACCATCTTTCCGAGCTGCACCAAAGATTGGAGAAAGCCGCCAAAAAACACTTTCTCTTCCTCAGAACTCTTCAATAAGAACAGACGTCTTACTGTCTGCTCTTCAATAGCGGCAGCAGCAGCATCATACCACCATGAGGAGAGCCATCTAATTTATGGACCCCTTGCGTCTATTCTTCTAGACCAAGGGTTCCTAGTTGAATATGAATTAGATGATACTCTATAACAACTTTCTTCCTTCTTTCCTTCGTACGAGACTTGCAGCATACCAGCGTAAACCCTTTATTTCATACTGCGATTAAAACCTTCATATAAAACCTAACGGCGTCTTCGTTCTTCTCCACTACCTTTTATTTTCCATCAACATTTAGCGAGGGAATAACAACCAACGTAACACCAACATAACCAACGTAACACCAACATAACCTAACGATAATATTCCATCGCTAAAAGTTCGAACTCGTATACCACGATCTCACATTCCAACACTTTAGTCATTACCCCACGTGGACTACTCCTACTTACAATTTTGTGTCCTTGTTTATTAAGAGTTTTTTCTTTTTTGCACACAGTTATTTTATGATTTCAAGTATCCCTATCTAATACTAATAACCATATTATTTTTTAGTAATTATTTCTATTTAATAATAGTCATTTGTTTGCACAGTTATATGGTATCAAGTGACTAATAATAATAAACCACAGTAAACAACTATAGCTTCAAGTAACTATTCTTAATACAAATAATTTGCACACAGTTATATGCTTTCAAGTAACTAATAATAATTATAATCCTTAGTAAACAATTATAGCTTCAAGTAACTATTCTTAATACATAGACTAGTGGTCCGAGTTCGTCAATGGTCCGAGAGACCTGGGTTCAATCCCAGGTCGCGTCATACTAAAGACTTTAAAAATGGTACTTGATAACTCCTTGGTTAACACTCAGCAATATAAGGTAGGTATCAAGAGTAAAGTGGAGCAATCCAGGGAAAGGAGTAGCACTCGCCCCTACACCTCGGTGTAGTAGTGCCCTCCCCTACACCTCGGCATAGTAGCGTCCTCCCCTACACCTCGGTGTAGCAGCTATTGAAAAGGGAGCCTTCTGGTCGCCCTCGACTACGGTCGCCAACTTTACTTATATGGTTTCAAGTAACTGTTAATAATCCTTAGTAAACAATTATAGCTTCAAGTAACTATTCTTGATACAAATAATTTGCACAGTTATATGCTTTCAAGTAACTAATAATATTCCTTAGTAAACTATAATAGCTTCAAGTAAATATTCTTAATGCAAATAATTTACAGTTATATGACATCAAATATTCTTATCGAATAGGAATCATTTTTAAACAGACTTACTGGGTCCACAGATAAAAATCCTTACAGGTACTTCTACTCCGGGTCAGAGTGGACCTGGCAGTAATGGCAATAAAGGAGTACTCCACATTCCCCAAAGCTCCAAGACTGGAGCATCACCATCAGATGCAATTTGTTATCATATACAGAACACATTCATTGCTCTTATTTGTTCATGTTAATCGAAGTCATCATTTTATTCATATTGTGCTTTGATCTTAAATATACAAAGGAAGTAGTAATCCTTATTGTTTTTTTTATATCTCAATACAGAATGCTTTGTGAGTTTAGAAGTATCTATATTGTTCTCGAGGTTTCTATGCTGCATTGATCGTCTATACATATATCTTTTTACAGGCTGTTGAATATTTACCCATTGCATTTTCTTCTCTTGTGAAAATATAGTTACGAACGCAAATTTTTCCTCTCCTTTTCTTCACATTGGCATGAACTGCTATGCTGGAAGAAGAGGAGAGCTGTTCGAGTGACACCGGCCTTCTAAAGGGAAGTGGGAGGTTCACCAAGAAACATCGGGAAAACAGGTGTGTTTAAGGGGGAGTACAAAGGGGCAGGTTATGGAGGTGAGGAAACAAAACAGACTGCTCTACAAAGAGACAGAGACAGAGAAAGAGAGAGAGATAGAGACCTGAGGAAATACTCCTTTTTTGTCGTGTATTACTGAACCTTGTTGGGATTTGTTTTGCATATTGGCCCTCGACCGAGCCGTCAATCAAGAGATGCACCAGTGTAAATAAGCTGAAGAAACAGATGCATCCGGTCGAGGATGTCGGAATATCACCTTGACCTGTGGACGTGGTTGAATTCGGTGCAGATGCGTACGCCCACAGGAAGCAGGTGTACATCAAACGGCTTGAGAAGTCAGTTGGAGTTCGAGTTGAAGTTCCAGTTGGAGATAAAATGCTGGAGTGAGAACCAGCTCCAGACAGAGGGCTTGGGCCCTCAGGACACACGGTTGAGCAGCCCAGCAGAATGAGGAAGAAGCTGGTATGGTCAGAGGAACTTGGGGTCAATATGTGGCAGTCTCTCTCCGTCTCCAACTCACCTCTCACACATAACCAACATCAACCCTTTCGCAAACCTTTCGAGAATAAAGTATGAGAGGTATATTTTTATAAAGAAGTGTCCTCGTTTCGTTCATTGAAATCGTTATTATTGTTGACTATGTTCCCGCATATATATGTATACGTAGAGTAGTATCATGGCTATACAACATTTGTCCTGTTTTTTTTTTCTTTCTTCTTGTACAGCATTTTTCTTTTGGTCTCAAGACCTGTGTGTTTATGTGGTTTCTGTATTTGCTTTATTTTCGAATTCCTGCTGCTAGCAGCCTTGTAGAATAAAAAGAGATTTATTTCTTTCCTGTTTTCAAGCTTTATTCATCTACTCTCTTCCTGTTATTGTGTGTCGTTGCCCTTAATGTTGCCTGCCAATTTTCAGTTACGATATTCGGCCGTTGTTACAATCAGCGCCCGACTTGGAAATTCAGTAAGTACTGTGACTTTAAAAGACGGTTTAGTGGTTAGAACTGTTCATAACAATATCATTTTGAATTGTGTTTGCTTTATCAAACTTTTGTTGAATTTCTCGCTAATTTTGAATTTCATATGTGAATTCATAAAGAAAATGCAAAATAATAATCATCTAAGATGAATTTCCAACGAAATACACTTACCCCGCAAGCAACAAAAACAGGGATGAATATCCAACCAAGAGTTAAAATGAATGGGATTGCCTGCAAATACAAAAACGTACATAAAGAAATTACACATTATGAACGACAAAGATATCTATCACTTTTTTCTCTAGATATTTTTCCTTACTAGAAGGGCTACCCAGTGTTGTTCGGGTGGAAGAAATAAGATCATATAATAATATAATAAGATCAAAAAATATGTTCTCTAGTATATTTCTTCTAAGCTAATTCTTTTATTCTATTTATTTTGACTTTGAAGTGGATCTCAGTAAAATCTGTAGCAGAAAGAACTTCGTATTTTTGTTTGGCGCGTAAATTGATTTGACCGTTATGGTCGACGCATATTTTCGCCCAATGAGGATGACGTATCCTATTCAGCCCGGATCATTTCAAGGCAGCACCAAATTGGGGAAAGCCCGCAAAACACTCTCTTCCTCAGAACATTTTCGAACAGGACAGACGTAATTACTGTCCACTCTCCTTTTAGCAGCAGCATCACGACACCATGAGAAAAGCCATCTAATTTATGGACCTCTTGTGTCAATTCTCTTAGACCAAAGGTTCCCAGTTGAATATGAATTAGATTAATTCAATCCGCCACACACAGGAACACCTTTAAGTCGCCTTCCAACTTTGGCTGTGCCGACTGCGACGCAAAATCTGCTCCGACATCCAGCTACTTCATCCTTGGGCAACATTTTCTGGAGACGTTCATGCTTCTCTCCCCAAACAACCAGGACCACACATCCATGGGCGACTACATCTTTCCTGTCCTTAACCAGCAAACACGACTTTTGCTACACCTATGGCGACCATATCTCACTCACACATTCAACAATGCCTTAACCTAGCGATGCACATTTCACTCAGGCAAATAGCTACTAAAATTCCTTCTCAACTCCATAACTATTTCCTTCCTTCCTTCCTTCCTTCTTACGAGACTTGCAACATAAACAAAAAACAAATTAGAAAAGATTCGCATAAATCCCAGTCCTTTTTTTGAATTACTAAGCGTTTTGTTCAGATGTGGCTCAAGGCTGTAGGAATAAGCACCCAAAAATGGAATATCAAAAATCGTCATTATTCTATAGTCATTTCTTTTTTTATATAGGTTTTAATAATTTGGTTAAATTTTAGCCATGTTCTTAGAAGTGTTGGTCTATAATAATAATGTAAATAATTCCAGGTGCAGTCGGTGTATTCTGTAGCCCCAGCCGACTGGGCAAATCCTACTCGTGGTATAGATGTTGAGTAAATATATGTCTCACTAAAGCCAAACTAAATACAAGAGAATAATGGTCAGCAACTGAAAACTATTACTACTATAAAGAGTTCAATCCTCACTGTGTCTTTGACGAGCCAAATTAAGTTTAATAAATGCTCATGACTATTGCACAAGTAAAAAAATAGTTACAGGTGATATTTGCGGATGTACCCCAAGTATTATTTGTTGTATATATACTTACATGCCATTCAAAAATCATTCCACCAATGCCAGAAGCTGCAGCTGAACCCGAAAGACCGACAAATAATGGCGCCCCAATGTTGCTCGCAAATATAGACGCTCCAATCTAAGAAGACAATGAAGGAAAAACTGAATTGGAAAGATAAATCACAAATTGATTGATTTTAACGGCATGTTAGCCCGCCTTGGGTTATTTGATGCCAAGAGATCAAGGAATCGCGTTTACAGCATGTTGATTGGTTGATTTTAACGACATATCAACTCGTCTAGAGTTATTTATGTCAAGAGGTAAGGAAATCGCATCCATTGTACGTTCAGACTTACATTTTATCAGAGTTTTCCTTCTCCTAGACTAGTTGCCTCACCAAGGCTGAAGAACCTAGTCTGCCCTACTATGGAGGGAGAATATTTGGATTCATACCTTTCCCAAGGGTATTAGTGTTATGTGAAATGCAATCAGTCAGGTCCAGGATTTGAACTTGTGTCGCCGTGTCCATATCCTGCGACGATAACCATTACACCACGGGCACCTCTAATAGTGTTGACAAATACGCGGTCGTTAAGTGCCAGGGTAATCCAATCGCCTAGTCGATAATGATAATTATCTTAAAGTATAGTTTTGTCAAAATATGCAGAGTCATCTGGTTAAACAACATGAAAGGAGGAATTAGGGTTCCTTATTTGGAAAACATTATTGAGAGGGGAGGAGGATAGATTCCTCCAAGATTCTTCTTGGATTGAGTGTGGGTAATAACTAAAGTCTAAGAGAGGTCAGAGTAACTGGGGAGAAGAATTGTGTATCCCCAAAACCCGTCGGATTACTTCCGCAGTATTGCGGACTTTTATAAAAACAGCGTTTCAGCATTCACAGCAGCAGAAGCAGAAAAAGGGTCAGGCAGAAAGCCAGTCAGACAGAGAGAACTGGCATTGAAGGATATCTCCATGATACCCACGTCAAACGTCTATTTTTGAACTTATGCTCTGAAACGAATCCGAAAGAAAGTCGATTCCCTATCACTAAGATGAAGAATTTTCATGAACTGAATTTAGTTATCTGATTTAGTTCTTACAACCCACCAGAATTGCAGATAAAAAAATACCACATTACTCCATATGGCAAAAGGGAATGGGCTTTCCTTTTTTCTCAACATTATATTTTTTATTTTATTATTTCTTCATATAAATATTGTTGGTAGATAACTGTCTTTTGTTCCTTCAATTTGGAGGCCCATTTGTGTGTTTATGTATGTGCGTGTGTGTGTGTGTGTGGGGGGGGTGATTTGCCATTTTTTTCCGGCGACGACCGAACTTCAATCCGATCGAATCGCTTTGATCGATCTCGGTAGCAGTGTCTCATCTACTGAAAGTGACATTAATATACGCCTAGAGAAGGCGTGGGCTGCTATCAATAGGCTATCAATCAAATCGAAGTCTGACCAGTTTGATAAAATAAAAGGGAATTTCCTTTAAGCATAGGATGTGTCCATTCTACTACACGGATGCACAGCATGTGTTATATAATAGCCGAGGGATTTCGGTTCATGCCTTTGTGTTTAGTTAAGCTGAGAACCTTTCGGCTCAGCACATGGGTTAGTTAGAGGAAACATTGAGGCAGGTGTTAACGCGGGCGCGCGCGGGCGGATGGAGGTGTCACTCAGATGTCATAATAGTCCGAGACGAAACGCGGTGACAGGGTGCGGGTGACGTCACGCACCGGAAGCGCGCGGAGGTTTGTGTGAGATTTGAAGAAAGTAAGAGTTGGGAAATAGACGCCAAACGAGAAGGATCGACTATTGGAGTTCGCAGACGCGAGGCGAACTTCCGCCCTATGGGGGCCGCTCGAGACGGGGGCCGCTCGAGATGGGGACCAAATAGACAACATAGAAGATTGTGTCTCTCCTCCTTACGTCGAGACCTTTAACTCAAAGTTAATAAAAAGGTTTCGTACCTGAACAAGAAGTCGTTACGTGTTTTCGAATTCCGAGATTCCTATGTTCTATCGTTATGAACATTCGATGTCCATTCCACCCATTTCGCACATAGCGTTAATTGTGAATATGGTACACATGGACGCTTACAAAATGTTTAGAAAAAAAGCTCGACGGAAAATGCATTAGAAGGCTACGAGCTATATCGAACAAATCATGGAAGCAACACTCTACGAAGCAGCAGCTGTACTGCAACTTACTTCCCATCATAAATCATATTTACCAACCCCTCCTTATCTGAGATCAAAATACACAATGTGGCATATAGATTGAAGGCTGTGACTTCAACCAAGGTAGTCGACCACGGAAGAATTTCCCGTCTAGCTTTTGACTAGAGGTGGCCACTTGGACGATAGAGAAGACATATAGTATTGTGTCAGAGGACAGGAGAAAAACAGACGTATATATTTGGCACCGCCACCAGCGACCAACCTACATAATTGATGCAGCGAGTGACGAGTTATATAATTGGTGTTTTGTGACCAGGACAAGTGCATACGTTGACCTAGGAGTAATGGCATTAAAAAGATACTCCACATTCCTCAGAGCTTCAGTACTGGAGCCTCACACTCAGATTGTTTTGTATCATATCCAAGACACTTGGGGAAGTCTTACACCTCTACAGAGATGCAGTCAGTGTACTCTACGACGAGGCTGATATACATTGAGTTAATTCAAAAAGTTCGTTAAATTCTCAATTGGACAAACTGAAGATTGCCAATCGATTAAAAGCATTTCATCACGAAAATGTTAAATTGTATTTTCTTTTTCTTTTTTTTTTTTTTTTTGATGGGGGGTAAACAATCAAAGGATGTTACATATACCTGTAAAAAATTCTCTAAAAATAAACAAAGCTATAAAAATAAATATGAGTAAAAACATCAGTTCGATTGAAAAACAGCTAAAAGCCCCAAAATGGGTGATTGATTATAATGGCATGTAAACCCTTCTAGGGTTATTTTATGCCTAAAGATCTCATTTTTATGTAATTGTTTCTTAAGAATTTTTTTGTTCATGGTCCCATCGAATACAAATGATTTTTAAATAGATTATAGGATTTACACTCCTATATTCTAAAATAGTCGTGATACCGCTTGTTCCCGAAACAAAGATGTCGGACGTCTCGGAAACCTATTGGTCAGGAAAGTCACGTGGTTAGTGCTCACAACTACGTCCGCAACTTTGATTTTGTTCCGCGCATTTGGAGCCAACTGCATGACAAGGATTGCCTATATATACTCCAAGAACTCGTTCTCTCCATTTCGACCCACATAGACAACACACACATACACACTCTCTCTCTTACATTTGACTTCCAGCAGTCAACCCTACAAAAATGTATACATTCTGCAACCCTTTTCTTTCCTCTTCTGCCTTTTCGGTTAGACTTTTTCCAGCATCGAACACAGCCTCAGAAATTTCGTCAAACCTTGAAAGAGACAAACAACCAACATGGGAGAAGATACGTTCCTCCTAGGACACGTTTCTATATTTCTATATATCGATACTTTACATGGAATACTTAGTCCACATACATTTTATAGTCAACAGGACACTTTCAATATTTTGTCTTTTTCCTTAATATTCGTGTTATACACACACGCACACACACACAGAGGAATATTCAACAGACTCGTGTTAGTTACATACACACAAGCACACACACAGGAATATTCAACAGACTATATTAGAATATTTTAATGTTTCCTTTTTCATATATTTCTTGATATATAAATTTAATTTTGTTTATACTGCTTTGTTTTAAATGTTCTTTTGTCCGCGTCGTTTCACATCGTATACTTCATTTGCTTTTCAAATATAAACCAGCACAAAGTGTGGGACCAAAAATATTTACCAAACAACAGAACCCCTACAAGATATATTTGACCCATAGATAGGACCCTAACAGGTACTACCACTCCGGGTCAAAGTGAACCTGGCAGTAATAAAAATGAAGAGGTACTCCACACTTCCCAGATCGTCACAACTGGAGCCTTACCATCAGATGCAGTTTTAGTGTCTTCTTCTCTCTGCTGGGAATACAGTCAGTGTATTCTAGACCCCCACCTACACAATGATAAAAAGTCCCCAAAGCAGTTCTTTGACGAGAAAGATAAAAGAAAATTAAGAATGGGTCTTTAAAACTGTTTGAAAGATGTCAGAAAATATCAAATATGTTATAAATCAATATATTGATAACGTTTTTAGTATCGAGGAAAAACATTTTTGCATAATTATCCCTTTCGTCTGAACTAATTCCACACTTTTTTACAGGGTCTCTCAAAATAGATGCAACCCATTACTAATATAATAATGATTTATTACTGAGACAAGT
This sequence comes from Sepioteuthis lessoniana, assembly GCA_963585895.1. Lineage (NCBI taxonomy): Eukaryota > Metazoa > Mollusca > Cephalopoda > Myopsida > Loliginidae > Sepioteuthis > Sepioteuthis lessoniana. Next base: position 80,586,167 of record OY757921.1, on the reverse strand, counting down.
ACAATGGCAGTCATTTGGAACACGTCGTGTAAAAAGCCATCCTTTGAGCAAGAGACATTAAATCAATGTTTATTTTTATTATTATAGTATCAGTTTTCAGGACATATGTAGAATACACATTTTTTTAGCCTTAAGATAATCAACAAAAACATACATTTTGGATCAAAATCGCATTAACATTAAAGTTATATTTTCATATTTTTCAACCGATCAGCTAGAAACATAAAATAAGAACATTGTAGAAAATCCGGATCAGAAACTGATTAACAGAAAATATTTAGGCTCTAAAATGAATAAGTAAAAATACGAATCTGATTGGTCAAGAAATGTCTACGCGCTTAAATTTTAGGACCAGCAATAAAACTATTTTTCATCCACTACTAAAGTATAAATAACGAAGAATTTAATCAGCCAAGTCATTCATTTAGTCATTCAGTCATTCAATTCATTCCTTTCACAGTCAAAAGTTCATTTCTTCCTACCAAAAGACTCAAAGGAAAAGGCATGCGACTTTCTTTTATCAGTCCGACATGTTGTCGCCAAAATCTTTAAAAAAACACCCGTGCGGACTTAATGAAAGCCAAGACCCATACGTACGGTCCATAATTCATATGCACACACATACCCACATATGTAAGTAAAGACAATTATTTTTATCCAACTTACTTCGGCCAACCATGGAACCATTTATTTGATATACTTTATTAACATCTAAACACACACACACGTATGAACAATCTTATTTCCATTTAACTGGCCATAATTGTATTTCTACAAAAGGCCACTCGCACATTATGTTTCTCATTTATTTTCATTCCTGTTTTGTTATGAATATTAAATTGTTTGTTTCTTAATGTTCGTTGTTGTTATATTCCATTTGTTTTACGTGCTTGTAAAAATTTGTGTTGTATTTGTGGTGGAACTAATCGTGAAGTAATACCCGTAAAATACGGACGAGAACTCACTCTCATTCGCTACATGCACCCTCTACACATGCAATCTTTTTTTTTTTTTTTAGTTTCTTATCTCAGTAATAAATCATTATCATACTAATGGATTGCATCTATTTTGAGGCAGTTTTGAATGATTTTATCTCCAAATAAGTAATGATGCAAAATATTTTTCTTCTCCTGTCCAAAGCATTGTGATCGAGGATTAATGGTTGTTATAGTATACTATTTTCAAATCTGAAACAAAAAAATAATACATTATTACTGGTAGAGTTGTTAGCTGTCAAATGGGTCTCGTATATATTGAGACACCCTATACTTGATAAATATAACGAACTTTTGTCTACTCACAATAATTTTTTCTTAAAACTTACTGGAAAAAATGTCATACTCCGACTCGCCAAGAAATAATCCTGAGCACTTTTCTTCCTGCTTCTTACAATGGCCTAAAATTATAATAATTATAAAAGGAACAAATTAGCAAAAATAAATTATAAACAAGAATATTCATAGTAATGAAAAACTAAGTTGTTTGAAAATTTTATAACATGAAATATATGTTGAAGGCTGATCAATAATTTACTTTTATGTTTAATAAATAGCGTTGCCTTTATGAAGAAAATACGGATTTATTGTTACTGTAAAAATTCGGTTTTCATGCTAACTGCTTTGTTTTTTAATTTTCTTGTCATGGCAATCGGGCATTGGCTGAAATTTGAGTTCTCAACTATTTTTCGAAAATGAGGCTGTCTGAAATTTTCTCTCTCTGCCGAATGTTAAACGGTGTAAAATTTGTGCAAAAGGGAATTGGTCTTATTTTGTATTTTACTTGGAACTAAAGAAGTTCGCAAGTAAAACCATTCCCTTATTTTTTTTCCTTTATTATTGTGAGAAGAATTTTGAAGAGTTCTAAATTCTTGCATATTTAAAATCAAATATTGTCACAACGAGAGAATGATCACTTTCTCCGGAGAAAAATATAAAGAAAAAAAAAGAATTACCAGCTTGATATTAAATAGAGATCTAAGCAGAAATTTTTACCAGCCTATTTGCAGGTTTAATATATGTTCGGAATAACATGCTTTTATTTTAATTTCTTACCTACTCCAAAACAAGGTACGCGGCTTTATTCCCTAAGAAAACCTTGGGGAATATAAAAACAGTTTGAAAAAAAAAAAATGAAAGAAATGTAAATTGTCGATGTATATTTGTGGAGTAAGCCAGTATTGTCAACGAAAAAGTAGAATCTGAGAACGAACTGCTGAGGTCCTAAGAAGACAAAAGAAATAGCAGTTCTAGCCTTTTGACACCGAGAAGAAGAAGAAGAAGAAGAAGAAGAAGAAGAAGAAGAAGAAGAAGAAGAAGAAGAAGAACCGAAGCGCCTTGCTGTATGTATCTGTGTATGTTGTAATGATAGTGGTGAATTTGACATTATGATAGAAATATGTGGAAAGTTCGATAAATCAAACATTTAAAACCGGTTTAGTATATGTACCGCCGCGCGATATAATTCCTCTACTTAAAAAGAAAAATGTACATGTTTCGTTTAGTTTTTCATTCACCTTTTTTGCCCATTTTTAAAATTCGCATATGGACTTATATGCATGTGTCACCTTACTTTTTTATTTGCGATAAATAAATTTTTTGAAGCTATATTTATGTTTAGCCTATAGGAATTACACTCCTATATTTTAAAATGGATATTATACCACTTGTTCCCGAAACGAAGATGGCGGACGTCAGTATACTAATCAGTCTTGGGAACCTATTGGCCAGGAGAACCACGTGGTTAGTGCTCAAAACTACGTCCGTAACTTCAATTTTCTCCCGCGTTTTTGGAGCCTATTCCATGACAAGAATTTTCTATAAATACTCTAACCTTCCAACACTCACTCTTTTTTTCACAATTTCACTTGGAGTGTTAACACAGTTCTCTTTTCACATTTTCACTTACAGGGTCAACACACTCTTTCCAGCGTGACTTCCAGAGAGAACACTTTTACTCTCTCAATTTCAACTAACAGAGTCAACACATTCTTCCTCTTTTTTACATTTGACTTCCACAGTCAACCACCATGAAAATGTCTACTCCATGCAACCATTCTCTTCCCCGTTATACTTTTTCGGTGAGACTTTTTCCAGCCTCGAACATGGAAATTTCGTCAAACCACAGAAAGAAACAAACAGTAGAAATACTTAGTTAACACGCATAGGACACTTTTGTTGAATAGTCCTTTTTCGTAGTATTGGTGTTTGTTACACTCTCTCTCACACACACAGAGGAATATTTCACGAACAGTATTAGAACACTAGTAATGTTTTAGAATGTTTCATTGCATATATTGTTGATATATAAATTTGAATTTGTTTGTACCGCTTTGTTTAAAATGTTCTTTTTGTACGCGTCGTTTTCACACATCATTTACTTCATTCACCTTTCTAAAATAACAACCAAACAATAAATTGTGCTTTTGTGTACAATCTGACCGCGCAGAAGACGACGGCTTTACAGTTCCAAGAACAGAGACAAAAGAAGACGAGTGTTTATTTTTAGGATTGTCCCTTGATTGTCCATCCCCCCCCCGACAGACAGACACTCCCATTCTTCAGTTATTATCTCCTTATACATACAGAAATGGTTAAACTGCTGCAATTTAGAACTTTAGCAGTAATCGAATTAATTTTTTCATACATATCCTTCTATCATATATCTATTTGAATAATAGAAGTATTTATGCCTGTTTCTGCACCCAGGCAAGCATCAAAGCATTGAATTGTTAATAAGCTGTATTATCATGCATTTCACTGTATATACTAACAAATACCGTTTACCAGGGATGGCATTTGCATAATGATTCTAAAAGAATATTTTAAAAACTGTTTTGTGGGATTATATATATATATATATTCTAAAAATATTAACTTTTACAATATAGTCATTAAAAAATAAACTTCTAAATTGAAAAATTAAAAGCAAATTGTTTTGTGATTACAACAGTAAAAACAAAAAACCAGAGAATTGTGGTAACAGTCTTCATTTTCATATAGCTTGTGTAGCAGAAAGAACCTTGTATTTTTGTTTGGCGCGTAATTTAATTTGACCGTTAGGATCGCCGAATATTTTCACCCAATTAGGATGACTTGTCCTATTCATCCCGAACCATCTTTCCTAGCAGCACCAAAAATTGAAGAAGGCTCGCGAAACACTCTCTTCCTCAGAAATCCTCAACAGGAACGGTCGTCTTATCGTCTGCTCTTGAATAGCAGTAGCGGCATCATACACTATGAGTAGAGCCATCTACTTTATGGACCCCTTGCGTCTATTCTTCTAGACCAAGGGATCCTAGTTGAAAATAAATTAGATGATAATCTATAACAGCTTCCTTCCTTCTTTTCTTCCTACGAGACTCTCAGCATACCAGCGTAAACCCTCTACTTCATGCTACCATTAAAACCTTCATGCAAAACCTAACGACGTCTTCGTTCTTCTCCCCCCACTTTATTTTCCATCAACATTTAACGAGGGGATAACAACCAATGTAATACCAACGCAACCAACGTAATACCAACGCAATCAACGTAATTCCAACATAACCAACGTAAAAATCAACTTAAACCAAAAACCTAATAATAATAAAAAAAATAACATCCCCATCGCTATACGCGACTCAGATTCCATCGTGGAAGTGTTTGTGCATCATGGTTCAGATCAGGGTAATTTGTTTTTGTTTGGTACGATTGCAAATTGAACCCCTATCTTGAGGGAAAAAAAAGTGTCACAACAAACGCGAATACTACGGCTATATATGCATACGTGTATGAATAAACAAAATTTTTTAAAAACATTTTTCTTAAATTAAGAAATGTAATATAATGGCCGAGGGATTTCGTTTTATATATCTTGCCTTTCGGTTTAGTTAGGCTGAGAACCTTTCGCTTAGCGCATGGGTTAGTTAGGTGCAACATGAGCGCAGGTGTTCAAGCGCGCGCGGGTAGGATGTGTCATTCACAGATGTCAAAATAAAAATCCCAGATAGGAATTGTGACCAGAAGATGTGAGTGACGTCACGCACCGGAAGCGTGGGTTGAGATTTGAGAAAAGTCAGTGAGTTGAGTTCCTGCCTCAGAAGAAGAAGGTTGACTTTCGGAGCTCGCCGAGGCCTTGCGGCGGGTGCCGCACGTCGTAGTGGTGGTGGTGGTGGGGGGAGATGAAAAAGTCGTCATAGAAAGATCGGGCCTCTCTCTTTCTTATGTCGAAAAACCTTTTAACTCAAAGGTAATAAAAAGTTTCGTACCTGAACGAAGAAGTCGAAAGTGTTTTTTGTGTTTCGGGATTCCTATGTTATCTATATATGAGTTATGAACATTCTATATACATTTCACGGATTCATGTATGGGTATGTTACAGAAAGAGCACAAATATAGGCCAGCTGAACAAGATACAATCGAAAAGAAACTTATCTCACCTCTTTATGTCGACTTCATGACTCAAAGTTTCTTGTTTTAATAATACAATCATCAGATGAAACTCGTGTGTATGTGCGCGCGCACCCCAGTGCAAAATAAATTGAATTTTTGCTTTTTTTAATACTTACAACTTATTTTTTTCATTAACTTCACACCAACAAAAATGTCCACCATCAATAATTGGAAACCCTAGTCCATTCATAGCCAAACTACACCACATATTTAACTTCATGGAGATACAAACAGATCAGTTTTCTAGTCACTGTTTCACCCATGACCTCATCATTTTGTAACCGAAATTACACAGAAAACAATTACGGATCCAAAACAGTGGTGTTTTATCATTAACCTGTCATTTTAGTAAGATTTATTACTATGTTGGATGAAAGGAGAGAACTGTTTGAGTGATACCAGTCTTCTAAAAAAGAGTGGACGCTTTATCAGGCAAAAGGGGGCGCGTTTAAGGGACACTTGGGCGGAGCAGTTCGTTAAGAGATACACTCTGTAGAGACTGTTCTTCAAAAACAGTACATGTATATTGTACTTATAAAATAATTTTTCTTGTATGTGTAATTGGGTTTATTTTGTCTTTCTTTCCGTTTTGTTCAGTGATACTATATAATGTATACACTAATATTGGTTTTTAGTGAGTGGGAATTTTAATAAATATCATAGTGGGTACATGTATAGGATAAACATTTTTTCTAGTCTTAAAATAAGCAATAAAAACATACTTAAGAACATTCTAGAAATTTAGGATCAAAACCGTATTAGCATTTAAATTACATTTTTATATTTTTCAACCAATCAGCTAAAAACATAGAATAGAACATTCTAGAAAAATAGGATCGGAAGTCAACTCACAGAAAACTTTCTCTCATCAACGCGACACGCTGTCGCCACAATCATAAAACAAGACATGAACTTAATGTAAGTAAGAACGACTTATTTACGGACTCCGTTAACATGAACATACACACATCTTTAAACAAATTTATTTTCTTCTTGCCAAACTTTATTTTCCAAAAGGCCATTTACAAATCATGTATTTTATTTGTTTTCATATTCTGTTATATGCATATTAAATTGTTTGTTGTTTAATGTTCGTTGTGTTCTATTGCATTTCTTTCACGCGATTGTAAAGTTTTGTGTTGTATTTGTGGTGGGAATAATTTAGAGAGCAATACCCGTAAATTACGGACGCACATCTACTGAAATAACCAAAATACATACAACCCCCACACGTGTAATTGTTTAGTGAATATGTTACTCTCCAATTTGTAGTGAGTGAGTTCCCGTAAGTATTTTACGGGTATTACTATCAGGTTTAGTTCCACCACAAATACAACACAAATTTTACAAGCACGTAAACAAATGGAATATGACAACAACAAATATTAAGATACAAACAATTTAATAATCATAACAAACAGGATGATAAAAATAATTAGAAATACAAGGTTCATGTTATGTACGAGCGGCCTTTGTAGAAAATACAGTTGTGGCCAGTTGAATGAAATAGGATTGTTCGCCCTTTTTGTGTGTGTGTGTGTGTGTGTTTACTTTAGTAAAGTCTATTAAATAAATTGGTCCATAGCTGGCCGAAGTAAAGAAGATAAAAATTTGACTTTACTTACATACATGGGTATGTGTGTGTATATATATGTGATGGACCGTAAGTATGGGTCTTTGTTTTCTTAAGTCCGCACGTGCGTTTTTTACGATTTTTAGCGACAACGTGTCACATTGTTAAAAGAAGGTTGCATGCCTTTTCCCTTTGAGTGTTATGGCGTGGCACTCTGCTGTCCGTTCATGGCCTCTCGCAGTGGAAGGAATGACTCTCAAAAGCCATTGTACCATGCGAGGTGCTCACATAGTCCGCTAAACAATCTCGGACGCCATTATACCATGCGAGGTGCTCAAATAGTCCGCTAAAAAATCTCGGGAGCCATTATATCATGCGAGGTGCTCACATAGGCCTTGTATTGTCACTTACTAAATTAAACTTAGTTTAACACAAGACCAAAAGTATAGGGCACCCAGGGAGAATCGAACACAATATGGTCCTCTAAACAAGCTCGCAAGCCATTACACCACATGAGGCGCCCACATAGTTAGTGACATCGTTAGGACTTGCTAAACCTAGTCTAGCACAGGGACAAAGTATAGATCACCCAGTGAGAATCGAACACAGTATGGTCGACTAAACAACCTCGCTAGCCATTGCGCCAACATAGGCCTCAGGGGGCTTTCTGTACCTGCTGTTACGAAGTGGTCACCCGCTTAAGAACTGGACAAGCTAATCACTGCTTAACTTAGGTGATCTGGCAGGAACTGGTGCTTTCTGAGCGACTTGACCATTGGTCATTGTGTAGGTCACTTGCTCAGAAAGTGTAACCGCTTCTAGCTTAGAAGGGTCGTGGGAGTAGGTAGATATTACGACACTGATTTAAGCGGGCGCTCGTTATGTAATGGTTACCGTCGTAGGAAATGGATACTGCGACCCTCAGTTCAAATCCTGAAAGAGGCTGTTTTCATTTCAAATGGGGCTGATACCTTTGGGAAGGTATGCATTCAATTATTCTCTTTCCAGAGATGGAAAAATAATAAGGCAGACAGGGCTCTTTAAACATGGTATGAAAACCAGTCTAGAAGGGGGAAAAACTGAATTCAAACCTGTTAAACTCCGCTTAAAAATTGACCTTGTGTCATATCCTGCTAATATTGGAAGGAGTTGAGTAAATAAATACTACGACACTCAGGAGAAAAACCTAACGGCCCTAAATACAAACATAATAAATTCTTTTGATTTTAAAAGATGCGGCCCTTTGATAATTCATAACCCAGTGATGTGGCCCTCCCACCAAAAAGTTTGCCCATTATATATTACATGATATATTCCTTGAAGAAAGGGAAGTAAAAGTAAGTAACTAAAGTTGGTGACCTTTGTCGAGGATTACCCGAAGGGTCCCTTTTTGATAGCTACTACACCGAGGTGTAGGGGAGGGTGCTACTCCATTCCCTGGATTGCTCCACTTTACCCTTGATCCTTACAATGCTCAGTGTTAAGCAAGGCGGCATCAAGTACCATTTTTGAGTCTTTGGTGTGATTCGACCTGGGATTGAACCCCGGTCTCCCGGACCATTGGCGAACACTCTACTCATTCGGCCAACGATCCGGATTAGGAGACGGTTTAAAATATTACATTTCATCATTTTTTATGCATCATCTTCTCCTCGTGAGCCAAATTTGAAATTGATGTAAATTTGAATAATCGATTAGACAACTCGTAAGCGCCAAACTGGTTTAACCGTTAAGCAAAGTAAACACATACTTAGAGCATCAAAGAGCGGCTACCGTTGAAATTTTCCATCGTCAGACTTACAAAGGAGCACATAGTTCAACTAAACCAAGATCCTCAAAAGAGTGCTCAATATATGTGTATGTATCGATAGGTTATCGATCATATGGAAGTCAGACTTCTCCGATAAAATAAAACGCAATTTCTTCCAAGCAGGAGTTGTGTCAGTTCTACTGTATGGATGCACCACATGGACGCTGACTAAGCGTATGGAGAAAAAGCTTGACGGCAATTGCACAAGAATGCAAAGAACTATAGTGAACAAATCCTGGGAGCAACATCCCACAAAACAGCAGTTGTACGGCCATCTACTTCCCATCTCTTAAACCATCCAAATAAGATGAACAAAACATGCGGGACTCTGCTGAAGAAGCAAGGACGAACTCATAAACGACGTTCTCCTATGGACCCCTTCACACGGACGTGCAAGTGTTGGCCGACCAACAAGAACAAATCTACAACAGCTCTGTACGGACACATGATGTCGTCTAGAAGACCTGCTGGATACGATGGATGACAGAGATGAATGGCGCGCGTGCGAGAGAGAGAGAGAGAGAGAGAGTCAGGGAAATCCGTGCTAGGAGTGCGACATGATTATATATATACATATATACCCAACCCCTCCGCACCAGGAGGATGTGACTCAAGGTCATTTTTCAAGCAGAGTTAGCAAGCTTGAATTAAGAGTTTTCCTTCTCCTTGACTGGTTGCTATACCAAGGTTAAAGAGCCTAGTCTACCCTACTATTTAATCATAGCTCGAGGATGAATAATTGGATGCATACCATTTTCAAAAGTTTTAACGCTATGGAAAATGCAAACAGTCTAGTCTAAGATTTCAACTAGAATCGCCGTGTTCATTCACTCCGACGATAATCATTACACTACGAGTACCTCCATATATATATATATATATATATATATATATATATATATATATATATATATATTATTATTATTATTATTATTATTTAGATTAATCGTGGGAATAAAACAAAATTAGAATCTGCTAACTGGCCCACATGATCTAAGGAGACTCACGTGATCGTTCTTCACCCGTTCCTCCCACGACCAAAAATAAGATTTGCAAACTTCATATGTAGGTTAGGGGGCATCGTAACTTTTTGAGTGCTTAGGTTCTCTATATGTCTTAATCTGGTCTTGCTGAATAGTGGGGGGAAAAAAACAAAAGTTAAGAGTAAATAAATAAAATAACATACCCAGATTCCAACGCAAACCACGACAAGGAAATAAAGTCCAAGAGTCAGACTGTCTCCCCAATGAAGGTGGACATTGTTTGATAACGTTCCGTTAAATTTCTCCATGGACGGAAGGTGATTTTCTTTTTTTACAGAGAGAGAAAGAGAGACAAAAGAATAATTCAATAACGGAAAAAAAAAAGAAAAAGGAAAATGTCACCACGCGTGTATATAGCAGTGAATATAAATTTGAAATTTTATAATTTATAACAACAGATTAAAACTTCACTTCTTTCAAATAAAGATTACGAGAGAAACTGAGTTGAAAGCAAATATGAACCCCAAAATGACGTAATCTGATATCAGATGGCCGAGTTATTCATCACAAACAAAGGCACCCCCCTTCTTTGTTAAATAATAGTTTGAAATAAATGACTTTTCCCCTCCCGTAGCTTTCTATGGAAGGATAAAAGATACAGCATTCTACTTAAGAAAATCTTAAAGAATTATGCGCAATAAGTGTTTTTATCTTATATACGACATTTGATATTCAAGCCCTAAACATAAAAAAGTACCCACTTGTTGATAGTGAGCAACTAACTTGTAAACTTGAATAAACTACTACACTTCTTACAGTTTAAATAGTTCACATCGCCTCACAATACTTAAGGGTGAGTGCATAATCTTTCAAGTCAAAACTAAATCTTTCCATATTGAATAGTCCCCAAAGTTTATCCGCCATTACAATAAATTTATTTAGTAAATTAAGTACTGAACGATTGAATGACTTAACGGTATGTCAACCTGTCTTGGGTTATTTTATGCTTAGAGGTTAGTGATCCACATTCATTGTACGTTTATATCCATTTTTTGTGTGAGTGAAGTTTTTTTTACATGCAGTTATATGGTACCCTATTTAATACAAATAATTTTCACACAATTGTAAAGTTTCAAGTATTCCCATCTAATACTGATAATTGTATGGTTTCAAGTAATTATTTCTATTTAATAATAATTTGTTTGCACGCAGTTATTTAGTTTAAAGTAACTACGGATAATCCTTACCAATCACAGCTTCAAGTAACAATTCTAAATACAAATAATTTACAGTTATTTGACATCAAGTATTCCTTCCAATACAAATAATTTTTAAAACAGGTCCATTTGATCCATAGATTGGACCTTTACAGGTACTACCACTCCGGGTCAGAGTGGATCTATTTGATCTATAGATTGGACCCAAACAGGTAGTATCACTCCGGGGCAGGACTACGGAACTAGTGAGAGTGGAATGCAAAATGTTCATTTCTTTATCTATCCCTCCCCACATTTAGCTTTGCTCCGACAATAAGATATGTTGAGTTGTTAATTGTATTTGTATCCATAGTAAAGTACTGGATCTCGGATACAGATGCTTGCAAAGGATATGTGACACAAAGGTCAAATGCCAGTAGATACAACGAAAACTGAGTGATATTCATGTGGGAATCTGGTACCAAGATGAAATAGGATTTAGTAAGAGAAATAGGATTTAGTAAGAAATAGGATTTAGTAAGAGAAATAGTATTTAGTAAGAGAATTAGTATTTTGTATGAGAAATCACATGTTAAGTGAAACAGAATCTGGGACTTAGATTCTAAAAATCAGTTGAAATCCAGACCCGAAACAAAGCACTTGCCTAACACTTAGCATTTAGACACTGTTTAAAAAGGGAGGAGCGAACAAGTCTTCAGTGGCCACTGTGAAATAACTTTTCCAAATGACGGTGAAGACATTTATTTTCTGTTCATTGTTCACTGATCTCGTGAGCTGATTTGATCGAGAGGGTGCTACACGTATAGTGTGTCATTAGTAGAAATAGCTTGCCGAAGCCCATCCCTCGCCAGGTCTACAACTAGTTTAAATTCAGAGTTTGCCTTCTCCTGCACCGGTTACCATACCAAGGTTAAAGAGCCTAGTCTGTCCTACTATTTACCCGTAGCTGGAGGGGAATAGTTGGATTCATACCCTTTTCAAGAGTATTAGCGCTATATGAAATTCAAACGGCCTCATTCGGGTTTTGAATTCTGGTTGACGAGTCCACTTCCTAAGTCGATGACTGTTACGCTACAAGTGCAGTCAGGACTTGCAACCTCCAGAAGATTATCACTTAGAAGATAAGGGAATCAACGCCTATAACCGTTACTGACTGAAGGCGAGTAACAATACAGGAATACTTAACACTTGTACCCGATTATGGTTAACTTAATCAGATTAAGCGACCCTCGTGGATTAAATAAAGGACGCGATTCGAAGTTCCATGTAGGCTCCCGAGTTCGACAAGAAACACCTAAAGAAGGCCGGAGAACACATCGGCCGAAACGTTATGAATATAATAATAATAAAGATGAAGACAATAGTCCGAAAACCCTAAATGATAAAGTAGTATCCTTTACAATCTGAAAAACCTGATCTTATATCAAGAGTCTAGAGATCCAATAACGGTTGTTTTTGCAATTTTATCAAATTGTCTTATTGTGGCAAGAGCAAACAAGACTTAACATTGCTTACAATATTTTTGTTAATAGTATAACAATAGGGCATACGATATTACCATTTATACAAAATGGCAGTTGAGGTTGTTGTGTTCTGTTGCCTCTTGTTATATTAAAAGGAAGAACAAATGAGTTGACGAAGATATTGATAGTTTTTAATTTAGAAGTTTTATTAACAGCTTGAGACAAAAGGAACCCTTGTGCTGTAAGTCGCAGGTAGAAGAAAACGGTTGTAAATGATAGAGCCGCTATTTAGACGCTGTCGTCAGGACATGAATAAAAATGCTGGAGTCCAAGCAGGAGTTGAAATGCTGTCGTCAGGACAGGGATTAAAATAATGAAGTTAAAGCAGGAGTTGAAAACATCCAATTTGTTTCTCCGCGGATCCGTTGGTTTAGAAGGAAAGATGAATGATGAAAGAATGATTTCCCAGACACCAACGGTCCATGAATTGGATGAGGTATCCTCATGGTGCTTAGCGGATTGCTCGAAATATGTGAGAGAGAGTCCGTGAGGAAAAGTCAGTGAAGAAGAGTGAATGTGGTCTCTCATGTTGGCTAGTCCTTCCTGCTGCTAGGAAGCGAAGAAAGAGAAAGACAGGACAGGTCTGTCCTGCTCGAAAGGCCTGCGAGGAAGAGGGTGAAAGAATGTTACCTTGCCTTTTTATAGTTGCCCGGGGAAGCGACCCGGGCAGAATAGCATAAAATATTCTCATTCGTCGAAAATATGAGTTCGGGACCAAAACTGTCAAAATATTCCTGCGCCAGACAATAATTTGAAATTCTTTCTGCTACAATAGATTTTAATGGCATATCAACCCGTCTAGGGTTATTTTATGTCTCGAGTTTTGGAAATCGGGTTCACATTTACATTTTTGTGTAATTTCTTAAAGTTTTTTGTTTTGCATAAGACTTATTGAATACGAATAGTTTTTAAATATATCTATTTGAGCCATAGATAAGACCGTAACAGGTATTACCTCTCTGGGTCAGAGTGGACCTGGGGGTAATGGCAGTAAAGGAGTACTCCACATTCACCAGAACTAGAATCTATTGATCAAATGCGGTTCAGTGTCATACCGAGGACAAAGTATGTTTTTGTCAACTGAAAAGTTATTTAATATTAATATATTTTCCTTATTGATTTTTTATCAAGTTTCTGTGTCAAATTTTACTGAGATACACCGTCAGTAAGCCCGCTTTTTTTCATGCACCCTATAAATTTTTTTTTTCGTGAACACAGTTGGTGACTACAAAACTCTTGTAAAGAGTATCATCTTTACTTTGCCAATCAAATATAAAGTTTGTAATTTTTCCGAGAAATAACGAAACAGTAAATCATATATATATATATATATATATATATATATAAATTGTAATAGGTTTTAGAAAATGACAGATTTAAACGTAAAATCTGTATCATTTTTTAAACCACCTAATATTTGAACTACATATGTCATGGCCCTTACTTTAATTTTCAAACACTCTAGCTATCACTCGGTACGAAACTAGAGAGTTTTTGAAAATTTGATTCGCTAATGTTATCAACCAAGTACTCAAGTCAACCGCTTATTTTATCTACTGAAGGTAGTAGCAGAAAAAAGCGGGGGGGAGGGAGGTTGAAGGTTGAAGTGACGATTATATGAGGGTTTGAAAGTTAAAAACGAAATCGCATATCTCAGGTTTGAGCGACAATTCAGAATCCCTCTCCGCCCCACCCCCCCAAAAAAACTTGACCTAACATCATCATGTCGTGCTGCTAGCACGGATATCCCTGACCCTCTCTCGCCACTTCTCCCTATCGTTCATCGCCTCTGGCAGGTCTTCAGGGCTATATCCCGTATCCTCACATAGCTGCTGTATGTATGTTCGAGCTGATCGTCCTGCTTTTGCTCGGCCTTATGTGGGGGTCCATAGGAGTACATCACTTTTGACCTAACAATTAGAATAAAAATATAGGTCGTCCATTTTAACCAACAGTTCATTAAATTTCGTCTCTGATCTTCTTTAGAAATAAAGTTTCCCGCCATTCAAAAACATTGATTTTTAATACAACGTTCATTTTTGGTCTCCGAGTATTTAACACTTCAGTGTTCATAAAAACACAATACGATTAACGGGGTCTTTAAAAAGACCTAATTCTTCATATATATATATATATATATATATATATAATCCCTAGGGGTCAAGCCGGTTGATATTTTCCATATCACTGGCCATATCACTGGCCACACTTTCGTTCTTGATCTAGCCTTTCTCCATGCCGGCTCGAATCACTTGACAATCTTATCTTCACATCGTCGTCGATGTCTTTCGAGTGCTTCTTTCAGTCTCTTAGATACCATTCGACAACTGCACGGGTCCACCTGTTGTCTGAGCCTTTCGATTTGTCTGACTCGGCGGAGCTTTCGCTATTCCATGATCACGTCCTTCACTCCCCTCGTTTCTCGAATTATCTCACCTCGGATTTGCTTACGCATGATAGGAGAATAAACAAATCGTTACCGAAACTTTTTTCTTAAAATGCTCAAAAATAGGCTAGTAGAGCAGGTTAAAACTTAAAAGAAACTTATCTTACCTCCTATCGGCGTCATTACTTAAAATTCCGTGAATATGAAACACTAGTGTGTGTGTGTGTGTGTGTGTGTGTGTGTTCAAGAGAATTTAACAAGTTCAAAAGTTTATTTAAAAAAACATTCAGGATATCGACTTGCAATAAAATTTTGAATAACGGCATGTCAACCCATCTCGGGTTATTTTCTACCTAGTGGCTAGGGAATGGCGTTCATTTTTGTATACAGTCCTATCGAATACGAATGATTTTTAAACACTTACAGGTACTACCACTCCGGATCCGAGTGAACCTCGGAGTATTGGCAAAGAAGGGCTACTCCACACTCTCTCAGATCTCTAGAAATAGATCCTCACTATTAGATTCAGTTGAATATAATACCCAGGAAACTTCAATTTGGGAAGATCTAACCCCCCCACACACACACGCCTGCTGAGGAGACAGTCAGCATATTCTCCGCCTTGACAAGGCGTACGATACAGTTTTGTACTGACTTATAATCGACTTATCGATGAAAATTAGACTTGTAGCGGAAGGAAATTTCGTATTTTGGTTTGGCACGTAATTTAATTCGACGCATAATTTCACCCAATCAGGATGACTTATCCTATTCATCCGAGACCTCCTTTCCGAGCAGCAGAAATTGGGTAAGCTGCCAAACACAGTCTCTTTGGCTGAACTACGCCGTCCAATGCAGACGTCTCACTGGCGGTTCTTCAATAGCAGCAGCAACATGGACACATGAGGGAACCTATCTAATTCATGGATTCCTTGCGTCTATTTTCTCTTAGACTAAGGAATCCCAGTTGAATATGAATTAGATACATTCAATACGCCACACACAACTTTATGTCACCCCCGCTCCCTGCACCTAGCTCTCATTTCACCTCTGGGCAACATTAATGGAGACACACACGCCTCTCCCCCAAACCACCGGACACACGAAACTCACGGTGACTCCAAAGTTTATTTCCTTCAACAGCAAACAAGACTTTCGCTAAACTACGACGAACACAATCCCTCGCACGTCCAACAACACACGATGCTATCTCAACTTTCTCATAACTCCATTTCGTCTCTTTACATCTTTCCTTTTCACGAGGCTTGCAGCACAAACACAATTTACATTTTCCATGCTGCCAAATAAAACTATTCTTAAAACATTTCGACTTCGACATTTTGGAACTTCTCTCCTTTATATACCTAACAACAATTAGCGAGGGACCTAACAACACTTAGCGAGGAAACAACTTTACGTTACACACACGCGCACGTTACAACTCTTCTTCGCTAAAAATAACAATTTTATTGCCGCTAAAGACTCATCATAAAACAATCTTCACAATACTCCAGCGTTTCTGTACAACAATTAAAAAAAAAATGAAATAAAACTTTAAAAAAAAACACGACAGGTGTTTTTTGTTCTCGTCGCTCTCTCTTTGGATTGTAGTTTGCAATGACTCATTTTGAACTATTGATGCAAAATCTTTCAATCAGCCTGGTGATAATTCGTAACTTCTGATCACCCCCAACATATTCATGCAAGTTTGATCCTCACCGGATGACTCAGTACCCAAGCTAACTTTGGTAGGTGAGAAATGTATTTCTCTACAGTACAAAAGCCAAACTTTTAATCTTTTTTAATTGCTAGGCAAAGTTCCACAATTTAGATGATCAATGTATCACACTTTTTTCTGTACTCGTATACCCTGTGCTAAGTGAATGATTATTGAATAGTACTTTTTGTAAGATGTTTATCAAATCTATTTGAAAAACAAACAACCCCTCACGAAAAAACCTTATTTTGATATACATGCAAATAAGTTCTTTTCGTTTAACACTTTGTGTTTCCTCAAAATATCTTATTCATTGATAGGTCAATCATTTGTTTAAAATTACATTTGCTAATCTTGAGTAATAATTGTCTAGATTGTATCTATTTTAATTCCTTAAAGGATTATTAAGATATGTGCATATTGAATTGCTTGATGCTAGAGAGAATATTTAGTGGACTTCCCACTCACCAAAGACCAATATTAGCATAAGTGCATTTGAGATACACTGAATAAATGGAAGGATAAACGAAATAAGCTCATTTACACATACAGAAACTCGAATGGATTGAGTACTCTGGTATCCGTTAAGGCAAAAATGTAAACAAACGAAAGCTGCTACATAATGCTGTATAATTCCCGAACTTACGTGGTTCGCTTGCCGGCGGAACGGTATGATGCTAAGTCTAACGTAAAATTGTGCAGGTTTCGATCCTGGCTTCAAGCGTCCTACGTGTCTAGCCACACACTGAAGAGTTGTGATATAACGAAACAGTCTGTGTGTGGATGACTATATACAGTCTAACCCGGATATAAGAGAAACTCTGGTATAAGAGAGATTTATCTGGTCCCAAATTAGAGCCTGTGTTACCTAAACAAAATAGACCAAACCCTGATATAAGATACTTATTCTCATGTCCCGACAACTCTCTTATATCCGGGTTACACTGTATATATATATATATATATATATATACGCACACACACACAAAAATTTCGAAAGAATACACGAGCGCTTTCATGTTGATACGTTTCGGAATATCCATTTCAGTTGTATATATTAATTCGAAGATAACGGCAGAAAAAAAAATGTTCAAAAACTTTTTTAAATCCAAGATGGCGACAAAGTGTTAAAAGAATAGATAAATAAATAAGTAAATGAAAAAAAATTTTAAAAAAAGAATTATTCACTGTTCTCATGCTTTAACCACTGTGCTATATCTGATGGTCGGCAATTCAAGCTAAATAAAAAAAAGTAATAATTATGCCAAAAAAAAAAAAATAATTATATACTTGCAGATAATGCGTGCATACTTGCTTTGAAATTATCCTCTTTAATTACATTTTGGATCTGAATTTTAAAAAAATGAGATAAAACGTTCAGTTGCGTTAACAAAAAGTAAAAAGACATTGCTCCTCCCACAAACACCAACATTTTTTTAATGGAAGAAGACATTACTATATATATATAGCCAATAAAGTAAAGTTGGCGACCCGAAGGTTCCTTTTTCAATAGCTACAACACCGAGGTGAAGGGGAGAGTGTTACTCCTTTCCCTGGATCACTCCATTTTACCCTTGATACGTACCTTATAAGGCTGAGTGTTATGCAAGGAAATATAAAGAACCATTTTTTGAATCTTTGGTATGACTCGACCTGGTGTACTGGGTCATTGGCGAACACTCTACCCACTTCTCGCTTGGTTTATTCTAAGAGGAAAAGTTGAACAATCCTAATTTCTTTCTAAGTAGCATTTTTGTAAGAATAACCCACTTTCAGTGGTTGACCTACATACATCTTGTGGTGGGGGTGCCTGAAGTTGGAACAGTTATGGAAGGTTCATATCTTCAAAAACCTTTTTATTTTAACAATTTTATATTGAATCATACTAATATTTTCTTGATACCCTTCCTTATACAGTAAACCTAAACTTTTTAAGCAATGTGGAGTAAAATAGTTCTTGGGACCGCCTCCAGGACGTGGGGTGGGGACGGAAACTTCATTAGATTCATAGTTGATCCACTCCTGTGCACTTTGCAATTCTATTTACCAACCCCTCCGTTCGGGCAGGATATGACACAAGGTCAATTTTTAAGCTGAATTTTACAGGTTTGAATTCAGAGTATCCCTTCTCCTAGACTAGTTGCCTCACCAAGGCTGAAGAACCCAGTCTGTCCTACTATTTACCCATAGCTGGAGGGAGAATAATTGGATTCATACCTTTCCCAAGGGTATTAGTGCTATGTGAAATGCAATCAGTCTCGTCCAGGATTTGAACTCGTGTCACCGTGTCCATTTCCTACGACGATAACCATTACACCACGGGCACCTCCTGTGCACTTTGCAATGAAATGATTGAAGAGCAACTTTAAAATCTTAATCTTTTCTCTTAATTCGGTAATACTTGATCAATCATTCTAACCTTACGCCATGTCTCACGAGAAGGAAGCGAAACTTTAGGGGAGAAGAGAGAAAAGTAGAAGAATAGATATTTGTCCAGAATAGCTCGCTGATGAGATGTCTGATATTTTAGTAGTTACATTTAGCATCTTGATAAGATGGTTTCGCTCATTTGCCTCATTTTTATCTTAGTGAGTCTTTAACTAGCTCCTCATTCGCCACGCTCTTTTGGTTTTTACCTCCCTTAAGTACTAAGCTGTTGATTTATCATAAATTGCCAATTTCTAAGATTTAAATGTGACGGTTCAGTACACAGCAAAATCCTATTTGTACATAATAGCCCACTGAGGAAATTGATGTATTGAAAGTCGTTCAGAGGTTGGTCATTTCTAGTGAGCCATTTTGGACAAGTACAAAAATAATACGAATCAAATGACAAACTTATTTGGATGGTAAATGTAAGTATTGAAGTAAATAGATAATGTGGGTTTTTTTATACATTTATTTAGGTAAGAAGCAGTCAGTACAAAATGGCTACTGTCCCTCTCCGGAAGTCCCTTTTTTTTCTTTCCCAACTTCCTCAGGGAAAGCTCTCGAATGCAACCCCCCCCCCGTATTTTAATTTGTGCTTCCAACTCGTCTCCCTGGTATATTAACGACGTAGTCGGCATATTTTGCGGGTAGTGTAGTGTTCCGCTTATTATGTCCACCTCTCTCTCTCTCTCTCTCTCTCTCTCGTTTGTTGTGTGTTGGTATTTGGTGGTCTTGATATGGGGATTGTTGCAGTTTTGTTGTAAGAGGTATGATCCGGACCAAATGGGGCAGTGTATGGGCTAGCAGTATCATAAGAAGCGGGGTTGGCAGGGGTATTGTTTAGGGAGCTGTATTTGTGTCTGGACTGGGTGGGGTGGGGTGATACCTTTGGGGTGTTGATAGGGTTTGTATAATTTCCTGTCACTGACGTGTCTGAAGATGGAATGCGCGTTATTGTGGTCGCTGTCTGCAACTAGTTCATAGCGGCTACCTTGTACATCAGTTACCATGTGTGGTACTGGGTCAAATTGGGATACAAATTTATTTGTTTTTGATGATCGCTTCACCAAAACTTTATCCCCCTGGATGATCTTGGGATATTTTCGCCAACGGGAAGCATTAATCTTGGCATTGGCGACCTCTTTCCTGTGACTGTCACCGATTTTTGCTTCCTTGATTTGGTTTTCAGTGGGGTTGGTTTGTTGAGGAAACTTTGTCCGGTAGCCACCTCTGAGCATCATATCTCCAGGTCTCAATCCAGTCGCAGGGTGTAGAGTAGAACGGTAGTAGAAGCTCATCAATGATTTCCTGGATTGGGCGTCGTTTTTCAAGTCCGATTTGGATTGCCTTTTTTAGTGGTTTCATGAAGTATTCAGCTTCATTTCCTTGTGGGTGATAGGAGTATGAGGCTTTGATTTTACGGGCTTGGGTAATGAGGGCGTCTAGCTCTTGTTCTCTTTCTAGGGCATCTTCTCTGATGCTTCTGATAGAGGTACCTATTATTATTTGGTCACGTATCAGAGTTTCGTGTATTTTCTCTTTTTCTATACACTTAAAGGAGCATTTGTTGCGGACCCCGCAAATGTTTTAAGTTAAAGCATGCGAGTAATGACAGCCAAAGACAATGAAGGAAACAAAGGCGAGATAACCAAATATAACAAAAGTGACAATTTATTGTCGTGTTTACAAGCGCGTGTGTAAAATCCGTGGCAGCTGTATTTGTCTTCAGCTAGATGAGTGATGTTGGTAGCTGGTATGGTCGAGTCGAAGAGAAGCAGCTAGATGATTGTTGCTGGTAGCCGATGTGGGTCGAGTCGTAGGATGCAGCTGGATGATCGCTGCGGGAAGCTGAGGTCGGTCGAGTCGTTTGAATGCAGCTGGACGATCGTTGCGAGTAGCTGAGGTCGGTCGAGTCGTTTGAATGCAGCTGGACGATCGTTGCTGGAAGCTGAGGTCGGTCGAGTCGTTGAATGCAGCTGGATGATCGTTACGGGTAGCTGAGGTCGGTCGAGTCGTAGAATGCAGCTGGACGATCGTTGCGGGAAGCTGTTGTCGGTTGAGTTGTGGTTGGTAAATCGATATCCCGGTTTTGGCAGTACGTTGGGTTAACCGGGGGTGTGTCGATCTGGTTGCTAGCCCGTACAGCGAGTCGTACATAGGCTAGTTGTTGCAATGCTAGGGCAGTCCGTAACAGCAAGTCGTACGTGGACTGGATGCTGTATTGCTGGAGCGTCGTGGTCGAAGTCAGTGTTGGCAGCTTGGTCGTGTAGAGTCGAGCGAGCTGGTGACTAAGACTGAGCTGTGTCTTAGTACTACGGACCAAGTGAACGGACGGGGAAACCGTGTCTAAGCACATACGAAGTCGAGCGAGCGAATCGGTGAAGCTATGGCTTTATCATGCCCCTAGGTGTGCGGGCGTATCGTTGACGGTAGCTATGGCTGTGTTGCGCCAAAGCTGTGCGGACGAGTTGGGACGATAGCTATGGCTTTGCCGCGCCAAAGCTGTGCAGACGTATCGGGGCGATAGCTAAGGCTATGTGGTGCCAAAGCTCTGCATTGTCGCGCGAACGGGCCAGGAGGCCGCGGCTAAGATAGGCGTTATCTTAGCGCTGCGCTGATAGCGAAGCGGTAGCTAAAGGCTAACACGTGCCTTTAGCGCTGCGCAGCCAAACGGACGAGCGGAACCGACCGAATTGTTAAGACCGGATGGTTAGAGTCCTCTTCGTGTTTGCCTCCGGACCGTCTACTTCGACTGGTCGTTAAAGACCGTCAGAGAATCTCCAACCCAAGAAAGAGACCTTTTGTGGATATCAATGTGATGGGAAAGGCGAATGCAACCACTAGATGTACGATTCAGCCTTTCGGAGCCTGCTGAGAGCAGCTCCTGAAAGCGTCCGAAGACATCGGAATTTCTCGCCGCCGAAGTCTGGTTTATAAGAAGGGAAAGCAAAACCACTTCTGCCGGGGACGTAAATAGAAAGTTCTATAAAAAAATAGGTGTAGAAATAAAGTACTTCTTTAGCCTGATATAGGCTAGCGAAGATGAATAATTCCATTTTTATAAAGTTATTTCTGGCAGGAGTGTTCTGTAATTGTTGTTAATTTTGATTTATCCCCCTTATCCCCCAACTGCAACTCAAAGTCGAAAAAAAGGGCTTAGTCATTTCCGGCGGTACACGGGTGTAATTTTTCTAGGGCGAGCGAGTAATCCGATCTGTTTATGTTTGTGGGCAGGTCACGGCACATTTGTCGACGTGTTGCCTTACCTTATTAATAAAGGAGTCGATTTTCTTTCCGGGCTTTTGGCGCAGGCCATGAAACTGGTAATGGAGTAGTACCTGGTTCTGTGTAGGACTGTACCTGTTGCAGAGTCTTTGCACCATGTTGTTAAAATCCGCTTGTTTGAGTTGGGCTAAGTCCTGGTTGAATTCGCCTTTTAGGACCGTTTTTAGCCGCTCGCCTTGGAAAACGCACATTCTGAAAATTTTAGCTTGGGGTTGCTGTTGGACGAGTTCAGAAGCATCGTCTTTGATTTCTCCGATACAAGCAACATCGTAAGACATTTCCCAGGCTTCGATGTAGTCGTTAAAAGCCTGATAAGTGTTCCCCTCGTGTAAGCTTGGGTCGAAAACATCCGGAAAAGTAGACTTCGAGAAAGGCGTTTGGTGGGGGTTCTTGTTGTTGTGTGATATTACTTCGTCGCCAGTTGAAGTAAATAGATAATGACGCGGATGTGTTTTTTTTAATACATTTATTTAGGTAAGAAACTGTCAGTACAAAATGGCTACTGTCCCTCTACGGAAGTCCCCTTTTTTTTCCTTTCCCAACTTCTTCGGGGAAAGCTCTCGGTGTAGAGGAGATAACTTGGAATGCAACAAGTATATATATTAAGTGAAAAAAAAATGATAAAAACTTATTTGGATGGTGAACGTAAGTATTATATATTGTACCGACCCGAGCCGTCTCTTTCTATCCGCTGACGGTTCCACTCAGTTGGCTGCGTCATCAGAATTCACGGCCGATCTGCTTATCCGCCCACGTTGTGTTTTATTAATCAGGACAACAAATCGGTCGCTAACGAAGTCGCCAATCGGATGATTGTGCGGTTCATCCGTCGACTAAGAAAACAAAATAATCGAGCCGCCAACAAAGAACAAGACACAGATTCGTAACAAAAACAATAAATTTCAATTAGGAGGTGCCCGTGGTGTAATGGTTATCGTCGTAGGAAATGGACACGGCGACACGAGTTCAAATCCTGGACGAGACTGATTGCATTTCACATAGCACTAATGAATCCAATTATTCTCCCTCCAGCTATGGGTAAATAGTAGGACAGACTGAGTTCTTCAGCCTTGGTGAGGCAACTAGTCTAGGAGAGAAGAAAACTCTGAATTCAAACCTGTCAAACTCCGCTTAAAAATTGACTTTGTGTCATATCCTGCCCGAGTGGAGGGGTTGGGTAAATATGATAAATTTCAATTAGGATATAGTTACTGAAACCATTATATTCATCAACCTTGTAGGGCGACATGTTATTTGGTAGTTATGCTTAGTCCACCAAAATTGAATGTTGAAGTTTTATATAGTGTTTAGTTTATGTTTAGAAAAGGGTAGAATAGGCACATGGAGACATGAATGGAGATATGAAACAAATGAGTAAAGGATATGAAACGGCGCGGACAAAAGGAACATTTAAAACAAGGCGACAAATAAAACAAATTTATATCTATAACAAAACATACATTGATACATCAAAAATATTAGTATGTGTATGTGAAAAAGAGAAAGAGTGTTTGAAGACGACGTATCTATAGAAAATGTGTCTTGGAATCGGCTCCAAAAAACGGAGGACGACATTTACGCGGGCGTAGTTTTACGCAGGTCACGTGGTTCCCCTAGCCAATTGTTTCCCGAGACTGAATATGTGTGCGTCCGCCATCTTTGTTGTGGGAACAAGCGGCATATCGCCCAAATTAAATTATAGGAGTGTAAAGTCCTATAACCTTACCCGACGGTTAATTAGTCACGTGATATGGGAGCCTAGTCTCGGGTTAAACAGTCAGTTAAATTCTTGATATTCGGAGTCTAGTAAAAGGCCTATGGTTATCTGTTTTTCGTTACGGTTCTCAATTTATGAACTATTCAAAATGTCAGACTTGGAAGTTTGGTCTAAGGCCTCGACTCTGAAGCTTTTCTTTACTCTGATCTGATTTCATCACCGGTCTTGTCTATCTGAACTCTAAAGAAAAAATTTCGGTTTATATATATTTCGGTTCCCATTTTGGAGTAGTGGTTTGGCGATTACCTCCTGATTTGGAATCTAATAATCGGTTCCCCTTCTTCGCTCCGTTTCCACTCTCAGTAGTTGGTTTCCTCATTCACCACAGGGGAAGATATTTCTTCTCGTCCTCTTGATATTCCCCCTGGCACTACTATCAGTAGATGATTATTTTTGTAACGTGATAAGGACATCACAAAACGCTAACCTGCAAAACAATTACAAGGAAAACTTTCTCAGACATTTAGAAATTAGAAAAATAATAATTTTCCCAAACCAGCAAATTCGGTCAAGTCCACATTTTTCTGTCACTTCGTAATATCAGCGACCTGTCTGCAATGAGAGATAACTCTGTCGTTCTGCTAGACAAGCGTTGATAACACTTAATACATAATTCGTGTATATGAATGGCGATAATAAACGCCAAAGACCATTTCTCTATTTTATTTAGAGAATAGCCGGCCCTCCGTCTAATTAATACTAGCGGGACCAGGCAGTGTCACTTGTGCAGAAAAAAATATTAGCAGTCTAATGTGCTAATGTCTCATTGAAGTTACCGAATGTTTATTACTTGCTTAGTGACAGAGAGTTACATATTTCCGGTTACATGACGTAACCAAATTTTTACTTTTTCTTGTTCCTAAGCGGAAAATAATTTCAATTGCTTATAGCTAAAATAAACGGAAAAGATAATTTTCTCTTCAAATTTGAATTTTGCTGCCTAGACAATGAAATTTTCAAATTTATCAATTTTCCAGGGCATTCCAGGTAGATTCAGGGATGAGTAGCTGACAGAATTTTCTGAAATCTTTTTTGTCTCACTTCAGTATGAATACATATAAATTTTTATGCATATGTTCTTTTATTTAGACCTTATGTAAAAGTGTCAATTTTTCAATTTTTTTAACACATAATTTTTTTTTTTAAGTTCATTTCAAAATTTCATTATTTAGGGCAGAACGTCTATTTTCTAAACTTTTATAATAAAAGCAGCTAAAAAATAAAATAAATAAATAACGCTACAGAATTTGTGTTACATAGCATTATTAGCATTTGAGCTGATGATGTCGAATATCAGATTCTCAAAATGGAGAATGCTCAACTTGAAAGATTGGTGCATTGGAAAGTGTAGAGCAATATCAGAACAAGCCATACATATGTTAACAAGATTTCATTTAATAGAGTAAAAAAGGAACAATTTTATCGAATCTTGTATTTTTCGATACAAATTTAAATCCATCCCAATATAAACATACATACACGTGATATTGTAACGGTGCCTACATATTTAGAGAAACAAGAATTAGACAATTTATGCAACAAACCGTATATATATTAGATGCGTAAAAGTAAAATCAAGTCTTCCTTGTTACAGTGTAACCCTGATATAAGAGAGTTGTGGGGGGGGGGCTGAGACAGATTCTCTTATATCCGGGTTTTGTCTATTTTGTTTACGTAACACAGGCTCTAATTTGGGACCAGAGAAAATCTCTCTTATATCCGAGTTACACTGTAGTTAACTTAGCTATACATAACGTCAGTGGCATGACCTTACACTTGAAAGAGGATAGACAGTCTAGAAAAGACATGTAAAATTAATTATCCTTCTCAGAACATTCCCGATAGTGCTGAATAACTGACAGAAGATTTTCAACGGCATTTTTTGTCGAAACTTTCGTATGAAAGCAAATTTTTATTCGTATATTCTTGTATTCAGATTTCATATAAACGAAGATGTGCATTTATTTATCTATTCGTTTATTTACACACATAAAAAATAAAACATCTTTTAAGCTTCATTTTCCAGGGCATAAAAAGAAATTTCACAATAAGTAACAGAACTTTTTTTTTTCTTTTTTTTTTTGATAGCGTACTATTCAGGAACAAAAATTTGTGTTTTTAGTGTTTCGGTATTTGAGCCAAGTATTTCGAATTCCGATTCTCCACGCAGATGAGCCTCCCTACTTGAAAAACTGGTGCATCGCAATGTTTGGCATATGTCGGATTGTCAGAAAATAAAACCGTACCCATTCGAACAGAAAGCAAATTATATCAATTTAAGTTTTATTATATAATATTTTTATCTCCACCCACGCTGAGTTCTTCTGCAATATCAAACACCAAAAATAAAAATGAGTTCTTTCTCAATTATTATAATATCAACATGGCTACCCAGAAGAAACAACTTTTGATATTGTGGCCAAGATGATTTCTAAACTGAATTGTTTTGTAAAGTGAAAACTGTTACTCGTAAAATAAAATGGTTTGTAATTTCTCTAACAGATCATTAGCACAGAGTAGAGAGTTCGATCCTTACTGGATGAACCGGTCTTATCTCATACTAAACTTAATGTTGGTCCGAGTTATTGATAGATTTTAACGGCATATCAGTCAAATGTTATTTCATGCCTCAACGTTAAAGAATCGCATTTATTGTACATTCATATTTACATTTTGTGTGTGTGTGTGTGTGTGTGTGTAAATGTTTCTTAAAAGTTCTTTTGTTTGCACACAGTCCTATCGAATACGAATAATATTTTTAATATATCTATTTGACCAATAGATGAGGGCCTAGGTGCTATCACTCAGAGGGAGAGTGGACGTAAGAGAAATGGCAATGAAGGGGTACTCCACGCTCCAGAACTTAAACCTCACAATCAAATGTAGTTTATACTTGTCTTTAATTGAAATCATTTTGAGATGAGGTTTCTTAATTTGAGAATTGATTTTTTTTAATTTTCATTTATTGCGGAATTTTTCCCCTCATTTTGGTAGTTTTTTTTTGTGTTGTTTCTTCTTTCACTACGTTTCGGCCAAATTTCACCTCTGGCCTTCTTCAGGTGATTTACTGCGACCTCGGATAGGAATGCTGAGTCTTGTAACCGTATCCCCAGTAATTACTGCCTTCCATAGTTGTTGTCTATCGCACCACGTTTTTGACCGTGGTGCGATAGACAACAACTATGGAAGGCAGTAATTACTGGGGATACGGTTACAAGACTCAGCATTCCTATCCGAGGTCGCAGTAAATCACCCGAAGAAGGCCAGAGGTGAAATTTGGCCGAAACGTAGTGAAAGAAGAAACAACACAAAAAACTACCAAGATGAGGAAAAAAGTCCGCAATAAATTTAAAAAAAAAAAAAAATTAATTCTCAAATGTAGTTTAATATCATATCCAGGACATTCCTTGTTTGAGGAAAGGGGTCTTACTTCTCTGCAGGGGGATACGGTCAGCATACTTTATGCTACGCCAAGATAGTATTCAAGAATTGGTGTCTATTCTAGAATGCGACAACTAGATTCCATATCTTGGCCTCCTACCAGACTGCTTTGGGTATAGAATGTGAAGAAAGCCTGTCATATTACAACATTGCAAATTAATCTCAAGTAATGAGTGAAAGCAAATATGGCTGCCACTGAAATTGCCTTACGCCAGGCTGTGGACAGCGAAAATAGGAAAGCCTAAAATTATACAAAGAATCGACTGACTGATATTTTGTGAACCGCGTCTCTGACTTACCCCCCCCCCCTCTGCTAAGACCATTGTTAAAGACTTTTCTTTTCTTATTAAACATTATTGTTATCAAAGCTGTGATTGTTCTCAGTTTATTGGCGTCGATTTTTTTATTTTCTTAATTCTGCGGTCTCATGCAGATTGGAAGCAGAATCACCCCCGTGTTTGGCGAGGCGGGTGGTGTACCGTCACATAGGAGTACATTTATATTTTCGAATGGTCTCCAAATATTCACAATCCCTGTCAACACGTTATTGGAATCTCCCATTGATGATTTTCTTTAAAAAATCTTGATATTTCTATGAGGGTATCTTCCTTAGAAAAGCAAACCTGATATTATAAAGACTAGCCGAGGAAGATTCTAATAATGGGTTGACAGAGATCGTGAACAGGTAAAGACTTTGAAATTATATCATCTGTGACGGCATGCCTCGGCTCCGCAGTGCATCTGCTCATTGATTTGTGTTAATTGCCCAGAGCCCTGTGTTGTCACAGAAGACAAAGAAAAAAAAAAAGAAAAGTTAAACTCAAAGTTTGGACTGGACTCGCTCATAGATAGAGGTGCGTGTCTCACCTTGGACCTTACTCTGGCTTTGCCCCCATCATGCGTCCAGCGCAAATTCTACCTAAGCAGAGCGTAGCAGAGCGTAGCAGATCACCCCAGCTTTAGGGAGTGCCAACAGATTCTGGGCACATTTCTCCGGTCATTTTTTCAGACCAACTCACTCCGACAGGTTCCTCTCACTAACTGTTTTCACTCTAAGAAGAAGTGCTTGGTGATTTCCTGTTTCTTTGTTCCCTTTTCCCGTACGTTGTATAGCCCCACACTTATTCAAGGTCATGAGGTCACTTTGTTTAAACCTACGTCTAACTCTATACTGCCATACCAAGGATCCATAGTTTTACACATTAAACTCCCTTAGAAATGTTAACATTTTTTTTAATACACTATATAATAGAAACTGCCGAGTAGTTGGAGAATCAAATTATCCAGGATGTACATTAATAAAATTAGTTTCCAAATGCTTGATTATCAAATCTCCAACTGATGAATGAGCTCTACAAAGTTACATATATTAGACATGTTACATAATAGTCATTGATAAAGTTTCTGAATCAAATATTTTTGGGCACACATCTAAATTAGATTGGTTCTATTTTAAAATTTTAAAAAAATAAAAAAAAATAAAAAGAAAAAAGTATATACTTGCATCTCATGTAACTTTCTAAGACCTAAAGTTTAGCCTAAAATTAAGGTGTTGTACCATACTTTATGAACATGTTTTTACCTCATAATCCACAAATCATTTGTTTTTATCTTATTTTTGAATTAAGTTACAAATTAGTTCTAAGTAATCTTGTTCCTCTTAATCTTTCAGATAATTGAATAAATACTCTTCTTGTAGGTTTGACCATGAAGTACATTCTCATTGGCCTAGTGGGAGAGTGTTCGTCAATGGACCAGGTCGCGTCTTACCAAAGACTTTAAAAAATGGTGCTTGATACCTCCTACCTTAACACTCAGCAATATAAGGTACGTATTGAGGGTAAAGTGGAGCAATCCAAAGAAAGGAGTAGTGCCTTCCCCTATACCCCGATGTAGTAGCTATTGAAAAGGGAGCCTTCTGGTTGCCCCCGACTACGGTCGCCAACTTACTACATGCTCATTGATTTTCTCACAAGTGTTGTTACGGGTGAAATTTTGGCTATTTTACTCAACCCCCTCCCCCATATAGAAAAAAAGTGCAGTATATAGCTACACTTCGATAGCTTATGTTTATCTGTGCTGTCTTCCATGGATTTGACACAGGTCTTTTTTATAGTGGGTATTTTGAAGAGGAGGAGGTCATACACGAGTCAATGCTGGTCATAGGATCATCACTTGATGCAATATGAACTACGCTAGCCTTTGCTAAGTCTCCCGGCATGATGCTAAGTGACCTTGTTGGTGATAGATTCATCAGATCCAGTGCAATGTGGGGGTGCCCTCGTGGTGTAATGGTTAAAGCGATGGACTGCGGAATCGTAGTACGCGAGTTCGTACTCCAGTCGCGCTATTACGTTCACTTTCGGGCAAATACCCTTGGGAAAGGTATGAACCCCTTTATCCTCCCAGCTAGGAGAATGGCTTTGGCATTAAATAACCAACAAAGGTTGATATGCCATTAAACAAAGAAACCAAACCAGTGCAATGTGAATCTATGCTTGTCATTGTTTGCCACCAGGTACATATGCCAGGTGGTCAAGCCACATACTTAGACAGCCAATAGGACAAATGCAAAAGTATATTTCAACCAATCTGGTGATTTTGATAAACTCACACAAGTTTACATTTAATTTCCAACAGCAAAAGTCTACAGACGATACAATAATAGAAAATAACTAATTTTAGTTGCTTATTAATTAGTCAGATTTGAAAAATATTGATTTAAAAAATTATTTTTTAGGTGTGAGAAACTTTTTTTCTTTTTTTTTTTTAAAAAACACACATATGCATGAGTTATCTTTCCTTGTTTTGATTTTCAAATGTCAACTTGGGTACTAATATTTTTCTAAACTCCAAGAGGAGCAGACACTTTTTGATTTGATCGTGGGTTTCATATTTGTTTCATGATACTAACACAAAACTCCTATTGTAAATGATGGGATATGAAGTGGTATTTTTACTTTTCTATGAAGTCAAGATGATAGCACATCAGTGGTATTGGCGAGTTCAGAACATGGGAATTGCTTGACTAAAACCCTTTCAAATCACTCAAGTAAACAGAAGAAAGAAAGAAAAAAAATGCCTGAAAAAGAGTAAATAAGTTGGAAAAGAGAAAAAAGAACAAAGTGACACAGAGGAGAGGGGATAACTGAACTAAAGAAAGTAATAATGAAAGATAAAGAGTTAGAAAGAAAAAGAAATTGAAAGAGAGAGAAAGTAGATAAAGTAATGCAGAGAAAGAGAAGTAGAAGGTGGGAGTGAAGAAAAAAGTTCCTCTCTCTTGCTTTGAATGGTATGCACTAAGACTTAGTATGTTACCATTATACAATTTCTCATTACTCTGCAGTAAAAACAGATTGTATGATAGCTATAAATACATGACTTTATAAATAAGTTATCATCAAGGCAATAAGTCCTCTATACAGTACCCAGTGTCTGCACAGAGCTGATGAATGTAAACTTTGCTGGTATGTCCGTGTATAGGAGAACACTACTTATGAGTTTGTCCTTATTTCTCCAGTTGTGCCCAGCATGTTTCATCTTACTTGGATGGTTCACAAGCCATACAGCTGCTGTTTTGTAGGGTGCAGTTTCCAGAACTTGTTCAAAACAGCATGCAGCATCGTGTGGTTCCAATCTAGCTTTTTCTCCAGACATTTCATTAAATTCAAAGTAGTGCAGCCATACAGTAGTACTGACATGGCTACAGCTAGGAAGAATTCCCATTTATTAGAGAGATCAGATTTCCATATGGTTGTTAACCTGCCAATAGCAGTTCATGCCTTACTGATACATCATATGTTGACATGACTTTCAGTAGATGAAATATTACTACCAAGGTATATGAAACTGGTCTACTAATTTCAGAGGGTTGCTATTTAATAAAATGGCACAATCTTGATAAAACATGTGAACTTTGTTTTACCTGTGTTCACATACAGGCCAATACCTCTTATTGCATACATCAGGCTATGCAGTAAAAATCCAACTTGATCAGATGAACTTGAAAGAAATGCTAGATGATCTGTATAGTATTCAGAAGTGAAAAAAAGTTGAGGATGCCATTGTTAAATTCAAACCTGAGCCAGATAAAGTATTCACTTTACCCTTGGTAAGCACGAGACATGATAAAGTTGCCCAGCTCAAAATCTGAAGTTGATAAAAATGGTCAACTCAAATTCAAGAAACATACCTAATGACAAGAATAAATAGAATTAACAAGTTGGGAAAATTTAAACACAATAGTTACTGAACAATTAGACAAATCATTCATCAATTTAGAAATATTTTTGTCTAATTGTAGCACAAATATAATCCTAGGGTGAGTAAAAAAATTTGCAATATTTTGGTATATGCTAGTTTGCAGTGCGTATATCACTTGATTGAAGCAGTTCAAGCCATACTTGGTATTCATTGTCGTTAGTAGCATCATGAGAGTTGGTTTGCTGACATATTGTGTATTGATTAACCCTGTGTGCGATTTGAAAGCCGCACTGATGAATGTGTAATGTAGTCTAATTTGGGAATTAATGCTTTATGAATTTGAACTGGGACATAATGCCACAGAAGCAGCCAAAAACATTCGTTATACAAAAGGTGGAGGCTCAGTTGATCACAATGCAGTAACAAGATAGTTCAAAAGATTTTACTGGAGTTGCAAGAACCTTAACAATCAGGTAGGCCTAAAACTGTGGATACTGAGGTCATGCTCCAAGCCATAGAGACAAATTCAGAGAGTATCAGGCAAGCTCGGCGTCTCACAGTTCAGTATGGTTCATCACCTCCACGACCTGGGCAAAAGCAGTCAGAACTGCTGAATTGTGCCTTGTGTTATTATAATATTGCAAAACTTTTGACTCACCCCAGTAAATATTAATTCTTTAAAATAATTTGATAGTTCAGATAAAGAAACATTGAAACAAAAGGATATTGAAATGACATTGCAAAAGTGAAATAAATAAACTATTCAATTTATATTACTAAATGTGTTTAATACATTTTTAGCCTTTCCAAATAATGAAAGTAATAAAAGTATACACATTAACAAGAGCTTTATGCTTTGAACTAACATACACATAACATACACACACACACACACATAGATGCATTACTATACTGTCAAAAAATATCGATTCAAATTTTTAATAAATAAGACTCAACAAAAAAAAATAAAATAAAATAAAATAAAAACACAGCAGAAATACATGTCTGTCATAGTCCAAATATACAATTCTGCTACAATGGAAATCATTCCAGGAAACGGTAAGATTTTTTTAAACCATTTTTAACATTAGAGTATTTTCAGTCTGTCAAAGAAAAATAATGAAAAAAAAATTAGACAGATTCAAGTTTTGCTTTGGGGAGTTTTCAAATAATTGCATTGATTTTGAGCAAAGATTTTGGAATAATAATGATAATAATAATTAAATAAAAAACGAAATTAAATAAAAAAAATAAGTAAGTAATCCAAAACCTGATGTGGTGGTGGTTGTAAGATCTAACCATGAAGAAATGTTTTCTATTATTGTCCAAAAAGGTTCAATATCTTTCTCTTTAGTTGTAGTAGTTCTTAACCACATCATATTTGGAACCTACTTTCCATAAAGATCATCTTAAAAAGTATGAAGACAACAACAACAACATAAGCAGCAGATGTCCAAAGAGAAAGGAATATATATATATATATATATATATATATATATATATATAAGGTAAGAACTATACAGTATATATTTTTGGTCTTTTTTCACTCAGCCAGTCACCATCTGAATAGTAAAAAAAAAAAATCCAGGGTCACATGTTGAATTTTTAAAAGTTCTTGGAATGACAGCAGTACACAAATTGAGAGGAATAGGAAACAGGTCTCCCATTACAGGTTGCATTTATAGATTATATTATACATTTAAAAAAAAAAAAACATAATATAAAGCAAAATCTTGACCCTCCCAAATAAAAGATATAACTGAAAGAATAATTTCATTAGTATTCGTTATAGTTAGCAGATAGAAAAAGGGAAGATAATCAATTCTTTGAGGCATTGATATGCACTTTATAGATTCCCTGTTCAGCATTAAGGGAGTAGAAAGGGAGGAAAAACCTCTTCTTGTTCACTGGAAAATGCAATAGGTGGTGATGGTGGTGGTGATAGGAGCTTTAGGGACTCAAGAGTAAAAAATAAAGAATGCCTTCTGATTATAAACTACAAGTGTAAAATTTACTTTTACAATTAAGACAGCTAAAGGGACTTTTATAGATTACTCTAAATAAAAATGGAAAGTTAAAATGTTTTAACCATTGGGTGAAGGGGGAGGAATAGTTTTTACTTTTTTTTTTTTTTTTTTTTTTTAAAATCAGTGGAGGCCAGCCTAACTCTGGCCTTGGTTTTCTTTAATTTAGGGAGATATTACCCAAGCAATAGTCCTAGTAATGTTAACAGGTTTCTAAGAGGCAAAAGAGATACAAGTTTGAAAGGGTCTATACAAATGGATTACTGAAGGTGAGGCATCTCTGTGTATGTGTTAGATATCACAGCAAAATCCAGTGGGTGACTGAACAATACACTCATACACACTCTCACACACAGCACGTACATACACCCACAGGTAAAAAAAAAAATATATAAATAACCTGATCATATAGCAACACTACTTTACAGTTTGTGGCTACAATTACTCAGGTGAATTTATTTATGTGATACAAATTCAGTTGTTAATAAACTGATATTTTGAACAATAGGTCATTAAAATTCAGGAGAGGAAAAAAAAGCAGAGTAAGGAAGGAAATATATATTTTGATGGGAGAAAAGATTTTGTATTGTCGAAATTGGAACAGAATTTTCAAAATAGAAAAAAAAAAAAAGAACCAAATAATCTATTACTAAAATTCTGTTTGTATGCAACCAAAACCCAGCAAAAACAGCATATACTCAAATTTATTAGAGCAATACATTTATATTGCCAATGCTTTCATCTTGTCAAAACCATGAAATGCTAATTAGAAATTTTCACTCCTTAAATAGAAGTATTAATATCATCATGGACCACTGTTGCAACAGGGGACCCAATAGATTGTCTACTTGGAAAATAAAAATCTGATTCTTTATCTGAAAGAAACCAGAGAGAAAATTTGAACGATATGTCCAAGATATTTAATTTAATGAACTTTTTAGAATATTTTTTAAAAACTCCTAAGACAACTGTCAGAAAATTAGCCTAACCAGGAATATCTGGTCAAAAAATGAATTCATATACTATAATCGTCCAGATAAAAGCACACTAGAGGTAGCCCAAAGCTAAACATTTTAAGACTTTATTTTTCTAATGCAGGCATCATTGGAGAACAAGAAAAGTTTTGGTAAATGGCCTGTTGACCTCATACAAAATTGTACAATATACTACACCAAAAATTGGTTTCATATCTGAAAGATGAAAGAAAAAAAAATCAACTTAACTTTTCTCCCCTTTTTCACACACTTGACAAAGAGAAGAGACAAATCTAAATCTCTTTCTGTGACTAATATTTTTCGTGTATGATGTGAAATAAGGAATATAAAATATCAATGATATCACAAGCAACTACTGATATAACATGCTAACACATACTGAAATATTTTATTTACTAAGCCGAGCTTAGATTTATCACAAGGCCTCTTGCATGAGACATCTAGTGAGGACCAAACTCATTACTCAGTAATTGATTTTCAAGACTACTTCGTTAACCAATATACCATGATAAAGCATCCATGCTAAAATTACTCTATAGCCCTCTTAAAACCTTAAATTATCTTCCTCTTAAAAAAGAAAAAAAGAAAGAGAAAAAAAATGAAAAATAAGATCAGAAGATGGAAACAAAAATATAAATTAATCCAAAATCTATAACCTATTTCTACTTATTCATAAATTGTTCAATTGGACTTTTTACTGCATAGAATTTAAGTAAATTTTGAAAACTGCTTTTTCAAATAATTTTTCCATATAGATTATAATGAAACAATTATAGCAACAACTAAAAGATAGAAAAGTTAGTACACTTTCAAAGCAAAGAAACTGAACCAAAGTGTTATATTAGATACTTAACCCTTTTGTAGACAGTGACAATTTTTAATTTTCCTTGTGACTCAATGTAAGAGATTTTTCTATTGGCTGCTCGTTAGCCAATTCAGTGCTAATGTACAAAAACATTGCTAAGAAACACCACTGTGATGTAAGATTGTGTAAAGGCTGTTTTGCAAAATGTAATTCAAAGTGAGTGCTTTATTTTCATGCTATTGTACTAGGAAACACAATTGCTGATCAACTTATACCTTGTTTGTTGTTTATATATGATTAATTGACTTGTTTGAACATACCCTCTATTTTGCAAATTTTCTGAAAATAATTTGCCTACTCAAGAGGATTAAAAAAATTATTTGCCTGTGAAAAAGTTAATATTTCCTTGTTTACTGATATACTTAACAGATTTTCAACATGAAAATCCAAATTTTTACATATAAAACACTAACCATTATAAGTATAGAGCATAAGACTTTTTCCATAGATGTTAAGTTAAAACATCTTCATCAAACAGGTAATCCAATTCATTTCCAATCAGTAATATTTACAGATTTCATAAGTATACAATTTTCCAAGAACTCTACACAAACAACATTTTTACCAAGTGAGCTCTGACATTTACTCTCTGATCAACAAAACAAAAATCATAATTGGTATTTACTAAGCTTTACTTAGTCTGATTCACAGATCTGCTTACAGTACCTGTAATTCTTAAATGGTCACTCATCCATATAGAAAAGTCTGCAATATAACTTAATTGCAGAAAAAAAAAGAGACAATTTCATTCTAGGTATATTTCTCAAGAATAAGTCTGGAAAGTTTAAAGTTTTTTTAGGGTTTTTCCCCCCCAAGCAAGCTTAAAATTATTTGCTCAAGCTTAAGACTAATATAAAAATGAAAAGCTAAGTAGCTGAGCAGAATAAACTACAATGAATTTAAACCTATTATCAACTAACATCTATAAATTAAGTTTTATTTCATTAGATGTGGGTAGTTTGTATCATATTGATATTATGAGGATTTACTTATCTTCTGACCAAAAAGAGGAAAAAAGAAAAAAAAATGTAATTCTCATAAAATATTTAGAAATATCTAAAATATAACATGAGCTGAAAAAAATATTAATAGAAACTTACGACCAAAAGAAAATAGCATAGAATATTCAACTCCTTTTTTTTTTTTGTTTTCCATCTTCAAATATAATCAGGTAAAATTTTCACCATGTATAATATTAAAATAAGGCTACTTTTCTATGTTATAATATTTCATAACTGAATTACGTAAAATGATGTTTAAAAATTATTTGGTAATAATTGAATAAAACAAGTAGGTGATTAGCAACAATAACAAAATATTATTATTGTATATCTAAATTTTTTAAAAGAAAGTAGGGGGGGGGCATAGGTCAAAATAATCTTTTTTAATGTGAAAAGTGAGGAGTAGATTGTTTATGATGTAATAATTCAAGAAAGAAGTATTTAAAAAAATATATAAAAAATTTAATGAATAACCTAAAATATTATTAAGTAAAACTGTGTTGAGTGGCCAATTAAGAGCTCACTTAATATGCAGCTTTTCTATAAAATCAACTGCAGTAGAAATGTCATTTTTAACACCCTATTATAAAAGAAAAAGTGAAGAACCAGCTAGCAGGTGGCAGTGGAGCAACAACAGACAAAAATCAATAAAAATATAATTACTGAAAGTGTGGGTGGCAACTTTCCATTTTCCACACACACACCTTCACAAAGAACAGAAAAGATGAATGACCTGTTATTTAAAATTCAGTGAATAAGAAATTTACAGATTTGCACACATACATACATACAAACAATATATATATATATATATATATATATATATATATATGCACACTATATGTGCATATAATTTTTTTTCTTCTTCTAAATCCTTTCAAAATGTTATAATAGTTTGAAAAAAAAAAAAGAAAAAAAAAAAAAAAAAAAGTGTTGAATTTTTTTTTCTTAGCCTCCACTGAGCTGCTTCATTTTTCTTTATAAAGAATGTGTGCAGAATTTTCAATTCAAAATTGGCTCCATTCATCAGCCAATTGAGATATTTCTCTTTATTGTCTCTTCTACTCTGGTAGGAGGAGTGAAGAAATTTCTTCTTGATATAAGACTTGTGTAATGTGGATAGTAGATAGGGAGACGTCCAGAATGCAGACTGTCCAGAATCACAAAAAGCACACTGGCAACAAGGTAGGGGTTAACTACGTCGCTGTGCCGTGGAGTACACGGACACCAGAGAATCAGTGCATCCAGCCGCAAGCTTGACCTGAAAAAGATAATTAAAATAAATGAAAAATAAAAACAAAAACAGAGAAACCATTTAGATAAAATAAAAAGCAGAAATTTATGATTTTTTTCTGCAGCAAAGAAAATAAGCACACAGAATTAGATATTTTATTGCAAAAAAAAATTGCAATATGAACTAAGGTAAAATAATAGTACATAATCGTAGTGAGTAGTATCTTATGGGTTGATGGGAGTCCCAAAAATTCCCTCTGAATTATCCAGCAGGACACATGATGCAACAGATATAGGCATTAGTTTAAGAAGTGTTTCTAAGTGAAATTATCTGCAGGTTGCAGGTTTAATCCCAACAACTGGTAAATAACAAAGAATACTTAACTATAACCAAGTACAAGCTAGAGTAACACAATTAAAACAATCTACCCCCATAGATTAAATAAAGGGTTCAGTTTGAAGTTCTGCGTGGGCTACCAAGTTTGACATAAAACACCTGAAAAAAGCCTACAGACGCATCAGGCGAAGCATTGTGAATATAACATTAAGCTAAAGACAATAGTCCAAACACTCTAAGTGATGAAAATTATCAGGCTTCATCTCAAAAATTTAGACACTTATGGGAGTAATTTTATGATATAATTTCAAGCAGTCTCTGCACCTTCACCATCCCTAGCAACACATTCTTGGAATCTCCCAGAGGTGATTAAAAAAAATGTGAATATTTCTATAGGAACATCTTTATTAGAAAAACTGAACTGATATTGGGAAGAGATGGTAAACAGGTGGAATCTTTCAAATCATAATATCATAAAGGAACTCATATAGAAATGTCAACATTTTTTTAACACCCTATATATTTATCAGAACAAAAGTCTAATTTGAAATAGTAGTCAAGATAGATATTTTAGCTAAAAATAATACTCGGATTGCAATGAATAATAAAACAACATCTCATTTGATTTCAATTTCTCTATTTAATGGCATATCAACCTTCATGAGTTATTCAATGCTAGAATAATCCTTGTAGAAGAACAGCAGTGATACTATTTAACCTGGAGCTGGGAGGGATAAGGGTATCAACTTCTGGGTCATTCCATGTCAATTTAATGAATCAATGTAACTCAAAAGAATAGATTTTTTATGTTAAAGTCATTAGAGAATCTTGAAAATAAAGTGAAAATTTCTAACTGTTCTCAAAATATCACCAACTGAAATTTTGCTTAACAAGCATTTTCTACTGACAGATATTTCCTTTTTTTTTAACTCAATGATCTCACAAAATCCTTATCTTTTGATCCACTGGTAGAAATTAATGAAATTTGATATAGATTTTTAATCAAGGAATCAAAATATCTCTTTAGAATTTTACAAAGAGTAACCAAAAAGTAGATATTAGCAGTTGTCTGTTGAAAAAAAAAAAAAAAAAAAAAGAATTAGCATTTTTAGGTTGCTGACCACACAGAAAAATTGGGACATATCTTCAGCCCCTGAAAGTAGCAAAAGGTGGTGCAACATTTGAAAACTAGAGTATTTGAGGAATAAATCCTAATAGGTTTCATTAACTCTCAAAACTACCAATTCTAGACCTCTTAATAGTTTTTCTCAAAGATTTTGAGTCATGGTAAATTTGCAATGATCTAATATTGGCTCATTCTGCTAAAGTGGATGAAGTTTACAGGTTACAAAACATTAGGAAAATATTACATAGTATTTGGGGAATCCATTACCTAAGTTTTGGTTAAGTTGGTTTAGTTTATGGCATATCAACCATTGTGGGTTATTTAATGCCAAATCCAGTTTATACATATATATTAGACATATATGATTTGTAAACATAAGTCAACAGTTAAATGGTTCCAAGTATTGCTACGTATCACTAACAATTCAATTAGACATCAGTCACTTGTTTACACACAGTTAAATACTCAAACAGTTCTATTTCTAACAATTCAAATTTAACATAAGTCATTTGTTTGCACTCAGTTTAAATGTCAAACAGTTCTATTTGACCCGTAGATAGGACCCTATCAGGTGCTACCACTCCAAGATAGAGCGGACTGAGGAGTGATGGCAATGAAGAGGAACACTGCAGTCCCCAAAGCTCCAGCATTACTGGAGCCTCACCATCAGATTGTTTAGTGTCATACCCAGAACACTCATTTGGGTGGGGGTCTTACTCCTCTGCAGAGATGCAGTTGGTATCATACAGCCCGAGACAACTGGGCTTTCCTAAGTTTAGTTACCTGACTCTTTATTTAAATTTTTATGAGTGTTTGAATATGTATTGCTAACTAACCCCACAAAAAAAAAAAAAAAAAAAAAAAGTAAATTTTCAGTTTGACAGATGTGAAGTGATCCCTAAGGTCAGATGAAAGCTTAGCTTTCATTAGAGGAGTTAAAGCCATGTAACTACAATTCTAGAAGTTAGAGATTAAATTTTAACTTTGAATTACATAGCCGAAAGGAGCTAAAAGCCCCAGACCAGCAAAAATGTACAGTCAAATTTCCGACAATGAAATGAAAGCCATAGCTAGCTTCCAATTTGTATGGCCAGTTATGTAAATGAGACGTCTTAAAATCAATAAGAAATTTTGTTTTGGTTTCTTTTTTTAAAGACATATCAACCTTCATGAGTTATTTAATAACAAAGCCTTCTTTGTAGAAGAACTGTAGTGGTACTATTTAACCCATAGCTAAGAGGGATAAGGGGGTGCATACCTTTCCCAAGGGTATTAGCAAATAAAGAAGTATAAATAAGTGACTTCGTTATTAATATCTCAACAAAGAGAATAGAGTGACCAGTGAAGATAGAATAGAAGTAGAATTGAGCATCGTCAGAACATGGAAAGAACAAAATGGTTATACAATGGATTTAACAATGATTGATTTTGTGAACGTATTTCTACATACTTTGTATGGATGAAAGGTCAAACATCGGACAGGACCAATTCTCTGGCCCAGAAAGCCCTCATGGTTTTTTATGACACTGCGCTGCTCCCCTGCATGATTCAGGATTACTATGGCTTGATTGGAGCCACTGAAAAAGAGGAGAGGGGGGAAAAAATAAAAAATAAAATAAAAAGACATTACCTCAAACTCTGAATGGAGACAAACTTATGAGAGACATGAATCGTAACAGAGATATTTGCTCAAGATAAAAAGTGAATATTCTGAGGGGTTTTTGAAAAAGAATAGAGACTTTTACTAGGGTAAATCAAATTCTTCAGTGCTACTGATGATGGTTGGTTGGTTTGTTGTTTGGGTTTTATGACATATCAACCTTTGTAGGTTATTTAATGCCAAATCCATTTTTATACAAATAAACAGTTCTATTTCAAACAATTCAGTTTAGCATGAGTACACAGTTTAGTTGTCAAAAACATTTCTATTTCAAACTATTCAGTTTAGTCAAACAGTTCTAATTCTGTTAATTCAGT
Organism: Sepioteuthis lessoniana; assembly: GCA_963585895.1. NCBI lineage: Eukaryota > Metazoa > Mollusca > Cephalopoda > Myopsida > Loliginidae > Sepioteuthis > Sepioteuthis lessoniana. The sequence goes on along the minus strand of OY757921.1, from coordinate 80,544,835 downwards.
TTAGTATAAGTATAGATTTTGTTTACACACAGTTAAATGTCAAAACAGTTCTATATTAAGCAATTCAATTTAGTGTAAGTACAGTTTCAATGTCAAAAACAGTTCAATTTCAAACAAATCAGTTTAACATAAGAACACAATTTAAATGTCAAAAACATTTCTATTTCAAGCTATTCAGTTTAGCATAAGTATGCATTTAGTTCTATTTAACCCATAAATAGGGCCCTATCAGGTGCTACCATTCCGGGTCAGAGTGGACTTGGGAACAATGGCAATGAAGGCATGCTCCACATTTTCCAAAGCTCCAGGATTACTGGAACATCACCATCAGATTGTTTAGTGTCATATCCAGGACACTCATTGGGGGATCTTACCCCTCTGCAGAGCTGCAGTCGGTGTATTCTACAGCCCCAGCCAACTGGGCAAACTACTGATGGTAATATAGTAAATGTTGTTTCTCTTAGAGTCAAGTTATGACATTTAAGTCATCAATTTAAACAATTTTTGTCTAAATTGTTAGTCCCAAGTGAATAATACTATGTAATTACTAGAGCAAGTCAAAAGTCTTGCAATACCTTGGTATCTGTGAGTTTTCAATGTATACATAACATGACTAAAGCAGTTCAAGCCATGAAAGGTAACCGCTGTGATTAGTAGTATTGTGGTAGTTGGTGTGCTGACACATTCATTGTGCATTGGTTCACTATTTGTGATTCGAAAGCCACACAAAGGAAAATGCAATGTAGTCTAGCTCAATAACTTATGTTTTATGCATTTGACAATCCAGCAAGGTTAGGGAAGCTGTGGACTCTGAGTGTACTCTAAGTCATAAGGCAAATCTAGTGAGTAGCACTGAAAGAGTATCAGGCAAGCTCAACATCTCACAGTCCAGTGTGGTTCATCACCTTCACAATCTTAGCAAAAGCATCCAGAGCTGGTGTATTGTGCTTCACATTAGCAAAATATTGTAAAACTTTTGACTCACTCGAATATCTATCTACAAATATTCAGCATTATCTTAAATGTTTTCTAGAACATTCAGATTTGATAAAACTTTTTTTTTTTAAAGACAAGAAACATCTTGAAATTAAATAAAATTGAAATATTAGGCTGTTTAGAAAATGTCTTATATTATAGCAAAATTTTTTAAAAAAGACAAAACTTTATCACTTCTATGCTAAAATTTACTAACTTTATTAAAAATGATTAAATTTCTTAAAAACAATCAAAAGATATTTCTTGATACAAGGCATTTGAAGAAATTTACTTTACATTCAATGACACTTAGAAATAAATTAGATATAAATAATTTACAGCTCTTATCAATAATCAATGCAACCATAAAATTGGAAATAGTATTGCCTTTTTAATCCCCAGCAATTCATTAATATTTGTTCAAAATACAATCATCATTAGGCTGTGCCAAAAACATGGATTCCTTTGACTCATTATCTATCCCTATCAACCATTGCTGTTGGTAAGTCTTCTAGACGGCATCCAGTGTTTGCACAGAACAAATGAATGTAAGTTTTTGCTGGTTGGCCAATACTGGCATGTTCATGAGTAAGAATCCAGGGGAGAATGTCACTTATGAGTTCCATCTTTAGTGCTCAGCATGATTTGTTCATCTTACTTGAATGGTTTACAAGTCAGAACGTTAAGTGGCCATACAACTGTTTTATAGGTTGCTGCTTCAAGGATCTGTTTAAAACAGCATGCAGCAACCTTGTTTATAATAAGTTGGTGAACTTAGTCAAGGGTGACCTGGAGGCTCCCTTTTCAATAGCTACAACATCGAGGAGTAGGGGAGGGCGCTACTATATTCCCAGGATTGCTCCACTTTACCCTTGATCCTCACCATATAGTGCTGAGTGCTTAGCAAGGTGGCATCAAGTACCATTTTTTGAGTCTTTGGTATGACTCAACCTGGGATTGAACCTTGGTCTCCCGGACTATTGGCAAATAGTCTACTCATTAGGCCAATAGCCTGGTAAAATATTGCTTCAACAATTATAAATAATTTTAGACCCTAGTAAATGACATTGGTTTATCACTATTGTTTAAGGTTTGGTTTGGTTATGTTTTATAACATACCAACTCTTGTGGGTTATTTAATGCCAAATCATGTGTGTACATGTGTGTATATGTATGATTTGTAAGTTAATAGTTTGTAGGTAACATTATTTTTAAATGAGCCAGAGCTCATTTGTTTAAACACAGTTAAATGGTTTCATGGGAAGCAGCATGATGTACGTAAAGGTATTTGAATAAACCCATAGACGACCAAACTCAATACCTAAACAGGTCCTGGACGTGAGTTTGACGACTTTACGCTCAGGATCGTTAGTTCGATCGGGGAACTACTGCTGCTCCTCTATAAGAGTGGCTTCTATAGAAGAGAATAAAACAGCCATCGAAAGATAACCATGACCTACACTCAAACCACATACACAAACAGCATCGCTCTTCGCGTGGGTAAAAAAGGGGCGCATCCTGCTGAGGTTGGAGCCCTGGCCTCAGTGTTTGAAAAATCGGCTACAGAGCTCAAACGACCAAAACTACTAAAATGCAAGCAAACACTACAAATAGCGACATTTAACGTAAGAACCTTAAATAGAATAGGACAACTACCAGAGCTAATCGCATCAGCCGTAGAATATAAGATGACATAATATGCATACAAGAACACAGATGCACGCACACTGAAGATATCAAATATCACGAAACTGGCAATGGATGGTCGCTCGTCACTGTATCCGCATGGAAAAACTCTGCCAACGCCGCAGTAGGAGGGGTAGGATTGCTTATAGGACCTAGAGCATTAAAAACGCTAAATAGCATTGAGAAAATACAACCTAGAATGATGGCAGCTACTTTTAACGGCAACCCCAGAGCAACAATCATCTCCTGCTACAGCCCTACCAATGTTAGTGAAGAAACTGAACTAGTCACCTTCTACGATGAGTTATCCTCATTAGTGCGTAGCATCCCGAAACACAACATGTTAGACATTGGCAGAGACATGAATGCCCAAATTGGGAAAAACAGAAACAACAAATACAGCCTCCACAACACGTCAAATAGGAATGGGCAACATCTAACAGATTTCATGATAGAAAATAGATTAGCATGCCTCAATACAAACTACCAAAAAAGGGAGGGCAAACTATGGACATACATGTACGTGAACAATATTAAAGCTCAGATAGACTACGTCCTTATAAACAAGAAATGGAAAAATAGTCCACTGAATTGCGAGGCATACTCCTCTTTCGAGGGTGTGTCCACCGATCACCGAATAGTCACGGCGAAAATACGGCTAAGCCTACGAGAAAACGCCAGACGAACAGTGACTACCAAACACTATGACTGGGCCCTTTTGAACAACAGAGATATAAGAGATAAATACGTATTAGAATTAAGAAACAGATACGAAACACTACAAGAAAGGATGGAAAAAAGTACACCTAACGACGAATATGAAAATTTCGTCAATGCGCACCTTGAGGCAGCAGCGAAATGCATTCCAACAAAACTCAAAACTAAATATAGAGTCCCATGGGAAACTTGAGTGGTGAGAGAAAAACGTGCACTAGTGAAAATAGCCTCCAAAAACTATCGAAAAAACCCAACAAATACAAATGCCTTAAAACTAAAAACAGCACAATATCAATTAGCAGACATATATATAAAGGAACAGACAGAATACATTCAAAATCAGATAGATAAGATTAGAGACTCGGTGGAAGATAGACAATCTAGGATAGCCTGGCAAACAATAAACGAAGTAAGTAGAAGAAAGAACACAGCCAAAGCAAGACTGAAAGCAGCAAACCAACAAGAAAGAATAAAACTGTGGAAACAGCACTTCGAAAACCTACTAGGAAACCCACCGAAAATAACACATGAACCAATTACCAGAATAATTAGTAAACAATTAGACATTAAACTAGGACCATTCCCACAAGAAGAACTCAACTTGGTTCTCAGAAAAATTAAAAATAGAAAAGCTGCAGGGCTGGACGAGATTCCCCCAGAAGTATGGAAGACCAGACAATTCGACGACATACTGCTCCAACACTGCAACGCAGTATACAATCAAAATCCGATAGATAGATGGATGAAGGGATGCATACTCCCCTTCCCTAAAAAGGGGGACCTCGGATTAGCCAAAAACTACCGAGGCATAACACTTACATCCATAGCAACCAAAATCTACTATGCCCTACTACGAAACCACATAGAACCCAAAATTAACAACATACTTAGGAAAAACCAAAATGGCTTCCGAAGAAATAGATCCACGACCTCACAAATATTAACCATCCGTAGAATCCTTGAAGGTGTACGGGCAAAAAACCTACAAGCGACATTAATATTTGTCGACTTTACCAAGGCTTTCGATTCCATTCAAAGAGGAAAGATGGAACAAATCCTACTAGCGTACGGCATACCTAAAGAAACCGTAGCAGCAATAACGATTCTTTATAGAAACACCAAAGTAAAAGTACGATCACCAGATGGAGACACAGAATACTTCGACATTGTAGCAGGAGTACTACAAGGGGACACGCTGGCTCCGTACCTCTTTATCATTTGTCTAGACTACGTACTTAGAACATCGATTGACAAAATCAGAGAGAATGGCTTCGAGCTGACGAAGAAAAGAAGCAGAAGGTACCCCGCAAAAACAATTACCGACGCCGACTACGCCGATGACATAGCGTTACTGGCAAATACACCTGACCAAGCCGAAACACTACTGCATAGGCATAGGCCTCTATGTTAATGCACACAAAACGGAATATATGTGCTATAATCAAACGGGGGACATCTCCACTCTAGAAGGAACCCCTCTTAAACTAGTAGACAAATTCACTTACCTAGGAAGCAGCGTCTCATCAACCGAAAATGACATCGACACGAGGTTAACGAAAGCATGGACAGCTATCGATAGGCTATCGATTATATGGAAATCAGACCTAACCGATAAAATGAAATGCAGTTTCTTCTAGGCAGCAGTCACATCGATACTGCTATATGGGTGCACTACATGGACGCTAACAAAACGGCTGGAGAAGAAGCTAGACGGCAATTACACAAGAATGATGCGTGCAATCTTGAACAAGTCCTGGCGGCAACACCCCACAAGACACCAACTGTACGGCCACCTGCCTCCTATCACGAAAACTATTCAAGTTAGACGAACCAGACATGCAGGACACTGCTGGAGAAGCAGGGACGAACTCATAAAAGATGTACTCTTATGGACCCCCACACATGGCCATGCAAAAGCAGGACGACCAGCACAAACATACATTAGGCAGCTATGTGAGGATACGGGATGTTGTCCTGAAGACCTGCCTAGGGCGATGAATGATAGAGAGGAGTGGCGAGTGAGGGCCAGGGATATCCGTGCTACCAGCGCGACATGATAATGATGATGAAGTATAGTAAATGAGTAAACAGTTCTATTTGACCCACAGCACTAATACCCTTGGGTAAGGTATGAATCCAATTATTCTCCCTCCAGTTATGGGTAAATAGTAGGGCAGACTAGGTTCTTCAGCCTTGGTGAGGCAACTAGTCTAGGAGAAGGAAAACTCTGAATTCAAACCTGTTAAACTCTGCTTAAAAATGGACCTTGTGTCATATCCTGCCCGGGTGGAGGGGTTAGTAAATATATATATATATATATATATATATATATATAGATAGGACTGTAACAGGTACTACCACTCTGTGTCAGAGTGAACCAGGCAATAATGGCAATGAAGTGGTATTCCACATTCTCCAAAGCTCCAGAAGTGGAGCCTTACCATCAGATGGTTTAGTGTCACATCCTGGACACGTGGGAGGAAGAGGGGGGTCTTTTTATTTTAAAAAAAAACAAAACAAAAAAAAACGCTCCTATGCAGAAATGCAGTTGGTATTGTGCTGAATTTCAACCCCAAACTTAGGTGAAATCTAAAAGTTCACCCAACCTTTAGACGTAGTCTTTCTCTCTCAATTCATCTATCGGACTCACTCTCTCTCACACTCTATCTCTATTGTTATTTGGAGCGGATATATACTAGATATGTCTTGAGGACAGTGGAACGCGGGATACTGGTTTTAATTTTGAAATTTTCAAGGACAATTATAAGATTGGTGACTTGTCTGTTGCTGGGCAAGCAAAGGTCATGAGTGCAGAAAGCTGATTGATCGAGAGTCCCGGATGATGAAATGGCAGGAAAGAGGACCCAAACTAAAAAAAACAGTTGGCCGAAAATCATCCTTGGAGAAAGATGTGCCTGTTATTTTGCAAATAATGTAAGTTCATACCCCAAGCCAACTCATATGGGGAGCTTATGAAAACAGTTGGCCAAAAATCATTGTCGGAGAAAGATGTGCCTGTTATTTGGAGAATGAGAGACAGAGAGAGTGGAGATCAGATCAAGATCAGAGAGAGTGGAATCGAAAATCGAGAATAGTTCAGGATTGAGGATAGTCCCAGAATTGTGGGCGAAGTCAAGATTAATCCAGAACTGAGAGTTAGAAGCAAAAGTTCGATGAGACCGGACGACTCTGTGAATTGTGCTTGGTTCCATTATAACCGATAATTAAACATAAGAACATTACGAATTTCCAATTGTTAAGCCAACAAAAGCTGAGATGAACAAATATTTTTCTTAAGATAACCGGGAAATGATAGTCACCTCCCTTGCATCTTCTGTTTGATCTGTCACATTCTCAAACAAACGAATAAGTTTCATATGACCTTTTCCTTCTTTTTGTATTCTACACATTTCTGTAAATACGTATATAGCTAGATAAAAACAATAGCTTTCAGAAAATCAAAAGCGTTGTTTTCTTTCTTTTTGCAGCAGGAAATATTTTCTTCACAGACAGTGATTTTACTTCAGCATGGATTCCAGCCAAATCTTCATCGACTCCCACAGAGAAAACGGTCCGAGGTAGCTAAAACACTATTTGGATAAAAAATTCACAACGTGGTGAATAGTGACAGTTATCTCAGATTAACAAAGAAAGCCGAGGGATCTGAGTTCAATGAAAACTCCTCGGCTAAGCTAAATGCATCGGCCAGGGCTTGATCCCCAACATCAGAATTAGAATAATTACAGAACATATGATAGACAAACAGATATTTGAGGAGGAAACACTAGACAATTTACCGATGGAAGTAGAGGGAATGTCAGAAGCTCAACTCGAGCTGGAAAAGGCAAAGATACAAGCCAAGCTCGAATTAGAGAAAGCTCAGATCGAGCAAGAAATCAGGTTCAGGGAATTGAACTTTGCTAGATTAAACCAGGAGGACGATAATTGAAGTTCTGATATAACCAAATAAGTACAGTTAGTCCTTAGATTTACCGAAGATAATGTAGACGAATATTTTGCACATTTCGAGAGGGCTGCTGTAAATATGGAATAGCCCAAGTGATGCTGGACCATGCTACTGCAGACCATTCTATCTGGCAAGGCTCAGAAAACTTATGTGGCACTGTCAACGAACAATTGTTCAAATTATGATGTGGTAAAATCCACCATTTTGAAGAGTTATGAATTAGTTCCCAAAGCATACAGGCAGAAATTCAGGAGTCATAGAAAAGACGAAAATAACTCATATCTGGAGTTTATAAAGGATAAAGAGGGACAATTGGATAGATGGTGTAAATCAAGGAATGTCGGAAAGGAATAAGACAGGTTGAAGCAGTTAATACTGATGGAAAAATTTATGAACTGTATTCCCAGTGAATTAAAAGAATACTTAAATGAAAGAAAATGGGAGACAGGTTACGAAATGGCAGCATCAGCAGATGCATACGCCATCACTCATAGGAAGGAAAGGAAAAGAGGCGATGGGATAGGATAGAGTAATCTCAAGCCAAAACATAAGATATATCGCAGTGCTGGAGGAGATAACCGAGAAAAGAGAGGACCCCAACATCCGCGGAATGAAAAGTCATCAAGACCGAGGGAAATTCGACCCATAGTATGTTATTGTTGTGGGAAGATAGGTTTCATCACACCTTGATGTCACGTGAATGAAAGCCCTGAAACAAATCGGGTGTCTACGGGTAAGCCGCAAGGAGTCATAGCGGCGAACACAGTAGAAAGGATTTATCACCCGTTTGTCAAAGGGACTCATATGGGACCTAAAGAGAAGGGAGAAGGTTTGCCTAGAGATCTGAGAGATACGGGAGCATCCCAGTCGCTAATGCTAAATAAATTTATACCTGAAGGCACACGGAATAAATTGAAGAAAATTACGGTGATAAGAGGGATTACCGGAGAACCAATGAAGATTCCTCTATGTAAGGTCAAAATAAAATCCAAATGGAAATCAGGACCTATAGTCGTAGGAGTAGTAGACAATCTGCCTATGAAGGGTATATCCTTATTGTTGAGAAACGACGTGGGAGGAAAATTTGTATACCCAAAAGCGAAAAACAAGGACCACAAGATGAAAGTGTCGGCGATGATAACTCGGCAGGAATCTAGTCAAATGTCAGAACCACAAGAGTTGGAACCGCGATGAAAACGAAATGGCAGGAAAGACCCAAGCTTAAAAAAAAAAAAAAACAAAAAAAAAAACAGTTGGCCGAAAATTATCCTCGGAGGAAAGATGTGCCTGTTATTTAGCGAATGATGTAAGCTTATACCCCAAGCCAACTCATATGGGGAGCTTACGAAAACAGTCAGAAAGATATAAGAAAATTTAGTCCTTGTGTTTCTTAACTGACGAAGAAAACAGAATCTGAACTGAACAAACTTATTGAAGGAAGAAATCCTGAGAAGTTAGAACCAGATCAAGAGGAAGAAATCTCGAGAAGTTTGAACAAGATCGGAGGAAGAAATCCTGCGAAGAGGACTTGTAAAAGAAAAAGAAACAACTTAACGAAAGTATGAAAGAAAGGAGAGAAAGGAGATAAAGAAGAGAAGAAAAAAAACGAAAATTTTAACCAGAGAAGCGCGGGCCTGATTCATCTAAGAAACTTTACAGTTTGAAAAGAAAAAAAATATATTAAAAAAAAAAGGGGGAGGAAAGAGAAAGAAAAAAAAGGGAGAAAAAATATACACATAATTCAACAGTCAGATAAGTAAAACTTTATAATTTTGTGAACAGATTATGTTTGTTAACTGTATGATATTCCACCCCTATGTAGATTACAAACACACCCACATACACAAAGAGAAGATGAAAGACATTGGACGTTTTAGCTTTTTGAACACACCAAAATAGAGGCTTCCCCAATTATTCATATTTTGATACAATTTCTTTCAACTTGGTCGGAGCGAAATGTTTCACTGTGAATCCGTTCCATTGTATTCCATTTCTCTATGCAATGTGTTTCTTTGATTTTCTTTTTTTTTGTTTTTGTTTTATTTGTTAGTCTTTTAATAAAAAGGGAGTTTTGATCTACCCTATACATTTAACTCCATCCTTGGTTGTTCTTTATTTCTCGTGTATTGATTTCTACATTGTCTGAGATTCGAGTGACGAATATATATATAAAATATAAATTAATTATTGTCGGACGTTGTGCTCTCTGCTATTTTTAGCGAGAGTATCCTAGACGCCCGTAACCCTATCTTCTGCAGTCTTAAGCTGACTGGGCTACTATTGGTTAAGTATGCCTATATATAATTTTACAATTGATACACAAACAACAATAAAAGAAACATAAGGAATCTTACCAAGCTATGACATCAGCATATTGATGCAATTCCATAGCAGTCAGTCCTTGCTGGGTTTGTATCTTCCGAACAGAATCTTGGCTTTTTATATCCCAAAATCGGATATCGCCAGCAGAGCTTAAAAAGAAATATTTAAATAACAATACTATAGGGATAAACAACTTAAAAGAAAAAAGAAAAATTTGTTTTAAATAAAAATCATTGCTTAAAGACTACAATGTATCACCAAGCTATTTTATATAAAGTTAAGTTAACTTACATAGAGATAACCTAGAATTACGATAGATGGGTGCACATTATTTCTTTTACAATATACATTAGTTTTTATTTTTGTTAAAAAAAATATCACAGATTCTAATCACTAAATAAATCTGGTGATTGTAATATGTTAAGGTATAGTTTGGTTTCTTTGTTTTTAATAGCATGTCAAGCTTTGATGGTTATTTAATGCCAAAGCTATCCTTGTTGAAGGACAGCAGTGATACTATTTTACCCATACCTGAAAGGGATAAGGAGAATATTTGGAAAAGTATAATACTTTTCCAAAGGGTATTAGACTGAAAGTGAACATAATAGCACTACTGGAATTTGAACTCTCTTAGATTGAGGCCACAGTCCAGCATTTTAACCATTATGCCACAGAGACTCCCTCAATATTTTCAGGTGTATCAACAAGTCTGTCACTTGATTTCAAACAGAATTCAAAAACATCTGTGAGTACATGAAACCTCCGCATCTTAACAAAATATTGCTTTCCATCACAGGTCCGTGCTATTGATGACTTGTTTCTTTTGGAAGACCTTGAATCTCCACCTCAAATATTGCCACCCTTATGTGGCTTGGGTATTATGTCAGTTCAGTCATTCATAGAACTCAACTCTTGCTGAGTTCATTACCTCCAAGTTATCCTTCACAGAAGATCTCTTAAACGTAGACTTCTTGCGGTGGTATTTATCCTCCGTCCCACCAACCAGACGAGTATGGCACAAGGCCTTTTTTAGGGTGGGGCCAGGCGGAGGGGCATAGCCCACACGCACCCAGCATTTCCAAAAATGCCTCGGACCCCGTCGGCATTCCCCTTAAAAGGGGCGCCTCAGGCACCGGGCGATAAACCCAACGCCTCCGAAGAGGGTTAAAGCCTGGGGGGATGGCCCCCTGAGGCCAGAGGTACATCCAGTGACAAGATACATCCGACCTGAACCGCCCATTGCATTATAGCCGGCCGAATGTATCTCATCAACTGGATACAACGCCTCTCGAAAGGCCGAGAAGGACACAGCAACCTAAGTTCAGATCCTGGAGAAGGTTGTTTGCATTTTGCATAGCACTAAATACCTCTTGGAAAAGGTAAGCATCAAACTATTCTCTCCCAGCTATAAGTAAAATAGGGCAGACTGGGCTCCTTAACTTTAGCATAGTAACTGTTTTAGAAGAAGGAAAACTCTGAATTCAAACATTGAACTGTGCTTAAAAAACTGACTTTGTGTTGCATCTTGCTTGTACAGAGGGGTTGGGGAAATACACACTTCTTGATAATAAGCACCTGAGAAAATCTATTTTGTCTTTCACATTTATTAGATCCAGTTTTTTTTTGTTTGCTTGTTGTTTTTTTTAGAAAGACACAGAGACATAATTGATTAAACTAACAAAAAAAAAAAAAAAAAATGGAATATCTTTGATATTTTATTTCTGAATCGGGAAATATATCTTGATCTTCTTCACTGGTCCCATAAGCTGGTTTGATCATGAGGAGGTCTTACTTATGTTGTCTGTCTTGGGCAGGAATAGCCTAGTAGAGCTCATGCCTCTCCAGATCTACAGCTAGTTTGAATTCAGTTTTCCTTCTCCAGTTGCTATACCTAGTTTAAAGAGACCAGTCTGCCCTACTATTTATCCATAATTGGAGGAAATATAGTTGGATTCATACTTGGTTTGTTTTTTTTTTTGTTTAATGGCATATCAACCTTTGTAGGTTATTTAATGCCAAAGTCATTCTTGTAGAAGAACAGTAGTGCTACTATTTAACCCATAGCTGGGAGGATAAGAGAGTTCATACCTTTCCCAAGGGTATTTGCCTGAAAGTGAACATAATAGCGTGACTGGAATACGAACTCACTTACTATGATTCCACAGTCCATCGCTTTAACCACGAGGACACCCCCGATTCATACTTTTAACGAAGGGTATTAGCACTCTGTGAAATGCAAACAGCCTTTTTCCCGGTTTGAGTTCAGGTAGCAGTGTCCACTTCCTATAATGATAACTGCTATATGCCATGAGTACCTCCATATCTTAATACTGACTTAAAAAATACTTTTTTTCAATTAATTCATAATCTGTCAAATGTTATTTAAAAGATTATATTTTTTATTTATTTTACAAAATGAGTAATTATAAATAAATGGTATCTTTATCTTGGATTATTAATTAAAAGTATTAACTAGAAATAGTTGTTATAACACTAACTTGTATTTTTGTCAGAACAATGGTCAAAACTTCAGACATAAATTTCATATAAAATATCACACAAACGAACAAACAAAATTTCAAGTATAAAAGTAACTAAAAGCATTCTCACCTTGAAGTAACTATTCTGCTATATGAGCCTCGTTGATAGTGAACATTTACTACCCAACTGACATGTTCTCGGAATGTCCTCACCAAGCTAGAAAATAAGAATAAATTAAATCAGTTCTTTCAATGCTTGTTGTGACGCAAAAACTTTACTTTTATCTCAGAACGGGGTTTTATTTTCGCACGTGTGAAGACGGGGTAGGTTGGCACTTGATCCCTTAAGGAATAAGTCCTCGTTCAGAGTCTTTCTCTCAGGCATATAAGAACTGGCATATTATGTGAGGGATTAATTTAGGGCTAGACTGACCGCCGCTGGCAAGGGGTTCCAAATTTCACACTATCCACACACCCACCAGGTCGCTTTCCTTCCTTCCCCTAGACAATGGAAGAATATGGACCTATAGGTTTAGTCGTAATAATATTATATTGTAGTAGTCGGCAACTCCGGTTTCCCGTGTGATATTTTTAAGGAATTAATAGGACAACTCTAAGCAAGATAACATAAGGCGAATAGAAGCTGAAAAAGAAACATGAAGTTACAAATTCGTAGAAGATATGGCAAAGAACAACTTCGACCACGTGGTAACATTAAAAATACAGGAATCCTTTACTATACAAAGAGATACACTTTCAAAGTGTCAAATATGTATAATGAATTGAACAGTCCATGGACATAAATGTCTTTCTTTTCTGTTCTTTCGTTTTCCTTCAAATTGAGAGAGAGAGAGAGAGAGTGGTATATAAAGTTTGGGTATAAAGGAGAAATAGCCCCCAAAGTTACTTATCTTATTTTTCGACGGGGTTCCACTGGAGAATCTTTCTTCTTTCACGGGCTAATAGACTTTATGTTATTTTTAATACTGGCTTGAAGAACTTGGGTCCCTCGTGTCTCAGATATTCTTTTGTCTTCTACCCGGAGTAAATGGCTATGGGTCTGTCTGCCACGAGCCCTTTCCAATAACTAACTTTCTTATTATTCATTTCCGCTGAGGGGAAGGAGTCCCCACTTCCGTTTTTGGGGTCCCAGCCAATCATTTGGCTTCTCTCTTCTCCCCCCTTGGTGTCCGGCGACCTGAGGTTACTAAGTACCAACACCTGTTGATATCCCCTCTGTGACCTACATTCTTTCTTTTTTGATGGGTTGCCACTGTTCATTCCAACAGGAGGATAGTATTAATCTTATTTCTATTGTCTCCGTGGGATATCACGTGACACTTGTTAACAACTATCTAAAACCTAACTGCTTAAATAATTGAAGTAGTTTCTTTGTTTTAAGTTGTCTCCCCTAGGGTTGTAAATTCTTTTTGCAGAGATTTAAGGAATTAAAAAAAAAAAAAAAACAGAAGAAAAGGAAGCAATGTAGCATAAAAAAAAATTTTTTGTTCCTCTTACAGCAGCAAATAAATTTTCACAGTTGATAAACCAGCAAAACAGAAGAAAACAATTTACATCTGTTCATGCCAGCAAACGGGAAACTACAAAAGATATTTAATGTGTCTTGATGTTAAGCACAAAGTTTTAGGTGAAGTGTTGGAGATGTCCTGGCAGTAGAATGTTAAGGGGATATAACTGACTTCCCATGAAATCAGTATATGATACAAGGTCATTTTACAGTGGGGAACCATGCACAAATCGAGACTCATACACAGCTAAACCAAAAAATGTCTGGTCCCAATGGCATTGCCTATATTGGGGCACCTCAGGCACCAAGCCATGAACTCAACAGTGCTAAGCAGATATAGCCGGAGGAGGGGGATGGCTCTAAAATCAAGCAATCAACTTTCAATCACCCACCCAGCAAAAATGCTAAATGGTCCTGCCTGGTAGCAGGTAGAATGTTAATGGGAATTAACCAAATTCCAACTGAGCTATCTGAACGGTTTTTTTTTTGGGGGGGGGAAGCACACAAATTGAGACTTATGCATGGCCATTACAAAAAATGCTTGGTACCTTCTGCATTACCCATATTAGAGTACCTCAGGTGCCAAGCCAAGAACTCAGCCCTGCAAAGCAGGTATTGCATAGGGGGATGGCCCCTGAGACCAAGCATTCCACTTACAATCACCCACCCAGTATAAATACCAAGTGGTCCTGTCTCATGGCAGATTGAATGCTAATGGGGTTTAACTGACTTCCCACCAAATCAATATATGACACAACGTCATTTTATCATGGGGAGTCATACACAAATCAAGACTCATGCACAGCTAGACCAAAAACTGCTCGATCGTGTTGGCATTCCTCCATGAGGGCACTTCAGGTGCCAAACAATAAACTTAACCCTGCAAAGCAGGTATAACTTAGGAGAAAGACCTACTTAGACTAGGCTATCAACTTTCCCTTCTCCACCCAGCACAAATGCAAGATGGTCCTGCCTGGCAGCAGATAGAATGTTAAGTGTTCTAAAGATTTTTCAGCAAGCTTAAATAGTACTTACTAGTTAAATCCATCTTGGCCAGAGAGAAAACTAGCCTACTGCTGCTTGGAACATATCCATTAAGTTTGGAGAAGAGGAATAACAAAGATAACAGAAAGCATCTATAAAAATGGATGAAATTAAGTAAACTTCAACAGCGAATAAAACAAGATTTAAGTGTATGACTGCGGTAATAGCTTGAAGCCATCATACCATTTTAAAGTTATGAAAATTTAATATTCATTGTTGGTAAATTTAAAACTACTTCTTAAAAAAAGAAAAAAAAAAGAATAACAGGGAGAGGATGAAACTTACGATTCAGAAGGTGAGAGTCGGCTGTCAAATATCCTTACAGAACCATCCCCACACCCTGCCACTAAGACTGCCATATTGGTAGGGTCACAAGCAATACTAGTCACACAGCTGTCAGCACCAGTGAACAAGTCCTATAGAAACAAAATATACATATAATTGAGTTCAATATTTATGAAAGGAAGCATAAAATTCCTTTTAGTCTTTATCATGATGTTTTAGTCTTATCAAAAAAAATAAATAAATAAAAAAATAAATAAATAAAAATACAAATTGTTAGAATTCTTGATATAATATCATAGTTAATGGGATAACAATGAAACAGTTACCAACACTTAGATATTGACAGAATTTAAATGGTTGTCTACAAATTCTGTCCATTTTTATAACCAAAACACAGCTTAATTTGTTCGTACACACACAAATGACAATTTTTCACTAACTAGTAAGTTGACTTCACAAATTTTACTTAATCTTTGCTTTTGGGGAAAAGCTGCTATTCTAGTGAACACTTTTGAAATTAAAGATCCAAAGAAGAAATTGATTGAATTATTAATGTCAGTTTTTAAATGTATATATTCTCAAGACAACAAGTAATTCCTACAGTAAGTTTATGTAATACTTTACTGACTGAATTA
The DNA here is from genome assembly GCA_963585895.1 of Sepioteuthis lessoniana. Taxonomy (NCBI): domain Eukaryota; kingdom Metazoa; phylum Mollusca; class Cephalopoda; order Myopsida; family Loliginidae; genus Sepioteuthis; species Sepioteuthis lessoniana. Next base: position 80,529,196 of record OY757921.1, on the reverse strand, counting down.
CTCTTTTGTTTTGACAATATACATATTTTAAAACTAAAATTAAAAATGAATTTCTTTGAATATTCAAGTTTAGCTGCATTTGGTATGAATGAATTTAAAAAAAATAAATTAAAAAAATAAATTAAAAAAAATAAAAATGATGTAAAAAAGTGACAATTTAAAAAAAATTTTTAAGTCAGTTATACTTGTTTTAATTTTCTTTAAATTGATTGTCCCCCAGGGTGCCCCCAATGAATATTGTGAAGACAACAGGATACCATTAATCTTGAGTTCTGATCACAGAGATCTACAAGTGATTGAACAAAATCTTGATCAAACAAGTAGCAATGGAACATGGTACTTTGTTTCAGCCTATATAACTATTTTTATTAATCAGTAGACTAGTTTCGCACCATTTTTGTCATGAATTATAAAATCTTCCCGCTGTTTCACATCTAGGACACAATCTATGGAAACATTCAAATATATAATTTGAATCTGATGAACAAATAAACTATACAGGACAGCCACTTGCTTTACAATTCAGATGGATGTTAAGCACACAGCAGTGAAGAATGTCACATGATAACCATGATTATTCAAGAATAATACACACCTCCCAACTTTCAGCTTCAAAATTCTGGGGAAAAAAAATCTCTCGTATATAATAAATATTTTGAAATTCGTAACAGTTAAATTTATACTTAATTTAACATTTGTCCAACTTTTTATCCGGTTTGTATTGACTAAAAATAAGAATTTATATAGTTTATGTTTCAAAACACAAAATTTACACAGTATTTAGAGGAAAGACAAGGACATGTTCACTTAAAAATGTAACGCACTTTTGGCAAAAATAAATTACAATAATTCAAAGAAATTATAAACAAACACATATTACAGTAGCTATTTCTCGGTAGCAATATAAAACAGAAGTGTTGGTTACACAATAGTTAATTTTGATCATAGATATAACATACTTTCAGTCATGCAATCTAGAATGTAGCAACACACATGGCAACAAAAAAAAAAAGATAGTATTTATTTCTTCAGTATAATATGCATCCCTAGCTTTTAGGCTTAAAAAAAAATGGAAACAAATGCATATTATACACAAATAATTATGGTAATGAACAGTAGGTATTTGTGAATATCCCTTCACAAGAAAATATGCTTTGTATTAATCTTTGCCTGTTTTACTTGGTTTAATTGAATAAATCCAATAATCTACTGCTGTTCTAATTACTGGTTACAAAACTAGGTGATAGATGTAGTTTTGTTTGAAGGCATCTATATTATATTCCATGGTTTCCTGCCATTGGTTTGAATAGGTCAAAGTAATAGTTTCCCCCGATATGTCTTAGGCAATCATTTATATATCTAACACCAACAGAATTCAAGCTATGAAAATTTGAATTTTGGTAGATTCTTAGAAACACACACTCACACACATATATATGCATCACTTAGTGCTACTTAAAGCTTGAAGAATTTGACCAGTCTAAATGAACTGAATATAGGACTTTTACTATTACCTTTTATGAACAGAAACTTGACATTATCAGTATTGTTTGAGAATCTTGGTTCTTAGCAAAGTAATTTTTTTACCACTGTCAAATGTTTTGGCAAACGAGCAGGGCTTTGGCCTGTTTATCAAAACTTTTCTCATTCTTCAATAATACCTGCATTAGAAAAAAAGTCTGAAAAAAATTTGACTTCAGGTTACCCTTACTGCACTTTTAACCTGGACCATACACGTGATAAATCAAGCATATGATATTTTTTTGACAAAAAAATTACTCCAATAAAAAGTGGGGGAAAAAATGTACATTAATTTGGCATAAAGAATTATTAATACAAGTCAGCATAAAAAATTAAGCAGAAAATTTGTAATATAAAAAAATTAAAAATTTACCTGAGTCTTTACTTCTCTGTTGATGTCCCAAATTCTTATGATTCGGGCGTTGCCTGTAGTAAATAACGTCTCTGTCACTTGATCCCAGCTTAATACCAAACCAGAACCTAGAGAGAACATCGGAGACAGTTATTAATAGGTCAAATCAAACTTCTTGAATTAAAAGATAATAAATGTGAGAATGAAAATAAAATCTTAACTTGAGAATAAAATTCATAAACATTAGATAATTTTGAAATATTTTTTAGATAATTAATCATTTCAAATTTTAATGAGTAAAATCAAAAATTTGTTTAATATACATACACACACATATACATCTGGGAAAACTGTAAATAAATCTGACAGTATAAAAATGTACAAATATGAAAAAAAAAACACAAGCTCTTCATCAGAGGATGATTTTAGTTATAGTTTGAATTATTTGTCAACATCGAACATTTCAGTTTTTAAATGTGAAAACATTAAACCTTTATCCAGGTGTATGAATTTTTAAATGAAATGAAAAAATAAGAAAGTTTTTAATAGTCTATTTCCATTTAGTTTCAAATTTACATGATATAATTAGTGTTTGAAAATTATTTATACCCTTTCCTCGAATTTCTTGAATCTGATGCTTTTAGATTAATAATACCCAAAGATTCTAACTATTTCTATTATATAGACGATATATTACTCATATATCCATGAAATAATGGCTAAACAAAAATTACAGATAGATTAAATAATATTGAACCTATCAGATTTTTTTAATGATCAAGAAACGAACAACACCACACCCTCTCTTGGACATTTTACTAATGAATAATAACAAACTGGAAATAAAAGTTTATCATAAATCCACTAATGAAAATGATATACATTTTTAGTAACATCATAACACTCAAACAAAAAGTGGAATAATCATTGGCTTTTACTATAGAGCTCTTAGAATTTGCTCACACAGGTTTTAAATGAATTCAACTATATAGAAAATTTCTTCACGCAACTTCAACATCCTAAATTTTTATATAAGATGCCAAAATAAAAACTCAAATTTTGCCAATGCAAATGTTCTCCAGAAATTCAAAACAATTTCTTGAATAATAATTTGTTACAGAGATATATTATTTTACCCAACAATTCAACAACAAACATCATTAAAAATTCTTGAACCACTTTGGAATTAAAACAGTCACTAACTCTTCAAAGACAATTAGGAATTTAACTGAATAAAAATAATATGCATAGCAAATCTAAAGGATTAATGTTTTCACATTTAAAAACTGAAACATTTAATGATGGCAAATAATTCAAATAAATAAAATCATCCTCTGAAGACCTTGAGTGTGTGTGTGTGTGTGTGTATATATATATATATATAAGACAAACAGTATATATAGAATTTTTTCACATTTAAAAGAAAAACAAAAAACATTTAACATTAGCAAATAATTCAAAGTATATATATATATATATATATATATATGTGTATATGTTTGAGCTTTTTTCTAGAATGTTAATTCCAAGTGAGTAATAACACTATGTAAATATTTTACATTTTCAGTTTCGCCACAAAACAAAAATCTTTTTTTCAAATTTGATGTTAAAACATCCCCTGGTGTTTTATTAGTATGCATAACAAATTTGCTAGCTCTAATTGGAATATAACAAAGACTGAAAATAAGTTTACCTCGATTTAGGGGTAGCATTTCAGATAAACCCTGAAAGGCAGTAACCAAAACCTGTTTGTTCTCCTCACTGTAGTTTCGCCACACACGAACAGAACCATCATCTTTAAAAACAAAAACATGGTAAAAATTAAAAGAAATGAAAAAAAATTCAATTAAAAACTAAACTAGATTATATTTTAATTATTCCTTTGCTCTTTGGACAAGAGTTAAATATGAATAAACTCAATATTCTGATTCCAAGTCGAACAGAAATCGTGATATCAGTAGAGACAAGCACAAAATGGACAATGAATTGTAACAGAACTGAAAATACCTGTCTATGCTAGTAAAAAAGATTTTGACCAAAGCTGCTTATAATAATAGTAAAAAAATTCTTCAATACTACTGATAAATGGTTGTTTGGTTAGTTGGGTTTTATGACATATCAACCCATGTAGGTTATTTGATACCAAATCTTGTTTATACATATATACTAAATATATGATTTGTAAATGAATAGTTTGTAGGTAACAATTTTTAAACAAGCCAGAGCTCATTTGTTTGCACACAGTTAAATGGTTTCAAGTATTGCTATTTAACACTAGTAACTCTATTCAACATTATTTTTTCATCTGCACAGTTAAGTGGTTCCAAGTATTGCTTTGTAATTCTAATAATTCAATTGATCAGTCATTTGTTTGCACACAGTTAAATGCTTTCAAGTATCAAAATCGATTAGATAGTTCTATTTGACCCATAGATGGGACCCTAACAGATACAATCACTCATGGTCACAGTGAACCTAGGAATAATAGCAATGAAGAGGTACTCCACATTCCCCAAAGCTCTAGGACTGAAGCCTCACCATCAGATGGTTTGGTGTTATATCCAGGAACTATATTGGGAAGTCTTCCCCCTTTGCAATGATGCAGTTGGTGTATTCTATAGCCCCAGCCAACTGAGCAATCTGATAAATGTTTCTGTCAGAGTCAAGTTATGACACTTCAGATATTAATTTAAACATTTTGTTAGTTCCCAAGTGAGTAATAATACTAAGTAATTACTTGGAAGAGTCAAAAGTTTTGCAATGTTTTGCTATATTTGCAGTGCATATATCATGTAGCCAAAGCAGTTCAGGTTGTAGAAGTTACCTGCTGTAGTAGGTAGTATTGTGATAGTTGCTGTGCTGACACATTGTGCATTGATTCATTCTGTATGATTTGAAAGCTACACAGATGAACGTGCAACAGAGACTAATTTGGGATCTAATACTTCACAAGTTTGAACCGAGCCATAACACCACAGAATCAATCAAAAACATTTGTTGTGTGAAACGTGAAGGCGCTGTTGATCACAATACAATAATCAGATAGTTCAAGAAAATTCACTCAGTTAGCAAGAATCTTAACAATTAGGAAAGGTCAAGTAGGCCCAAAGCCATGGTCCAAGCCATACACCAAATAGCACGTGGAGTGTAACAGGTAAGCTCACCATCTCACAAGTCCAGTGTGGTTTGTCACCTTCATGACCTTGGAAAAAGCATCAAGAGTTGCTGAATTGTGTGCCTCATGTTACCAAATAATAGCAAAACTTGATGCACCCAAGAATTTTACACCTCTAGCTTTGAGAAAAGACCTCTACATAAAACCATTTGGCTGGCTATAAAAGAGAAATCAACTCTTCTCAATTACCATAATTAGTCATGCATAACACACATTCGTTTAATATACACCTCTCACCTTTGACAATGAAATTCTGGAAAAAACATCTCTTATGTATAATAATACACAGTGATTTTTGGAATTTATAGCAGTTAGATTTATACTAAATTTAACACTTGCACAACTTTTTACCTTGTTTGTATTGACTAAAAATACGAATTTATATAGTTTATATAATGTTTCAAAGCACAAAATTTACACTATTTCAAGGAAAGGCAAGGACATGTTCACCTGAAAATGTAACAAACTTTTGTTGAAAATAAGTTCAGGATAAAAGAAGAAAATTATAAACAAACAGATTCCAGCAGCTATTTTTCTGTAGTGGTATAAAACAGAAATGTTTATTATGCATTAGTCAGTTAGGACTAAAGATATAATATACTTTTGGTCATGCTGTCTTGAATATAGTGATGCATGTGGCTGATAAAAAAAAATATCTACTTCTCATGTATAACACACCAAACTTTTTAGAGGAAGCTTTAAAAATGATCTGATAGCGGAGAGGGCTATGAATCTGTCATTCTTAGTTTAAACCTGTTTATTCATATTTTTTAAATTCCAGCCCAAATTGAGGTGTGCCTTATAGGCCATCAAATATAGTAATCAATTTTATATAATTTGTTCCAGTGTGACTCATTTGGGTGAACTGACAAACAAATTTAGTAAAAACAACTCATATACAATACATAAACAAATTACTATCACAAAAAGAAGACCTTTTGACAACACAGCATTTCCATGATATTATTTATATTCTTTTCAATATTCTTATATTCTATTTCAACAATAAAAGATATAGAATATTAAATACTATTGTTGATGTTATTTAAATAAAATGTATGAAGTATACTAAGTCAACTGACCTGATCCACACATCAACAAGGCTTGATCGTGAGGGTTTATAAATTCCATGGAAGTAATGCGGCAGGTTTTGGGATGATTGTTGTTAACACAACTTAGCTGAATGCCCTGTTCCCAGTCCCACACACTAAAATAAGATGATAAAAAAATATATTAGTAAAACTGTAAAAGATTTTTTTAAATGGTAAAATAGCTAGAAAATTTAAGGTTAAAATACTGATCACAATGGATCAATCACTAGCACAATACAAATTTTGTCAAGCAAGACCACTATTAAAATCTAGATCAGAAATTGAAGGCACAAACTAAAATGAGATTATTTAAAAACTATTTAATTTCAAACATTGCGAGATGAATCTCAACTTCTTTTTTTCATATATTATCAAAACATGTTCTGTTGAAGATGGCAGAGTATTTTCTTTTTAGGATCTTTAAGTGAAGATGTTTGAGTCTTATTATTTTCCTTATATTTGGGTCAAGGTGAAGAAAGTGTCCTATACTAGCCCAAGGGCTTTTGACCATCTCACTGGTCATCCTCAGGGGTTGTATTTGATTGTTGCTGCGAGTTTTTATGTTTATTTGGAATGGGTTTTTTTTAATAATATATAGTTGGCTCATTTTGTTAGGAGGAGTGCTAGGGTTACTTGTTTAATATGTTAGTACCAGCATTGAATGCTATTTTATCTATAGTAAGTTTTTTCATGCTTATTTCTTTGTTTCTTATATTGAAAGATTTGAGTTTGTCAGTGTCTTTGTTATGCTTTGTCATTAGGTAATTTTTCATGGCACTTGTGTTAGAGAGGTGGTACATAAGGCAACGAGAAAGTGTAGTTGTAGTATAGCCAATGTAGGTATTAACTTTTGTGTTATTTCCTGAGAGACACTCTTGAAATGGGCATGTAAATTTATAAACTACATTGGTTTGGTTTAGGAAAGTTTTGGGTGAGTTTATGTTATTTTTAACTATGAGGTTTGAGGTTTTAAATTTAGTGTAATAGATAATGAGTTTTATTTGTTCTGGTTATTCAATAGGTTTAATGTGTGTGTGTATAATGTTGGTTATTACTTGCTCATCCAATTTGTAGTTTTTAAGCATTTGATTCCTGTAATATAAATTAATTCTGTTAGTATTATTACTGTCGTTATTTTTATGAATGTTATAGAGATGAAGTTTTTTTTTCTATCATACATGTGAAAGCACATGCGATACCATGATGAGTGCAGGGTATTGCACGTGATTTCACACATTGTATGATGAAAAAAAAAAATTTACTGTTGTTATTTTTATGGATGTTATAGAGATATAGTTCTATTTGTTGGTTAATTAGTTTAATAGGGAAGTTATTATTAACTAGGGTTTGTTTTATGTTAGTGAGTTCTTTGTAAAATATTGTCTTATATGAAGATATGTGATAGGCTCAATAGATTAAGTTTTTTATAAGGGCTATTTTATAAAATATAAAAGCATTCACTAAAATAGTAAAATAAAGTAGAATTATTTTTTTTGTATGGGAATGTAATGAATTTGTTGCTGGAGTCAGTAACATTTTGGAAGAGGAGTTTTTTTGTTAATGTTGAGTTCAGTAGTAAAGTTTAGTACAGAGTTCTTTTCTAGGGTTTGTTTTAATTTGGTAATTTCATCACTTAAGGATCCTAAAAAGAAAATACTCCACAGAGCATGCCTAAGTACACAATATATAATAATGATGATAATAATAATGAATAAATAAATATATATTAGATTTTATATATTTAATGGCATGGGAGTTTGTGACCTTAGGTTTCATGAAGTTTTACAAACAACAATCATCAGGCAGATAACAAAAAAAAGAGAAAAAAAAACAAAAAATATATATATAACTTACACACACACACTTATGTATATATGTACACACACACACACACACTTATGTATATATGTACACACACACACACACACACTAAAAATTATTCTTTCAAATAGAAAACATGATACTCCTGAGCAGACTTTTAAAAAAATTCAGTTATATAGGGCGGAGTAACAATCATTTACCTCACATTATCTTTGTCAGCAACAGCAAGGTGGGCTTCATATGGATGAAAGCGAAGAATAGTGGGATTGCCAGAATTTTTATTGACAAAAATTTGATCATCAAATCGATTGTAGCCTAAAAAAATTTAAAAAAATTCAATAAGTTATGTGTTAAGTTTCATTATTTTCTTCTTATTCTTTCATATTATTTTCTTTTTCTTAGAAAGCAAAAAACCCAAAATGCCTATGCATTACATCAGATTAGTTTTGGCAAACCATAACATATGAAAGGTTTTCTATGGAATGTTAAGAGATTAGCCAAAAAGAAAAGAAAAAAACTTGGCTTAAGTATAAAATATAAACTGGTAATCTACTTGCTTAGCACTAAAGTATAAAATTTTAACCTGAAGAATATGAGAATTCACAAATTCTTTATTGCCACGTTATAATCATTGATATAGAAATCAATGTGTCAGAACTTTCAGATTATATTTGTATCTGAGAGAAACACTGCTTTTGTGAATGTGATCCTGTTGTTCTTATTTAAATGGAAACTTTGAATAGAAGAAATATTTATTTAGTAAATAATGTTCTGAGTATATCCGTGTTCAAAAAGTGAGTGCAGCTGTACTTATCAAGACAAAAATCATCAATGAATGAAACATTTTTTTTGTTTCAAAATAGTCCCCTTGGCATTCCACCCACTTATTCCAGTGAGTTTTCCATTGGTTGAAGCACCTCTGAAACTCCTTTTTTGATATGATGCAAAGTTGTATTTCTTTTAATGTCTTTCACATCCTCAAATCTTAGCTTTAAAATGAAAATGTTGAACAAAGCTAGATGTGATGAATATGGAAAAGTGCTGCACTTTCATAATCTTGTGTTACATCAAAAAAATTTAATTAAAAAAGTATCAAGACAGATTTTATGATTTTTTTCAAATTGGCACCAACTTATCTCTATGAAGTCTAGATATTATCCTTTTATTGATGCTAAGCTGTGAAAACATCATTATTAAGACATTTTAATTTTAAAGTTTTTGTCTTGATACTTTTTGGGAGGAGTCTATAGTGCAGCAGTTAATGTGCTTGACTGCGATATCATAGTAAGCGAGTTCAAGTACCAGTTACACTATTACACTTGATTTCAGAATAATATCCTAGCATAAGGTATGAACACCCTTATCTCCCCACTGTTAATGTAAGAGTGTGCGTTTCAACCGGTATAGTTTTTTAGATTGAACTTTGCCTCCCACACCGGTTGCTTCTGGGTGGAAGGTGCAGGAGGAACTTCTGGCCTGAACACCAGCTGGCACAAATTCGTTTTTTTTTTCAAATTGACCGGTATACTTTGTGGGTCACTAGCAAGGCAAAAAGTGGTAAGCAAGTGAATTCTCTTGAATTGATTCGATTTAAATCATCGCTTTCGTGGTGTGTTTCCTTTTTTGGAACATTTACGAGTGCATTTGTTTTGTTTCAGTTTTCACGTTGGAGAATGTATAGCTGGAGAATGTATGTTTTTTACGCTGAACACATGCGCAAATAAAGATATACAACTTCATCAGTACAAGACTCGTATCTATGATTTTTGGCCCCAGTTGCTGCTGTAAAACCCCACCTATGGGTTAAATAGTACTACTGTCCTACAAGGATGACTTTGGCATTAAATAATCTACAAAGATTGATATGCCATTAAACAAAGAAACCAATTGATACTTTTTTATCATACCTGGTATATACAATGCTGATTGACTTTATATGCTTGAATACCATCTGCTTAAATATCCTATCTGGTATACCTTGACACTTGATCAGATTTTATCCACTTAAAATCTTATTGAAGTATCTTTGTAGCTGATAGAACTTGTCACAACTAGATTTTTTCTTACCAGTAGATACAGACACACTATAATTAGTAAACTGGTAAAAGAAAGAAATTCTATTAATTGTTATTAGACATTTATATACACATGTTCAGAAAGAGGTCTGATAAAAGAAAATTTGTAAAAAAAGTTGATCATTGAATTTTATAACAAAATGTACACATTAGTTCCTTATGCATAGTGGTACAAAGATAAACTGTTTAAAAGCACAAAGTAAAAATACCTCCACTAAATATGTAATTTCAATATTTCAGAGACAAATACAATGGTTCTTAACCTCTCCAGCACCTCTTTTCAGATATTTGCATGAACTTCCTATGTAAAAATCACATAGGCCTTCTTGCAAACATAGCTTTTCTTAGATAAATGCCAACTATATGAAATCAGATACTAGGAGCTCTAATGTATTTAAAAAAAAAAAAAAAAAAAGAGCCATGCATCTTATAATTGTAAAACTAATATTTTGATTAATAACTTCAGAATTTGTGATGCTTGTACAATATACTTGTTAATATTATTACCACCAGACCATTATATATTTATCCAACCCATTATGCCATGGACAGGATGTGACACAACGCCAATTTTTAAGTGGAGTTTAGCAGGTTTGAATTCAGAGTTTTCCTTCTAGACCAATTGCTATACCAAGGTTAAAGAGTCTAGCCTACTCTGTTATTATCCCAAACTGAAGGGAGAATAGTTAAATGCATATCTTTCCCCAAAATGTATCAAGCACTAAGCCTTGTCCATAATTTGAACTCTGGTCACTGTGTGCATTTCCTACAAGGATAACCTTTACACCATGAGCACCACCAGACCATTATGGTGTATACATGGATAGATATCTCCCATAACCTGTTAGGTTGTTAGGATGCCATACAGAGTTATAGTTCTTTATAGCTTATCTTAGTTCAAAAGGGATTGATTTGCAATGTTCATCATTTCTCCGACATTCAACAAATATGGTAATAGTTTTTCAATTTTCAAAAGATTTGCTATCTCTGATGGGGTTTTTTTTTCAAAGAAAAAATTAAACAGAATGAAAGTAAATATCAGACTTAAGAACAGAATTGATTCTGTAACCAATGTCTTGTCAGTAAAACTTATTGGGGTGACCAAATGTTTTGGCTTACAGGAAAAAACATAACATTAACTTGAACAGGTAGTTGTATAAAGATTAGATACAGCTGTTACTCTTTTTACTGCTAAGTTTTTTTTTAATTCTAAAAGAATACATGAAATTCATATTCATGGAGTATCTAAAGAGGGGGGGAACCAAATTATGATTCATCTTACTGGCCAATATTGAGCACTTTTTTTGATTTTTTGAAATAACACTTTTAAGGGTTCAAATGAAATTCAACTGGAATACTGGTGTCCCAGTGGGAGTGAAAGGGTTAAACATGATTCTAAAAAACTTTTGTTAAAAGGAAATTTATGTATCATTTTCACCATAACTAAAAAAAACAGACAATGTCTTGACGGTTTCATTTCTACCAAAGATGCCAGTAACCCTAAAATAATTTGTAACATTTTTTTATACTACCTCACGAACATTAGTTGTTATTTACTAAACTTTGTTGAGTCTGGTACACAGGCCTTAGGTTGCTTACAGTACCTGCAGTTACAAAATGATCACCTATCTAAGTACTGAACAAGCCCATCATTGCTTAACTTTGGTGATCTAACAGGAACCAGTGTTTTTTTGCATGATTTTGCTATAAACTCCCTCATAAACATTAGTGAGAAAAATATTCTAAATTTATTTATATTTCAAACTTTAAAACATCAGATTTCCTGTAGTATTATGACAAAAAAAAAAAATCAAACTTTCAAGACTTACCTGCTTTAAACTGTTCTGGTTTGGCTTCATTTCTGACCATAGCATTCCGCTGGAATCTGTAATCCCGTTCCATTGATAGCTTGCTTTCTGGATCACCTTCATCCCAGGACTTGAGAGGCTGACCAAAATATTTACTGCTCCATTTGAAAAACTCTGTTGTCACTAATGGCTTTTTGATTCCACATTCTTCTTTCTTATCTTCAACCTTAAAAAAAGAAAACAATTGTAAAATTGTAATGATGGGAGCAGGTAGAAAAAGAAACAAATTGGTCAATTGGTGATATCAGTGTAATCTAACAAGAGTAGATGGTGCATTAACATTGGACATTTAAAAACTACTGTAAATATCTATTTACCCAACTTCTCCATCACAGGCAGGATGTAATACAAGGTCAATTTTTAAGCTGAGTGGACCTGCAAGTAATGGTGATGAATGGGTAGTCCACACTATCCAGAGCTCCAGGAGTGAAGTTTAATGTCATACTCAGGACTCTCTTTTGGTAGTGGGAGGGTCTTACCCTTCTGCAGTGGATGCAGCTGGCCAATTCTATGTCCCAACTGACTGGGCAGTGCCCTGGAAGGAACATTTGGCATCAGATATTAGAAGTTGGTAGAACAATGCAGAAGCCAGAGCTGATGAGCCCAATGTGAGCAAATAGAAGTGGACTGTTAATAATTTGCATGGCAATCACACTGCAAGGCCTGGACTTGAATTGGTAATACAGGAGATATTAAAAGAAGAGGCACTATTAGAACCATCATAGAAAAAGCTATTAGGTAGTTTTAGATAAAGAAGGTAAGCCCTTGGATAGTTGCTACTGGTAATCAAGCAGAGAAGTGACCAACTCAGCTACGTCAACTGGGATCTGATGAACCCAGAAATATCACTGATGAGGAGTCTCAAGTATGTATTTACCCAGCCCCTCTGCCATGAACAAGATACAACATATCAACCATTGTTGATTATTTAATGCCAAATCCTGTTTTTACAAATATATATATTAAATATATATGATTTGTAAACACATTGTGAATAACATTTTTAAACTAGCCTGAACTCATTTGTTTGCACACAGTTAAATGGTTTCAAGCACTGCTATGTAAGAGAAACAATGTAACATCATTCATTTGTTTGCACACATTTAAATGGATATACATGGGATTTGTAAGTGAATAGTTTGTAGGTAATTTCATTTTTAAATGAGAACTAATTTGTTTGCACTCTAGTGTTGCTATTGTTTCTATGCAGTTAAATGGTTTCAATTATTGCTATCTACCACAAATAATCTATTCAATATTAATCATTTGTTTGCACACAGTGAAGTGGTTACAAGTATTATTATTTAAAACTAATTATTCTATTCAACACCATTCATTTGCACACAGTTAAATGGTTCCAAGTATTGCTATGTATCATTAACAATTCAATTAGACATCAGTCATTTGTTTACACACAGTTGAATACTCAAACAGTTTTATTTCTAATTTCAATCTAGCATAAGTCATTTGTTTGCACACAGTTTAAATTTTAAAGTTCTATTTGACCCATAGATAGGAATCTATCAGGTGCTACAACTCTGGGTCTGAGTGGAATAGCAATGAAGGAGTACTCTACATTCCCCAAATCTTCAAAGCTGGAGCCTCACCATCATATGGTTTAATGTCATACTCAAGACATTTGTTGGGGAGGTTTTACCTTTTTGCAGAGATGCAATCAGTGTATTCTACATCCCCAGCCAACCAGGGCTGCGGACACTAGAGATTTTTGCATTAAACTAATAGACTAAGTATCTGAATACTTTTAATGTATAAAAACTTGACAAAAATATACCTATTTTTTTTTATTTGATAAGATATAAATGATTTTGTCAAACATTATCTGCTTCAAATTCACTTCATAATGTATTGGATAATTGACTAAAAATTTCTTTCACTATTACTGCGATGTCACCTCCTGTCACAGTATATACATAGTCTGCAGCTGAGTAATCTCAGTAGTGTTTGATTTGTTGAAGTCATGAGTGACAAATAGTGGAAGATAAGTTATGGTTCAAGTTTTGTTAAGAGTATCAATTAGATACAAATATGTTCATTGAAATAAATAATGTTCAGTTGCTACAGAGAACAATTCATTACAACCTTCACTATATGACAAAACGGCTACTAAAAGAACTAAAGGATACATATTTAATATCTATAATTTTGAGAAATTATTATCATGTGAAAAGTTTTTTGCCTTATTTAACTTGTTCTTATTATTGCTTTTGTTTTTAGAAAATCCATTCTAAAGCTTTCTTTAAATGTACAATCTCTAAAGAAAGAGAGGTTTCTTTTATTTAGAAAATGGTTGCAACACATCACTCAATAAGTCCCAGGCTTGACATATAGATGGTGCCACTAATAAAAATCCATATGATTTTTATAAAGTACTAACCTTCTAATGGCAAATTTGAGCCCAATCGGATTATTAGTTTACAAATTAGTTAAGTGAAGTTACTGTTGCAAATTTTCAAAACAATGGAAAAAAATCTGAATTTCATGTGTTGATAAAGCATATCTTTCTGATGGAAAAAATACTGTTCAAGCAAAGCAATAGCTTGATAAGTGTTATTTGGACTCTGCTCCGTCAGAAACAATGGTTAAGAGGTAGCATGTTGACTTTAAATGCAGTTGTGTAGACAAATGATGCTGAGCGCTCAGGTTGTTTAAATTCGGCAGTTGTTCCAGAAAACACCAAAAATCTCCACAAACTCATTGTGGCCGATGGTAAATTGAAGTTGTATGAGATAGCAGAGGAGTTGAAGATATCAGAAGACAGTGTATTCACCATTTTGCATGAACATTTGTCAATGAGAAAGTTGTGTTCAAAGTGGGTGTCGCATTTGCTCACAGTCAATCAACAACAACACATTGACAATTCAGAGTAGTGTTTGCAACTGTTTCAATGCAATAAAAAGGAGTTTTAGCATAAATATGTGACAATGGATGAAAGATGGATCCACCACTTCACTCTGGAGTCAAATTGACAGTCAACTGAGTGGACAACAGCAGGCGAAAGCTGTTCAAAGTGACCAAAGACGCAAACATCAGCAGGCAAAGTTTTGGCTGCTGTAATTTGGGATGCACAAAATATTTTGTTTATCGATTACTTTGAGAAAGGAAGAACCATTAATAGCAAATATCATATAGCCTTATTGGTGTGTTTGAAGGAAGAAATCACCAAAAAACGGCACAAAATGAAGAAAAAAGTGCTCTTTCAACAAAACCAGGCACCATGTCATAAGTCGATCACAACAAATGGCAAAACTGCAGGAATTGCACTTCAAATTGCTTCCACACCCACCCTATCCTTCAGATCTGGCCCCTAGTGACTACTGGCTGTTTGCACACACAAAAAAAAAAAAAAAATTCTCCGGGAAAAAGATTTGGCTCCAATGAAGAAGTGATATCAGAAACTGAGGCATAGTTTGAAGCCAAAGACAAATCATTCTACAAAAAGGCATTGAATTGTTAGAGAAGCATTCGAATCAGTGTATCACCTTAGAAGGAGACTACGTTCATGAATAAAGTTGAATTTTGCCAAAAAGTTGTTGTTTTATTAATTAGGCCCAGGACTTATTGAGCGACGTGTTAAACAGGAAAGAAATGTATGCCTGAAGAAGACAGTTGAATGGATCAATTAATGTGTTGTAACAATAAAAGCAATACAAAATACAAGGTTATGTTTGATTTGTTTAATTACATATCAACCTTTGTGGGTTATTTAATGCCAAAGCCATTCTTATAGAAAAACAGTAGTGGTACTATTTAACCCATAGCTGGGAGGATAAGGGGATTCATACCTTTCCTAAGGATATTAGTCCAAAAGTGAATGTAATAGTGTGATTTGAGTTTGAACTCGCTTACTACAATGTTGCAGTTCAGCATCTAAGTCAATATGCCATGAGGACTCCCCACAAAATACAAATTCAGTCATACACATATTTCTTAAAATGAAAACTTTAGAGTTCAAATCAAATTTCTACTATGATCTAGTAGATTTTTAGAATACTATGCTGGGACTGTCATAAGAATACTTGTAGTAACAAGAAAACAAAAATCAAATCAAATTTTATACTTAAATAATAACTGTTGCCCTAAGATATATGATCAAATATAGCTTAGCACAAAAAAATACAAAAATATGAAAGTAAAGAAAAAGCAAATATTTAATTCTAGTTTAGACTATTTTAATTTAAATTAATACACAAAAATGAAAGCTCTATTCCATTTTACATTCTGAAATAGTTTTAATCCTTAGAACCCTGAGCTATAGACCACCCACCCTTAGCTATTGACTAAAAATTAGCCAAAAATATATAATGTAATTGTAGTAACCATTATGAGAGGCAGGTGATTCCCACTCTCCCTATATGCACTTAGACCCTCTCTATTGTGGCCAGAGGAAATTCATTTCATCTTAATAGCTGTTGGCTTTAAAAGAAAAAGCTTAGAAACCCAATTTTTCAAAAGAATAACATTAATAATTCTGAAAAATAATAAAATTAAACTTTTTTGAAAATATTTATCAATTTTTAGGGGTTTTCAATAGATATCTGAGATCTCTGAATGAACCAGAATCCATTTTCAGTACATCATGCTCAGTGTAAGCAAGGTTTGGTTTGTTTTGGTTGGGTTTTAATAGCACATCAACCCTTGTAGGTTATTTAATACCAATTCCTGTTTATACTTATATCAAATATATATGATGCGTAAACACATATTTTGTAGATAACATTTTTAAATGAGCCAGAGATCATTTCTTTGCACACAATTTCAAGTATTGCTATTTAACACAGTTCTATTAAGTATTAATCATTTGTTTGCACACAGTTGAATGTTTTCAAGTATTGTTATTTAATATTAACTATCTAATTTAAGGGGGTGTCCTCATGGGGTAATGGTTAAAGTGATAGACTGCGGAATCGTAGTAAGCAAGTTCGTACTCCAGTCACGCTATTACATTCACTTTCAGGCAAATACCCTTGGGAAAGGTATGAACCCCCTTATCCTCCCAGCTATGGGTTAAATAGTACCACTACTGTTCTTCTTGGAGAATGGCTTTGGCATTAAATAACCTACAAAGGGTGATATGCCATTAAACAAAGAAACCAAACCAAACCTATCTAATTTAACATCAGTCATTTGTTTGCACACAGTTAAATAGCTAAAGTCCTATTTGACCCATATATGGGACCCTATCAGGTGCTACCACTCCTGATCAAAGTGGACCTGGAAGTAGCGGCAATGAATGGGTACTCCACATTCCCCAAAGCTTCAGGACTGGAGCCTTGCTATCAGATGGTTTAATGTCACATCTAGGGCATTCATTTGGTGGGGGGTTCTTACTCCTCTACAGGGATGCAGTTGACGTATTCTACAGTTTCAGCTGATTAGGCTGGTGTAAACAATGCAACCCATAGTAAATAGATAATAAAAACAAAACTACCATAATTATTCATGTATAATATGCACTTTATCTCCAGATTTTTAAGCCAAAAAGCTAGGTGTGCATATCATAAATGAAAACTAATTCTCTTTTTTTTTAGCCATGTATCACCATATTTGATACAGCATGGCTGAAAGTAAGTTACAATTACGATCAAAACTAACCAATGTGTAACAAACACTTTTGTTTTATACCACTACAGAGAAATAGCCACTGGAATGCATAATTTGTTTCTTCTTTTAATTTATTTTCCCTATAAGTTTATTACATTTTCAGGTGAACATGTTCTTGTCTTTGCCCTAAATACTCTATAAATTTTGTGCTTTGAAATAAACTATAAATCTTTATTTTTAGTCTATACAAACTGAATACAAGTTGAACAAATGTTAAATTTTGTATATATCTAACTGCTACAAATTCCAGAAAGTCAATGTTTATTATATACAAGAAATGTTTTTTCCAGAATTTTGTTGCCAAAAGTTAGAGGTGCTTATTATACATGACTAATTACAGTACTTTAAGAACAGATAATTGTTTTAAACTTTAATAAAAGTGACTAAATCCTTTACTTCTAATAATTACCAACCAACAAATCCTGCTAGTATATTATAATGGCCTAAAATAAAAAAAAAAAATAAAAAAAAAATAAAAATAAAACTTTTTTCAAGTAATGCTTGCATTATACAATAATCCTTAAAATCAAGATTTATTTTGCATAATACATACTAAGAATAAATCCTGTAATATCAAAACTTTTCCCATTGGAGTTACAAAATTACATTAGATTATAGAAAATACCTAAACAGTTTTGTCAACAATCAAGAGAAAAAAGAAAAGACTAATAAATAAATAAAAGCAGCAGCAAAAATACGTACCATTCCCGGCCCTTTGTCAAAGATTTTTCGGCTTGGCAGAAATTGAGCAGAGTATGGAATCTGCTGACTTGCAGGAGATGCTGGTCTAGTTCTTGAAACACGTTTGCTTATCTTAGTACCATCTTGGTCAAGAGTAGCAGTTCCATTTGGATCTCCATGGGACGGGCTACGACGACTTCTCTCACCAGAGCTGTCCCGCCTGTGATGACTCGTATTTGATGGAGGAGCTGCACCACTGCCTTGCTGCTGTTGCTGCTGTTGGCTGCGTAATTCTTGGGAAGTGACCATTATGTTTGGGCCACTCTGACCTTTACCAGTACTGTGGTGGACGGCGTCTCTGGTGGCCTCTGAAGTTTTTTTGATTGGGCTGGTCATCTCCCGTCGACTCTCAACCCCAGTCTCAGAGTTCCGACTTCGAGGTCTTTTCTCCATGTGTTGATCAAGCTTGGCATCAGACTTAGATTCTGGCAAATCTGCTGAGTGGCTAAGAAAGAGTAGCAGAAAGAAACACATAATTTATGCAGACCTAACACCTGCACTAATACCCAGAGTTCTGCACCTTTTCGGCACTTTTAAGTGCTAAATTAAGAGAGGTGTCTGGACAAGTGCAACATTTTTTTTTAATCTGATCTCTGAAATCATTTTTTCATAAGTGTATTAAAAAATCTAATTCCATTCAGACTGTTCCACTTGCTGAAGCAGCGTTAGACATACAAGATACAAATTTTATTCAATTAATAACAAAAATACAAGAATGAAATTTAATCATGATTAGATTGATTAGTTGATTTTAATGGCATGTTAACCCATCTAGATTTATATTATGCCAACAAGTTAATGAATCACATTTATTGTACATTCAATATTCACATTTTTTGTGTGGTTGTTTCTTAAGGTATTACTTTTTTTTTTTTTTTTGCACACAGTTCTATCAAATAATTAATTTTTAAACAGATCTATTTAACCCATGATGGGACCCTAACAGGTACAATCACTGTGGGTTAGAGTGGACTTGAGAGTAATGGCAATGAAGAATTATGCTTAGAGTCATATCTGTAGGCAAGCATATACTTCTAATTAAATAATGTGTGGAACAAAGAAAATGTGCTCAAGTGCAAGTCCATCTCATTTTTTTTAATTGTTTGAATTTTCATTTTGAATATATGTTCTATTAAATGTGAACAATTATTTTAAAAAATTTACATCTAAAAAGTTAGTTGGAAATAACTATGAAATGATTCTATCACATCTTTAAAGCAAATTATTTGGTATTTAACCAATAGTAACCAAATGCTTCAGTCATTAATTAGATATATAGGGTGTCTCAATATACATGGGACCCATGTGATTGCTAATAACTCTACTACTAATAATCTTGAGTTTTTTTTGTTTCAAATTTGAAAATAGTGTACAATAACAACTATTAATCCTCAATCACTATGTCTTGGACAAAAGAGGAAAAGATATTTTATGTCACTACTTATTTGGAGACAAAATCATTCAAAACTGTCTCAAAATAGATGCAATCCATTCATATGATAATGATTTATTACTGAGACAAGAAACTCAAAAATAGATTGTATGCCTTGGAAGCTGATATAATAACAATTAAAAAAAAACATTGATTTGATTTGATGTTTCTAGCTCAAAGGATGCATTTTTTTACCAGATGTGTTCCAAATGATCGCCATTGCGCTTGTCTCAGTAATAAATCATTATCATATTAATGAGTTGCATCTATTTTGAGACACCCTGTATTAAACAGTGAGAAGTCTACATTCCAATACGTTTTAAGATCAATAAGAAGCAAATCAAAATTTTACTCTTTCAACTTAATGATTTGTCCTTTTTAATTAATAGAAACAGAATTCATGCATCCAAAATAGTCAATATTAAAATGTTTCCATAGAACAAAGGAACTTTATCATAATTTTTACATCATAAAATCAATATCAAATCACCTGATGAACAAGGAAAATTTAAGTTTCAAAATTTTTTGCTAATACTATATAATCATAGAGATTATATTTACTTCAAGGCATCTTTGGAAACATATATAGTTCTTTTATATTAACAATGTTAGAGTTTATTACTGCTATTTGATATTCACTATTTTATGCTGGAAAAAATAATTTATATTCAAACTTCTATTAAAATATTAAAAACCAAAGTTCAGACAAATAACAATAAATGATTTAAAATTTAAAAGTAAATTTTTGGGATATGATATAAATAACTACTGCAACAGAAATTATCAGAACATAGCACATAAAAAAATCAATTGAACTTGGTAAAACAGTCTAATTAAAATTATCAAAAATAGGCAAGAGATTCATATGAACACAATGTTAAAAATCATATACAGTAAAAAGTCTTTGTAAATGGAAAAAATTATGATACTAAATTTTTAATACATTTACCAATAGAAAAGAGAAATATGATTTGTACATTTAAAAACAATAACTAAAAAGAAAAAAAAAAGAAAAGAGAAACATGATGATGTAAATATTAAAAAAATACAGAAAAATATCTTTTGCAATATAGTAAAAATCAATATCTAATGTGAAATACAAACTTTAATAAGATGGGAAAATGTTGTTTTTTTTAATTTTTCATTATGAGTTACAATATGAATTAATTATCATTATAAAGACTGAAAAGACTCATAACCTGATATTGGTCATGGAGATGCTACTCATGTTGTGTGTCTTGGTCAAGAATAGCCTGGCAGAGCCCATCCCCCTCCAGGTCTACAACCAGTTGGAATTTAGTTTTCCTTCTAGACTGGTTGCTATACCAAGGTTAAGAGCCCAGTCTGAGTTACAATTTACCCATAGCTGAAGTGGGAATAGTTGGATTTATACCTTTCTCAAAGATATTAGTGTTATGTGAAATGCAAACAATGTTATTCAAGAATTGAACTCAGGTAGCCAAGTCTACTTCTTGCAATAACTGCAATGCTATGACCATATTATTATAGGTTTCATAATGAATTGAAAAGTAGAAAAGTTATTATTTCAAATTGTGGTGATAGGGGTGCAAACAAGGAACAAGGTTTTCAAGTTGTCTGACCACTTAGAACTTGAAAAGTAGGAATAAGCAAGTACCCTATGAACGCTCATTTCTTTTCTTAATGGGTTATTTAATGCCTTGTAGAAGGACAGTAGTGGTGCTATTAAAACTATAGCTGGAGGGGTTGGATAAGAGAGTCGTGAATGATCACCAAGCATAAATTATTTCAATAATCTCTGACAACTGCAGATTACTGGCTGCTTTAAATAAAGCCACATATTCAACTATTTGTATTATTGATATGTCCTTTGAACATTTTTTGCCAATATGCTAATTTAGTTTCTTTTTTGTATTTCTCTAGTGTTGTTGTTGTTTAAGTAAGTATGAAGCAAGCAGCAGCTGATATATTACCAGATATTGAATTCTTGACACACAGAAGATAATGAAGATTTTTTTTCTCAGAATAATAAACAAAAGACTGTGGAGAAAAATTCAATTCATAATAAAGGAGAACAATAACTATGGAAGTAGTTTGAATAAAACAATAATTTATTTACTAAGTACCTTGTGATTTAAGTTAATGATAATAATGACAAGTAAGAAAATAGGTAAGGATATAAAAAAATCCACTTATTTCTTAGAAAAAAAGAATTTAAAAATATAATATAAGCTTTGTTAAATATGCAAATGAATCAGACAAATTAAAAATTTTACATTTAAAATTTGACTTCTATTTTAATAGTCAATTTTAAGCTTAAATTTTAAACAACTGTGGAAAATATCTTATACATAAATATGAATCTTTGCTGCTTAGTCATTTTCTAAGATATAGGAAAAATGTTTTCCACTGAAAGTATGTTACAATTAAATGGACCAAAGTAAATTCTCTAATACCTATCTAATGCAAATTTTTACAATCTTTTTCTCATTATTTTTAAAAACTTCTGATTCTTTAAAGTTTACTATATCAAAAACTTTTTCAAGTTCTTCAATATAAGTTACCAATAATTTTTATTTTAAATCAATTTTTTTAAGACAAAGTTTCTTTTTGAATATATAGCAGTTTTTTGGGAAAAAAATCTAATACAGAAATTTCATGAATATTTGTAATATCTAAATTTTTTTTTTTTTTTTTCAAAACCAGAAATTCTTATTCCCTTTGGCTTGAATTTTTTCTTTACTATATCACCAGAATATTCTATAATAAAGAGATGAACAAATTAAAAAATGTTATGGTAATGCTTGACATCACTCTAAGTCAACAAAAGAAAAAAGTGTGGCAATTAAAAAACTCCAATAATAACTATTTAAATATGTCATTCAGTTTCTTAAAAAAAAAAGTAATCTCATAGAGATTAAAAAATACAAACATATCCATGAATTTTTCACAGATAACAACAACAATTACTACTACTAGTAATAGTACATTTATTGTAATATAGATGTATTAAATTTATAATCTATAAAATATTTAGGGTTTCTATAAGAATTCTACTGCAATAAAAAAAAATCCTAGAAAATACTTGTTAATTTCCAAAGTTATGATTTTTTAAATTTAACTTAAAAAATATGCAAAAGTTAAAAAATATGCAAAATTCACCAGCTTGGCTTTTTTTTGGGGAGGGGGGCATCTTGAAGAGTGTGAATTTGTTAATAAACAATTCTAATTTGTTTTAAAGATTCAGATATGAAAAAGCCATTTTTTTTCATACACTGTTCAAATACCTTATAATTGATCACATACAATAAAACTAAGTTATAGTGTTAATTTAGAGCCAATTTTTCATTAAGTTTAATACAATTTTTATCTAATCTTCTTATGGATAAAATGAGACCACCAAAGATGAAAATTACTTCTGTAAATATTATCTTTAAATAGGAATTCAAACATTACTTCAGTACACAAATATTTTTATTAATTCTAAATATGACAACATAATTTATGTTAGAAATAATTTTCTAACAAAATGAAGCATTTCTTTCCCCCATTGATTTTAATGATTCAGGATGATTTTAAAAAAAAAAAAATCATGAAAACTTGACAATTAGCATGTCTATACTAATCTTTTTATTTTTATTTTTTTATGTAGATTATGATCAGAAGCTAAAAAAGAAATAAATTTCATATTCTATACTTGGAAGAAAGTTGACTTCTAAGTTAAAAAAAAAAAAAAAAAAAAAAAGTTTTTTTTTACCTCAGTTCTAAATCAGTTAACAAGAAGAATATTTTTGTAAAATATTGCAGTATATCCTCTTTAAAATAACATAACTTTTCATAAATAACACAAGTTTTTGATACAGTATGAAGTCGTCCCTCCCCACAAACCTAAGATTTTTGCTACTTTCAACATATACAACTAGTAATAAAAAAAACAAAAAAACGAAAAGGTAACATTCAAAAAATTCTAGGTGGAATTTGAACATATATATAAAATAAGATTGCCTCTTTTTTTACATTTTCATCTGTACATTTTCCAACCATCATTAGATGACATGACTGTCATGTAAATATGAAAACTAAAATAGAGATAACTTTTAAAATCTTGTACGTATATGTATTTTCTTTTTTTACAATACTGAAAGCCAATTCACACAAGTTTCTAATACTTGAATTCTACTTAGAATAAAAAAAATCTCTAAAAGCAACATTTGTACAATACAATAATTAATGCTTTGCATGGCAAACAAATAAGTGGTTCCTTATAACATAAAAGTTCAAAAATTGCTAAAATCAGAAATTTTTATCATTTCTATTGGCTTGAGTCATAAATAATTTCTATTTTTTAAATGCAAGTTGTAACTACACACTTCAAATTTTTAAGGTTTTAAATACAACAGAAAATTACCTAATTAAAGAGAGCCTTCATTAATCATTCTTATTCCAATAGTGAAAGAGTGTGCATCATAATTTAACCTATGATCTTATGCTACTAAAATGGAGGAACTGAAAATGCATATTTGTCATGTAATGTTGTGGGAGTTTAAAAATAAGAAAACTGCTAGAGAAACAGCTAAGAAAATTTCTAGTGCTTATGGCTAAGATGTCATCATTGACTGCCAAGTCTGAAACTTGTTTTCAAAGTTTTGTTCTGTTGATACACAACTAAGAGATGAACCCAGTCCAGGATGCTCATCAGACCTTGATCAAGAGAATTGGTGGAATGCAATCCATGCAAAAGTATTTGAGAATTAGCACTTGACCTCAAAACATCCCAATACACGATCTTCTACCACTTGAAAAAGATAAGTGAGCAAGCTGGGCATTTGGGTTCCCAGTACTCTTAGATTAAGGAAGATTGCATATCAATAGTGACAAGTCTTTTTTTAAAGTAGAGAAATGACCCATTTCTCAAGAATATCATTACAGGTGACAAAAAAAGGGTCTTTTATGACTATGTTCAATGTAAAAGACAGAGAATTGATAAGGATGAATCTCTACAGCCTACCCCAAAGGTGTATGGTAAAACCACTGCAGTATTATTCATTTTGAGTTTTTAAACCATAGACATTCAATACGGATTCATACTCTCAACAGCAGCAACCTATGCATGAAAATCTGATGAGAAAACACCCTGAACTCATTAATAGGAAAAATGTAATGTTTCTCCATGATAATGCAAGATTACACGCAGGAAAAAAAAATACTGGATTTAGGCTGGTCTGCTCTACCCCATCCAGACCTTGTAGCAAGTGATGTCCATTTTTTTTTTCATTCTCTACAAAATGCTCTGAATGACAAAATTTTCTCAAGATCAGGTGAAAACATATGTGGAAAACTTCTTGAGCTTGAAACCAGCTAAATTTTACTTGAGACGAATCAACAAGCTACCTGATGAATGGTAAAAAGTTATTTGAAATAGTCACAAATCTATTACTGAATGAAGTTAATTATTCATGAATAAATTATATTTTACTAAAAAGGACTCAACTCAATAGATTAAAATTTCATTAATAATGAAGTTTTAATATCATACAATCAATATTTAAACAGATATGATTTTTGTATTTTTCATCTTCTCTTGAATGCCTGAAATATAGAAATTATAATTTTTCAAAAAGTTTATTTGCATCATTTCCCATTCCCTACTGAAATGTTTTCCTTGAGTCAGTATAAACTTTTACATTGGTTTATAAGTAGAACATTTTAATTACTGTATTTGATGGCTTATAAGACTTTGGGCAGGCATTAAAAAAAATAAAGTAAAATAAACAAGTTTAAACTACAAATGTCAGTTGAAGGGTTTTCACCAGATATTCATAGCCCTCCTATCAGGTCATTTTTAAAGTTTCATATGTATTCAGATCTGAATGTTTTAAATTTAAAAAGCTTAATAGGTTTGCTTAAATACATGCATGGTTAAGTGTTGTCATTGGTATTATTTCATATAAAGTACTGGTAAGTACTATTGTTATATATTGTTATTTTAAAAAAAAAGAGTTGCCATTGTTGGTGTAGAAGCAACCATCACCTTGCATAGATTTTACAGTTTATTTTAAGGGCCACTGCAGAGCAAGAACTCAACTAGCTAATAACCCAAAGCTGACCCTTGAACTTGTAAAATGCAGGGTGATTTTCTGGAACATTTGAAAAAAAAAGTGTCTTATAAAGCCATCAAATATGGTATATTACTACCTATATACCAGCTCATTGGGCTAATGGATAGAATGTTTGCCAATGGTCTGGGAGACCTGGGTTCAATCCCAGGTTGTGTCATACCAAAGACTCGAAAAATGGTACTTGATACCACCTTGCTTACACTCAGCAATATAAGGTACATATCAAGGGTAAAGTGGAGCAATCCAGGGAAAGGAGTAGCGGCCTCCCCTACATCTCTGTGTAGTAGCTATTGAAAAGGGAGCCTTCTGGTTGCCAACTTTTCTTACTTTTACTTACTACCTATATCCCATAACAGTTGTTACATTTGTATATAAATTTCATACATTAAATATAACAATTATAGGACAAAGGTAATAATATCTACTTAAATATTTCTATTTGTTCATAGATTTTAAGAACACTTAAGACACTTGCTCGGGGCCAGATTTATCAAAAGGCATAAACCATTGGCCTACCAAAACTAATCTGTTATACAGTGAGGCAGATAATAACTTTTATAAAGTGTATACAGAGTATTTAATTATACAATATATTCAAAACCATAAAGACACTTAAGGCCCAGAGTTTGGGGCCCCTGTACAATAATTATAAGCCCCCCCAGTAGTCTTCAACTAGTGGGCAATGAGGCTCAATAATGAGTTTGGCCTGGAGGTAAATCCCACCTCTTCTAAGAAAGAAACATTTTCAAAATGCAATCAACTATGAAAGTTACATTATAGAATAAAACCATAAATAATCTTCAAATAGAAAAGACTGATTGAAGCAAAAATTCAATAAAGTACTATTTAAAAGCAATAAGCATGAGTATAGCAAGTATGTTTAAGCAGAAAGCATGAGAAATATAAAAAGTGGCAACAAGCTGAATGAAAAGTGGCAACAAGCTTCTTTCCCAGAAGCAATAAAAAAAAATTAAATAGATAAATGTAGATATATTCACAATAGTCAATTGTTCACTACAAGTGCAAAATTTTAGAAAATACTCAAAAGATTTAAGTTTCAAGTTTACCTTTCACTGAATAAAAATAATTAAACCAGTAATATTCTATAATATAAAAACAATATTTAATTCTCATTCATTTTTAGTTCTTTTATTCCCTTTTATTATTCAACAATTTAAAAATTATAAAAGTAATAAACTTTTTCAGACCATAATATAATAACATTTTTATTCTTAAGTAAGCAATACACATTGTGTTTTTAACGATTACTGTATATGCTTGAGTATCATCTGATATTATCCAGGAGAATTTGCTGAATTTTACAGCTGGGTATTGTAGGCATACCAGTTGGCCTAGGTCTAGCCTTGGCCAACGATTTACACACACAAAATTTCTATCTCACATATAGTGCAACTACTTAATATTAAGCTAAAGAAAATCACATGATGCGCAAGTATATACAGTAATTCTATAAATATTGATTAAAACATCAACATTCTAATTCTATTTAATTTCAAAACCCACAATTTGTGCGGGGTTTTTTTTTTTTTACATCGAATAGAAAGCATATGCAAAGCACAATTATTGCATAACACTTCAAGTATACACACATACATACATCTGCACACATAGAATGATAAAAAAAAAAAAAAAAAAATCTTAAGGCAGCTTAAAATAATGACTTAAAAGCAAGCTCTATACTTTTGGCTTTATAATGGCAATAAAATCTAATAATACAAAAATAGCTGTGCAAAACAAATTAGCTAATAAAATAGGGAGAAGAGGAGAAAAAAAAAAAAAAAAAAAAAAAAGGATTTTTTTAAAAAAATTCCATTTTTTTTAAGGACTCACTTTCTCACAGTAGCAAGGCTTGGACCCCGACCTGGTGGACTGGAAGGTGCAGACTGGCAGGAAGGAGAAGAGGAGAAGCTAGTTTTAGTCAACGGCACAGTAGCCTGAAATAAAAAATTTCAAGTGACAGCACATGGCAGGCTGAGAAAGCTGGCACCCTCTTGTTGCCCTTTTAGATTAGTAGTAGAGTTAGTAAGTGAAAACAAATTCTCTCCAAGCAGATATTGTAACAACATGAGAGACTTGTTTAAGACACTTCCAAACTGAAGTAGAAATAATTATTTCAGTAGATTTTTTTTTATAATGTTGTATTTAAAAATCAATTTAAGGATTTTTTTTTTAGGCTTACATTTTTGTATTATTTTTCATTTTGCTTTTGACTGATGTTTAAAAATGAAATGAAATTTGTGATAAGATGATCCCAAATTTTATCAGAAAACTATTTGGAATTTGCATGCAGTACAGTGCTTAGCTAGAAATACTAGGCATACATTTGTAGTGAAATGTAAAGCATGTCAGTCTTTGTAAAGAAGTGGTAATTATTTCCATCTTCACTTTTGAAATATTAAAAACCTAACTAATTTTAATCCAAATTAGTTTTCATCATCAAGTCATACTGACTCTCTCTCGCTATCTGTCCCTATCATCCATCGCTCCTGAGAGGTCCCCCAAACTACACCCAATGTCTGCACAAAACTGAAGAAAGTCAAACTAGTGGATCTGAGTGCAGGAATCCATAGGAGAACCCCACTTATGAGTTTGTTCTTGCTTCTCCAGTAGCGTCTCAAATCTTGCTCATCTTGGATGGTTTTTGAGATGGGGAGGAAGTGGCTGTGCAGCTGCTTTTTGTGTGGTGTTGCTTCTAGGATTAGTTAAAAACAGCACATAACATTGTTGTGTAGATCTAGCTTTTTCTCCATGTGTTTTTGTTAGTGTTTATGTAGTGCATCCATACAGTAGTATTGACACAGCCTAAGCTTGGAAGAAATCCCATTTTATTTTGTCAGAGAGATCAGATTTCTATATAATCAATAACCTGTCAATGACATTCCATGCCTTTGCTAGGCATATGTTGACATCATTTTCAGTAGATGAGATATTGTTGCTGAGGTATGTGAACTTGTCTATTTATTTTAGAGGACTGCCACTTAAATTGGAGATAACTCTGTTTTATTTGTGTTCACAAAGAGGCCAATGCTTCCTGCTGCTTGCTCCAGACTATGCAAGGACTAAGCTAGGGCAAGTGTATTTGCAAGAAGCACTTGATCATCTGTGCAGTCTAAGTCATTTTCTAAGGGATATAGTGTGCTTCTTGCCTTTTTTAGTGTAAAACCATTTTCTTTTATTAAATCTATTGACATTCAAAGTATATAGTCTAGGTAGATTATAAGCATAATTTCAGACATGTATAACCAAGAAAACAGTCTCCAAGGACAGCGAATATTATACAAGCCACACAACCACAAATCAACAGAAACCATGGGAGCAGCATGGTGGATGTGAAGTAAGGTAGATGAATCCAAAGACAAGTCAATGGCACACTTCACTAGATGCTGGAGAGAAGAACCTCATAGGTCAACAGCCAGGTTTGATTTGGTTTGGTTTCTTTGTTTAATGGCATATCACCCTTTGTAGATTATTTAATGCCAAAGCCATTCTCCAAGAAGAACAGTAGTGGTACTATTTAATCCATAGCTGGGAGGATAGGGGGGTTCATACCTTTCTCAAGAGTATTTGCCCAAAAGTGAATGTAATAGTGCGACTGGAATACAAACTTGCTTACTACGATTATGCAGTTCATAGCTTTAACCATTACACCACGAGGACACCCCCTCAACAGCCAGGATCAAATAGTTTAATGAGGAAACTACTGCTACTCTTCAATAAAGAGTGGTGTCTATTGATGAGCAAAAAAAACCAAAAAAACAGTAATCCAAAGATTACTAAAATTTGGTTTTATTGTTATTTATATACACCAGGCTGGTTTCAGGTCTACTAATTGTCAACTGAAATGTTTGTATAAACATTAATGTACAGGTTAGAGAAATTCTATTTAGTATAAATAATTCTAATAAACAACAACCTGACACTCACATGCTTTTACATTTGTCAAATTTCAACTATTTTTTCACATCAATAAAACTATTCATTCCTGTTAGTAATTTTGAACTGGGTTCTATATAAGTCTTAACTCTTTTCACTGGTCTACAGAGCTACATTTATACTTTAAAGAAACACTCTGTTTCAAATATTTACCACCATCTTTCAGGGATAACAGCATGGTTTTCTATCAACATCCAATCCTGATTGATTTTAATAATGTATCAACCCATCTAGGTTAAGGAATCAAATTTATTGTATATTCATATCTACAGTTTATTTTTGCATATGGACCTATCAAATAAGAATAATTTTTAAACAGATCTATTTGACCCATAGATGGAACTATGACATATACTACCAATCTGAGTCAGTGGGCCTGGGAGCAATGGCAATGAAGGGGTACTCCACACTCCCCAGTGCTCCAGCTGAGAATGATTTTGATTGAAAGCTTTTAGGAATTTTCATAGAAGGGTGTTGCCTGCCAAGTTAAGTCACAACATTTGCTTAACATTTAAGGACCAAATCAATACACATTACTTTTTTTTTTTAATCCAGTTTAGACATATACAAAAAAAATTTAATTAAAAAAAAAAAAAGAAATGAAAACAAAACATCTTTAAAATATTTGCTGTTATTAAAACAGAAATTAGACTAAAACAGGACAGAGATAATCTTCAACCTATTTTTATTTGGCTTCCTGTAAAAATAATTGTAAAAATTTTGTATACAAAATGTTAAAAAAATTGACGGCAATCATTCAAACTTAATATTAGGTTAAGTCAAAAGTTCTGCAATGTTTCAAGCTACAAGGTGATGTCAAAAGTTTTTTCTTTATTTGAGTTTCATTGGCAATTTATATCTCCATGTTATATCATTAATTTGATACAACTTGTTGTCTAGTCATTGCTGAATTGTTTACTCTTTATTTTCATATATAACAAATAAAACATTGTTTATTCTTTATTTTACAACTTTGATGAGTGTTGAAAAAAAAATTGCAATTAGAGCCATTTTATGCTACTTGTAGAAAAAAAGAAATGAACTCAAGGGAAGCATCAAAAGAAACTAATGATGTGAAAGGCCCAGGAATTGTCAACAAATATGTGGCCTAAAACTGATTCAGATGTTTCAAGGGAGGTAACACTATCTTTGGGAACAAACCAAAGCCAAAGGAACCTTCAGTTATGAGATCTTACTTGAAATTATATAACAACAGGCAAGCACAAACACTTATACAATGTTGCCAAAACCTGATCCTTCACAGAGCATCATCAATCAATACTTCCATAAATCAAGTCTTGTGAACAGACACTGAAATATTTTAATTATAAAATAACTAAAAATACTGCAAAACTTTTGACTCGCCTTAGTATATTGTATAAATAAAATGCTGGTTTCTTGAATGTTTCAGAAAAAAAAAAAAAAAGAAAACTACCATGTTGGAAACATTATTTTCTTTTAGTTTTAAGTAAAAATGTTTTATATTCAGTGTTTTGAGCAAAAATGATTTATAAAAATTATAAGTAAAGCTTGATTGTATTATTTACATTTGTGAATATAAGAATTTATTAGAATCTGTCAAAAAGCTTTGTTTTTTTTTTTAAAAAGGAAATTTCTGCTTTGTAAAGGACAGATTAGAAGCAACCATGGTTAGAGTTATAGTCCTATGAACAGAGGAAAAGGAGGAATTAATGACAAACTCTTTAAAACTACGTGTAATTATTATCATTAAGTAAATGAGATAACAAAAAAGGAAAATTAAAATTAAAAAAGTGACATTGAATTGGTAATCTACTAACCTTTAGTTTCATGACATTAATAACCTTTTTGGCTTTCTCCATCACTTCAGGATGAGGGTCAGTAGAAAGAACAAGTAAAGTGCGCCACACACTCACATAGACGTTATTCACCACTGAGGTGCATGTTGAAAGGTTTGAGCTAGAAGATGTGCGACGGATACGATCTCCACTACTGATCACTGAGCCTCCAACCACACCTGTTAACCCGAAGCCAGAGTCTGGAGTGGCCAGACCTTCCAAGTTTGATATGCTGTTGCTACTTGAAAGACCATGACCTAATATTTATGAAATGTCACAAGAAATAAAAAAAAAAAAAATGAACAGCTTAGAGAAAAGCAATTCAAACATAGGAAGAGAAAGAGAAGGGGTAAAGGAAAGTTATAGGAGAGAGATATACAAAAAAAAAAAAAAAAAAAAAAAAAAAAAAAAAAAAAACTATCAGTAAGGGATTCCCCAAATCTAATGCATGCAAAAAAGATTACAAACAGAATCAAATATTTAAACAACAGCAAACATTTATACTGTACAACAAATAAGGGAAACATTTAAAAAAAAAAAAAAAAAAGAAGTTTTTATGGATCCAACCATTTGCTCTGCTCCACTGACTGAATATTTCACCTGAGAAAAAAAAATCAATGGCAAAATGCAAATATTTATAAACAAAATAATCATTTATGTTCCAATACAAACCTAATTGGGCCCATGGTAACATTCTTTGTACACAAATTTAAATACAAACCATCATCTTTTGTTGAGAGGTTCATCAATCCAGTGCTGAAACTCACAATCACAATATCATGCCTCCAATTCTGTTAGTAGTCTAAAAAGGTTAGCAATTAGGTTATTTTTACTGCGATAGCATGAGTAAGAACAAAGTAGCACAATTTAAAAATCAGAAAAAAAAACCTATGTTACAAAAGTCTCAAATGCAGAAAAACTACAAAGAGAAGGAAAAAAATCATAGCTGATAAAGACTACAGCAAAAGAGTATCTAAAACAGAAAGTTATCAAGCAGTAAGAGCATATCAAATCTCATTCTGCAAGCTTTCTTTCTAAAACAAATATCAACCAACTACATAAGAGTTATTTTACTTTTGTTATTAGTCAAAAGAAAAACACACACTAACTTCTTCCTCTTCCTTGAATAATAGAAATATGCATCAGATTTCACGTAGGGCTTACAGCAAACTTTTATCATCAACAGGTTAGAAATTAAGCAGTAGATGGCCACGAGAACAAATGACACGTGGAAGAAAAATTTCAAGTTGCATAGCAGAAAACGATGCGTAGAGATGGAGTGACACGAGATGCCTGATGAAGAGCCAATTGGGGCTACTTACGAGTGGACATATTTTTGAGACTGCCGCGGGAGGCACTACGTTTCATGCCAGGAAGAGGGAGTGTCAGGTAGCCATCTAAAACAGAAGAAACAAGATCTGAGAACAACCAGAATGTAGTAAGGTGGGGAGCCGCCCCTACTCAACACATATGGTCAGTTCTACAGATGACAAGGTTCTATTATGCAAGGTACATCCATCAAGTTGGCTGTTTGCATAACGACTACCCAAGCAAGGGGAAGACACAAGCCACAGGATGATGAGGACGATGATGATGATGATGGCAATGCACTGAATGATGGGAAGGACATAACAAGATGCTGTGGAACAAAATAAAGAGTAAGAAACAAAAGAAAATTAAAAAAATTAAGGAAAAACAAAAATTCAATGAAACAAAGTCTTCTTTTCTTTGAAAGTAAATAAAAGTGGAAAGAACAAAATGCTGCCACATACACTAATGCAGTTAGGTGAGCATGCAAGAGACAAGTGATAACAGTAAAAGATAGTGAGGTAAACTGAAACAAGAGCACAACTCCAAATCAAGGGAAATAATCAAGACAATTGATTACTAATTTGATAAAGAATGAAGAAAAAAAAATCCTTGGTTAAATACAAAGAATAATCATAAATAAATAAATGCCAGAGCCTGATTACGGGTTTCTTGTTCTTGGATTTAATAAGATGTATGCAGGAGTGGACTTAAATGAATATGAAGTTACATATCAACATGTTTTTTTTTTAAAAAAGGAAAAAAATATTTTAATACTGAATCTACATTGATTGTTTTTTTAAAGAGAAAAATAGATATAAAAATATGTACTGACATTCTAGGGAGTAGTTAGTATACAAGAAAATTATAATATAAAAAAAATCAATTGTCCAACAATATATAACGTGAAGATGTGTAAATTTTGAAGATAGATCAGTAATCAAATTGATTGTACATCTTAAAAATTACATGATATACCTGGAGGTGGAAAAAAAAAGGAGAGTACATTCTATACAAACAAGACAAAAATTGACAAGAGTTGAATTTGTGTCCCAAGCTAAGTAACAACACTTGGCAATATGACTGATTGGTTTTAACAGCATGTTAACCTGTCTGGGAATATTTTATGCCTAAAAGTTAGAGAATTGTGTACATTATACACTCATATTTACATTTTTTTGTCTAGTTTCTTATGAGTTTTTTGGCATATGGTTATATATCAAGTATTCCTAACACAAATAATTTGCAAACAGATATCTATTTGACCCCAAAATAGGACCCTAACAGGTACTACCAATATGGGTAAGAATGGATCTAGGAGTAATGACAGTAAAAGGATAATCAACATTCCCCAGATCTCCCGTACTGGAGCCTCACCATTAGATCCCGTTTAGTGTCACACCCAGGACACACAATCTGTCATAGTCAATGTATATTATCTGTACTAGTGTTTTAGTTTTTCTTCTAGGCTCCAATGTTAACTTTGATTTATTTAGCAATATACTAAAATTTTTATATCAATGATAACAGGATAAAGTTTTAAGTCCAAATATTACATAAAAGACAATTATTTAACTTCAGTTACAGTAAATATAAAATTCACAGAGCACCTTATGTAGTGTAATGGTTAACAAGCTAGACTAGTAGATCATTGTCAGCAAGTTTGATTCTCATTGACCTTGTAGTGGCCTTAAGTTACAACTAAACTAAGATTAGTAAAAACCATATATAAAATTCCCTCTATCTTAAGTAGAAAATTTTAAAACAAGAAAGCATTTCCTTTAAAGGAAAAAGAATCAATAACATTACTTGTAAAATTCATAACACCCAAAGAGTATTCATGTTATTTATAGTTACAGATACAAATTGGAAATATAGCTTAATGGTTAGAACATTAAACTAAGATCTACAAAACCTATGGTTCAATTTCAGGAGGATAAGTAAAGAGTCTGTTGATAGTTGTCAAAAAACAAAACATTCAAGCTAGTTTTCTTTCAAGTCAGTTTCGTACTAAAACCTTTGAAATCATCATCAATGTATGCCAGCAGTGTAGATTCCCTTGACTCTCTTTGGTCATCCACTCCTATTGGCCATTGTTCTTGATAAGTCTTGTAAACAGCATCCAGTGTTTGAACAGAGCTGATAAATGCAAGTTCTTGTTGGTCAGTCATACTGCTGTGTCCATGCATAAAACTCAACAGAAGAATGTCACTTATGAGTTCATCTCTAGTGCCTAGCAAGTCTTACTAATCTTACTTGAATGGTTAGTGAGATAGGAGGTAAGTGGCTATACAGCTGCTGTTTTATAAAGTGCAGCTTTTAGAATTTGTCCAAAACAGTACACAGCATTCTTGTGTAGTTCCCATCAAGCTTTTTTTTCCAGGTGTTTCATTAAAGTCAAAGTTGTGCAACCATACAATAGTACTGACATAGCTACAACTTGAAAGAATTCCAGTTTTATTTTATGAAGACAGATCAGATTTCCATATAGTCAATAACAATCCATGCTTTACCTATATGTATGTTGACACTGCTTTCAGTAGATGAGATACTGCTACCAAGGTATATAAACTGGTCTATTAATTTCAGAAGCTTGCCATTTAATAAATAGATGACACCATCTTGATTAAAACATATGAATTCTTTAATGTATCAACCAATGTCTCTTGCTACTTGCTCTAGGCTATTCAGCAGAGATTTGACTTGAACAAATGTATTAGCAAGAAGCACTAGATCATCTGTGTAGTCTGCATCACAGTAATAGTTTCCAAGGCATATTGCTTGCTTCTTGCCTATTTTAGTGTGAAGCTGTTTTCTTTCATTAGATCAACTGATGTTCATAGTTTGTAATAAAGAATAGAAGCTAACATAGTAAAGTAAATAAAGTTGGTGAACTAAATGCTTCTTTTTCATTAGCTACTACACTGAGGTGTAGGGGAGGGCGCTACTCCTTTCCCTGGATTGCTCCATTTTACCCTTGATATGTACCTTATAATGTTGAGTGTTAAGCAAGGAGATACCAAGTACCATTTTTTATGTCTTTGGTATGACTCGACCTGGGATTGAACCCAGGTCTCCCAGACCATTGGCGAACATTCTACCCACTACTAAGCTAACATAATACTTATTTAATTTGTTCAAATTTTTTTTTTAGTAATTCTTGTATTGCATGGGTGCTTGGGTATATCAGGAAGTAATGAGATTTACAAGTATTTGAATTCAAATTCCAGTTTGGTGCTAGTCAAAGCCTAACATTAAAAAAAAAAAAGTATTCCAAACTATCAAATTTGTACATAAAAAAAGGACTTAGCCTGTAACCTGGTTTAGCTGTGAGGCCACTACTTTGTAGTATGTCTTGACCTAGCAGAGCTCATCCCTCTCCAGGTCTGATTTGAATTTAGAGTTTTTCTTCTACATACACCAGTTGCCATTCCAACATTAGAAAGTCCAGTCTGCCCTACTATGTACTTGTAGCTGGTAAGAAGAATAGTTGGTTGGTTGGTTGGGTTTAATGGCATATAAACCTCTATAGGTTATTTAATGCTAAAGCCTGTTTATACATATTATATGTATGGTTTGTTAACACATAATTTGATGATACCATACTAAAACCAAACAACTCATTTACTCGCATCTGAGTAAATATTTTCAAGTATTTCTATATGACATTAGTTTATTTAGTGATGATATTTTTTTTTTATTATTTCTCACTACTATTTCTACTAACACAAACATAATAATATTTCTATTCAGCAATAATTTGCTTTCAGTTGATTAGTTTGTTGTGTTTTCAGGATTGCAAGCAAGTCTATAATTTCTGGTACGACCTGGTCTCTTTCAAGAATGACAAAATATCATCCATGTGGAGGTTCTTAAATAAGTCCTTCATGGTATTTGCATGGAAATAGTGCTTTCTGGTGTTATTAAAATCTTTACACTCAAGGAGAACGTGTTTGATTATGCAGGGTGTTTGGCATGTCGAGCACTGTGGTTGCTGTTCTTGCTTGAGTATAAAAGAGTGCGCAAGCCTGTTGTGACCAATAGTGCCGCATCTGCTCTATGATTTCCTCTCACCCCAATGTGGCTTGGAATCCAGCAAAAAACGATTTCTTTATTTGCTGTTGAATGTAGTCTGCAAAGTAGTTTGATAATAAGTGGGTGCTCTAGTTTTTTATTGTTTAATGATAATAGGACAGAGAGCGAGTCTGAGAATATGATGAATTTTTTGTGTTTTATCTTTCGAGATAATGTCAAGAGCCAAGTCTATTGCACAGGCCTCAGCAGTGAAAATAGAACTTTCCATTGGAAGAGCTTTTGTTTTTATTATTTTGTTTAAGACTGCTGCACATGCTGTTTTATCATTGTCTTTAGAGCTATCTGTATAGATACACAGGTAGTCAAGATGCTGTTGGAGGATATTTTGATGTTTTACTTGGTAGGTGAAGGGATGTGTCTGTCTTATGATGGAGTTGATTCAGTTGGAGATTAACTTTTGGATTTTTAATGATCCAAGGTGGTATTTGTGGCAAGATGCTTTTATGGATATTATTTAGAGGGATGGTGGATTCTTTGAGAATAGGCTCCATATGGAGGCCAAATGGTCTAATTGATTTTTCTTTTTGGTCAAAATATTGTCTGTATTTTGGATCAAAAGTGCAGTCATATGCTGGGTTAGATAGAGAAGATTTCAGTTTGGTATAATACTGAAGGGCTAATTTTTCACTTCTGATCTGTAGAGGTGCTTCGTGAGCTTCGGCGTCTAGGCTGTCAATTGGAGAAGTTCTAAATGCTCCTAATACCAGTCTTAAGCTTTCATGGTGAATAGGGTCAAGTTGTTTCAGATAAGATTTCCTAGCAGATCTATATACGAAAATGCCATAGTCAAGGTGAGAGTGGAGAAGAGTTCTATATAACTTAATTAGAGTTTGACGGTCAGCTCCCCCAACTCTGTGTGGGTAACGACTCGCAAAAGTTGTTGGGCACGGGTTGATTTGTTTTTTTTTAGGTATTTTATGTGTAGAATGAATGAAAGTTTTTTATTGAATATTACGCCAAGGAATTTGTATTCGTTAATGACTGGTATTTCGGAGTCATCAATTTTTAGAACAGGGTCATTGTGCATTTTCCTTAGAGAGCAAAAATGCACACATTTAGTTTTAGACTTGGAGAATTTAAATCCATTTTTTCTTGCCCATTTATTTACTTAGTTTAAGTTTAGTTGGAGTTGTCGCTCTACTATGTTCATATGAGTGGCCCAATAGCATATGACAAAGTTGTCGACGTAGAGAGCACAGTCGATTGAGGGGGTTAGACATTTTACAATATTATTGATTTTGATGGAGAAGAGAGTAATGGAGAGGATGCTGCCTTGTGGAACACCCTCCTCTAGGTGTTGCGAGTCTGAAAAGGTGGATCCCACACATACCCTAAATGTTCTTTTGAAGAGAAAGTTTTTTTTATGAACATCAGCAGTCTTCCTCTTAAGCCTAGATCATATAGGTCCTGCATGATACCATACTTTCACGTAGTGTCATAAGCCTTCTCTAAGTCCAAAAATACTGTCATCAGATGTTGTTTTCTGATGTAGGTTTCTAGTCATATCAAATGATCTATGGTTCCTCTCCTTTTCCAGAATCCTGTTTGCATATTTGTTATTAGACCATTTGTCTCGAGATACCACGTCAGTCAACTGTTTATCATCCACTCCATCATCTTACAAAGGCAGCTAGTCAATGCGATGGGTCAATAATTCTGTGGATTCGATGTATCTTTGCCTGATTTGGGGATCAGGACAATTATTGATCGTCTCCATGTTGCTGGGAAAGTACCGTTCACCCAAATATCATTATATAGCTTTAGTAGGCATTTGACCGATTCGTCTGGTAGCTGCTTGAGAAACTCATTGTGTATTTGATCAGGACCGACAGCTGAGTAATTGGATTTTTTTATGGAGTCCACTAGTTCAGTTAGGGTAAATGGCTTATTGTATTCTTACGGAGAAGTGTTTTAATGGAATTGATGGTTTTTTACCGGCTATTTTCCAAATCATGAGCCAAACTGTTTTGATGTTAGAAGAGGTATTTAGCTTGCTCACGTAATTTTGCCAGGATTTTTTTCTTGACTTCTTTGATGATTTTATGGGCATTAGCTCAGTGGAATTTAAAAGAGATTAAATTGGAGGTTGTAGGTTCAGCATTGAATTTCCGCAAAGCTGCTCGTCATAGGTGAATAGCCTGTTTACATTCTTTGCTGAACCATGGTCTGTCTCGTTAATGAGTTGTTGGGTTGTGTGGAATGCATGTTTTAGCTATATCTATGAGTTTTTTGAAGAATTCAAGAATAGTTTCGGTATTGTTTACTATGAGGTGTTTCTGAAATTGAGAGTGAAATTCTTCCCAGTTAGCTTTGTTTAACCTCCACCGGGGAAGGTCGTCGTCGTCTTGAGGGTGCAAACTCTCGAGTACAATTGGGAAATGGTCGCTCCCACATGTGTCATCATACACCCTCCAGGTGAAATCAAGGAAAAGTGGAGTGTCGCAGAGGGTTAAATCAATGGCTGAGTATGTAGCAGATGATGGATCCAGGTGTGTTGGTGATTTTTTTGAGGAATAGGCAGAGATTATCATTGTTAATGATATTTTCAAGAGTTTGGCCTTTGTGGTTTGAGCTTTTACAGCCCCACATGGTGTTATGGCTGTTAAAATCGCCAAGTATAATGGGTAGTTGCTGTAATATGTTGTTGATTTCACTTTCATTTATGGCATCGTGAGACGGAATATATATGGAGCAGATATTAATTGTTCTGTGTAAAGTCACTTTGACAGCTATTGCTTGAAGTATGTCGTTCCTAATAAGGATTGAGACACCACCCGAGCTCTATGACCAGTATTGTTGATAAAATTGTAACTTTGGTGGTTTTTTATTGTGATATCATCGTTAGTTTTAAGAAATGCTTCTTGAAGGTAGACAATAGCAGGTTGTTGTTGAGTCATCAATAAGAGCAGTTCACTCCTATTGGCTTTGATTCCGTAGCAGTTCCACTGAATTATTTTGTGGTTCATTGTTAGACCTTAGATCTGGACTGTTTGATCATTTATTTTTATGGCCTTTATGTTTATGTACTTGGGGGCTGTTTTCTATTTCCATCTTTTCT
Organism: Sepioteuthis lessoniana; assembly: GCA_963585895.1. Taxonomy (NCBI): domain Eukaryota; kingdom Metazoa; phylum Mollusca; class Cephalopoda; order Myopsida; family Loliginidae; genus Sepioteuthis; species Sepioteuthis lessoniana. The sequence continues at coordinate 80,489,168 of OY757921.1, read as the reverse complement.
AAGATTTTGAATTTGTTACTTGATTCAACATTTTCACTTTCGACGGTTTTTGTTTTGGAGTAATTTTTGTCTTATCTTTTTGTAGTTTCTTGTTTGGGGAGGTATCTGTAGAAGTGGGTGTTCTTACTGGGGATCTCCTATCTTTTGGTCTTGTTTTGGAAGGAGATTTCTCCGTTACACACTTAATTGGTTGTGTGGTTGGTGATAGCCCCATGCTCTTTTCTTGATCAGTCTTATCCATGGAGGTGTGAGTTTGTGCAGGTGTCTTCACTTTGTCTACTACAAGACCGGCTTTTGTAGTTGGTATCTCTGGAATTTTGTTGGTATCAAGTGAAACTCTTATTTCATTGATATAGCCTTCCCAGTCGCTCGGCACCATCCAAATCAATTTTTTTACTATCCTCTCATAGTTATATTGGATTTTATTGTGCTGGACAGCTTGAGAGTAGGTTGTGGTCTTAGATCCTACTATCATTTTCTGCACTTCGTTGTATGGGATGTTATTCCTGTGTTTAATTCCCAATATTTCCTTTTCCAGTTTCCAACTCTCACAAGATCTTGCATAGACGGGATGATTGCCTCCGCAATTTGCACATTTATACAGATTGTTACAGTTGTCACTGTGGTGGTCAGGATCTTGTTGACCACATTTGCCACATACTTGTTGACCTCAACAATTATCCTCATCATGGCCATATTTTTGACAATTGTAGCAACACAATGGATTGGGTATGAGTTTCTCAACTCTCTCCATTGTGTAGCCTACTTTTATCTTCTCCGGTATTTTGGGTTGGTCAAATGTCATTATGTAGGTGTTAGTTTCAATGAGTTTACCCTCTTTTTTGATTGAAACTCTTTACTTCTGTTAAACCTTGTTTCTTCATTTTTTTTTTTTTTTTTTCATCAATTGTGCATAATGACAATTCCTTACTTCTTACAACCCCTTTACTTATATTCAAGGATTTATGAGGGTAAGTTTTTACATTTATAGTATGGAATTTAGTCGTTTTCAGTAGGAAGTCGGCATTTTTTCTTTTATCTACTTCAACAAGCAGTTTGATTTTTTAGTTTTTTTACGTTGATGGGGGTCATATTACTGGATATTACTTTTTCAATTAAAAATGGTGATAGGTTTGTTACTGGCATTTCCGTAGATTCAATTATGAATCTGGGGAAACTTGCCACACCTTCGTAGTCTGATTCAGTTTCCGTTAGGGTACATTTAAGTTTTTTTGATGAAGAAAAAGCCATGATTGCTAATTGTTATTTACTGGTCCTATGCTCCACCACTCACCATGGAGTCCAACTTATGTTAGGAATAAACCTAGGGGGCAACCCATTTGCCTTGGCTGAGACAGGGATACAATACCAGTATACTCATGCAAAGAGTATGATTCTGAGCCTCTGCCAAATTCTGCTTTTAATTATACAACTATCTCACAGCCATCATAAGTCCTACCTCTCAGCACAGTTGACCCTCAGCTCCCGCCTCCTAGCATGTATGGAATAAAAGGTTGGGAATAGTTCTGCAAAAGTAGATCAAATAGTTCCATAAGAGCAGATTGTATGATACGATCGGGAAAAAACAAACATGTGCTAGAGCATGTTGAGACTATGATTGATCAGATCGGGCCCAATCTGACCACCCATCAGACCAAATAAGGGCCAAAGTGATGTGTTGCAAGCCATTGACCACTGTCGTTGGATCAATGACTGCTCAATCACCAGCGTTCCGTCCTAGCACCTTACGAGTCACCACCCATGGCCAACAGGTAGCCTAATTGGGAGCGGGGTCTTACCCCTCTGCAGAGGTGCAGTCGGCGTATTCTACAGCTCCAGCCGACAGGGCGAAAGAATAGTTGGATTCATACCTTTCCCAAGGGTATTAGCACCATGTGAAATGCAAACAGTGTCATCAGGATTTGAACTTGGGTTGCCAATTCTATGATGATAACCATGCTAAGAACACCTTCAGAGTTATAACAAAAATAAAATTCATACTGGAATTGATAGACTGTTTAAAATCTGCCAAGAAATTTTATCTTTATTCAATGAATTTAAAATTTGTGTTATCAATAGTTACAGATACAATTGGGGAATATAGATGTCTATTGTGTTGATTAGTTTGGTTTGGTTTTATGGCATATCAACCGTTATAGGTTATTTAATGGCAAATCTATTTTTATACATATAAAAAGTTCTATTTCAAACAATTCAGTTTAGCATAAGTACACAGTTTAAACGCCAAAAAATGTTCTATTTCAAGATATTCAGTTTAGTCAACAAAGTTAAATGGTTCCAAGTATTGCTATGTATCACTAATAATTCAATCAAACATCAGTCATTTATTTACACACAGTTAAATGTAAAAACAGTACTATTTCCATCAATTCAGTTTAGCATGAGCATACAGTTTAGTTCAATTTGACCCATAGATAGGACCCTATCAGGCGCTACCACTCTGGGCCAGAGTGGCAATAAAGGGGTATTCCGCATTACTGGAGCTTCATCATCAGATTGTTTAGTGTCAGATCCAAGGAGTCTTACCACTCTGCAGAGATGCAGTCAGTGTATTCTACAGCCCCAGCCAACTAGGCCATCTATCATGTTAAGGTGCTAGTTTCTATATAAGTAACGTTGGCGACCATAGTCGAGGGTGAACCAAAGGCTCCCTTTTCTATAGCTACTACACCAAGGGCGCAACTCCTTTCCCTGGATTGCTCTACTTCACCCTTTATCCTTACCTTATAATACTGAGTGTTAAGCAAGGAGGAATCAAGTACCATTTTTATGAGTCTTTGGTATGACTTGACCTGGGATTGAAACCAGGTCTCCCAGGCGATTGATGGCATAAACTAAAATATCATCACTCTGGATAGTTTGATATTTACAAAAATTTTCACTTTCAATAGGTGAAAATGAACTAAAACTAAAGTTTACATTGCACAACAACAAATCCTAAAAGACTTTAAAGTATAGACAAACTGAAAAAGAAATGAAAATACAATAAAGTACATATAAATATGGCCTAAAATTTGTGAGAGAATAAGTGAATGATGAAAAACAAATAAAATTAGTGCAATCTTTCTTTAGCTTCTGCAAGACTTGCACATAAAGGCTTCAATATCATCACATTCAATGGATAGTCACATTAGGCATTGAGTGCATTGCTCTTACAATTTAAAAAACATGCAAACTATTTATAAAACAGACCAAACTAGGTATAAATTAGTGTGTATGTCTGTGAGAGAGAGACTGATAGGAAAAAAATTATAGGTGAAAGTAATTGTATGATTTCCTGAGTGTATCTTGCATGCTTTGTTTATGGGTTAAATGCTTGAAAATTTTTTGAAATAACTTGAAACCGAGTGTGGCAGGACAAATCAGAAGTGTATAATGTAAACTCTATGAAGAAAGATTTAAGAAAAAGCCCTAATGATCTATGACTAAGAAATATATGTGTAAGAAAAAAAATCTGACAATCGAATTGATAATTTTATTTTTAATATAGAATTAAACATCTAAAAACTGTGCCCATTGGATTTTTACTGACCAAATATAATCTATTTCTTATAAAAATTCAAAAGAACTTATATAATAATACAGAGAGTCAGGTACAAAGACACCTAAAAGCTTATATAATGAACCTATTGTGGAATAACAATATAATAAAAATATAACAGAAAGGTAGATGCACACAACTGTACAATTTTTAAAATATACTACAAATAGCATAAAACTTAACATCTTCAGTCTCAAATTGTAGTAATTATAAAAGAGAAATCAAATTTTCATATATGCAATCATTGATGTACAAAAGATGATTCTTACAAACATAGTTCTTTAGAAACATTTTTGTACTTGATAACAAACAAGTGGAACAGTTAAGTAAGTTTTAACCATCACAAATTTAAAATTGAGATGTTAACTTTTCAAATGGTGTTTCTTCATATAATGAAAGTCTATGCATCATGTGAGCTGATCTTTTATACATTAAAGTTTCATTGCTTTGAAGCATTACAGTTCCAGTGTATAAACAGATTATCTTTTTCTGTCTTCACAGGCAAATATTTACCTCCCATCATAGGAGTTTACTAGTTTTGTTAAAAGTACTTTGTAAGAAATTACAATTCCTGATTTTTTTCAGTTAATTATAACCAAATGTAACAAGTCAAGTATGACATAAGTTGTTGATTTGTATTGACTCTTTGAGCCCACTACACCAGTATACCATTACTTTTATTTTCCTGCATATGGCAGAGGGTAAATTTAGGCTCAAGGCTCAAAGGGTTAATCAAGCATTTAGACAGTTTACCGTACACTTTTTTCCCTATCTAAATTTTGGTATAAATATAATCATTGCCATCTTGAAAATTAAATTGCTTTCAAAGAATTAAAATTTTCAATATTATATAGTTTAGAAGTTTAATCAGCCAAAATTTTTAAGTTCCTTAATAACATACAAAAGACTTATAAAAATAATTGCCTGATACCACTTTCAAAATATTCATAAAAATAGATTAAAATACTACAAAAAAAAAAAAAAATAAATAATGTCTAAGGTTTTAAAAATAAAAATTTTAAATTATAGAGGTTATTGCAGACACACACAAATAAGCTATTCATTATTAGTGGAAATTAATTTGTGATTTACTATGCTTAACTTTATATTCATTTTTCTAGAATAATTTTATTTTTATCAACTTTGGTTACAATTTTTAATTGCTTTTAGATTGTCTCCAGAATAATAACATGAAATCATAGAATACAGTAAAAGCAATGGTGTTAATTTATAACAGAAAATGTTCAAATACAAAAATGAAAACAAGTCAATTCTGCCAGCCATAAGAGAAGAAAGAAAAAAAATAACCACACTGAATTTTTTTTTCTCTTGGAAGCTCAGCAGACAATAACAAAACAAGAAGGATTCTTGCAACAGAGGTGTTAATCTATTTAATCTAGTTTAAAAGTGCAGAAATGGAACCTGAAGCTAAATTTTTTTAGACCTTATTTTTCCAATGCAGGTATCATTGAGGAACAAGAAGAGTTTTAGTGACCAAGTCAAAGCCTCATTACGCTTACTGCACTTTTAACCTGGACTAAAGGAAATAGTTACAGAAAACTAAGCAAAAGATTTCATCAAAAGAAAAAGAATTAAAAAAAAAAAAAAAAAAAAAAAAAAAAAGAAAGAAAATCCAAGTAAATGGGGTAAAAATAATTTCAACCTTTTCCTTTTTTTTAAAAAAAATACTTTTTTCTTAAGATTACTTATAAAGTATTGAAAAAAATTCAATCACTGGAAAAATAAAAAGCTTGCTAAGCCACATGGAAAAAAAACGAACACAATTCATTTTTGGAATTATAATCACAATGAATCGGCAGAAATAATCAGACAATACACTCATCATAAAATGTGAAATTTACATTCTCAAAAATAAATCATTTCATAAAGCAGAACTTCATAAACATACAAAAATAATAAAGATAAAATTTTGTTGATACAAATATATTTGTTTTAATCATAAAGTCATCATTTCTGTATAAAAATTCTATTCCATCATTTATGTTAAATTATAAATGACTTTCAATGTTTACCATATTTGATATGCAAGTGCAATGGCATGCTAAAAACTTCATATGATGACATATCTGCAGTTAATAACTCTTTTGACTAATGGGATTCAAGCACGTCAACACCAATGGAAGAAGTGTGTGGACCACAAAAGGCACTATGTTGAAAAATAAACCTCATTTTTTCACATTTCAATCTTGCTCAGCCTATGAACTTTCCAGCTAACCCTCATATATTGGTTACTGCCCAGAAGACTGGAATAATTTTGTTCCTTCTTAAAGACTAACTTACTGTATTTCCCAGCATTGAGGATGTTCCCACGTTAAAGATAGATCATAATTTTGACTTGCAAAATTTTGAAAGAATTGCTTGAATGTCTGGTAAACTAACATGGCAAGAAATTGCAAATCATGAAATTTTCAAAAGCACAAATAGTATCAAAATGTTATAACCCCAAAAAATAAAATGGTTTTCCTAATAAATTTGTAACAATATAAGAGTTTGCATTTGTGCTCATACAAACCATTATAACTTCTCAAAAATGACAAGTACTAAATGTTAATTATAAAACTATTTCCATTCATCCGTTTACAATTTGTCACAGACGCGACAGTCAAGAATTTGAATCAGATAATGACTTCGCTTATCGTCGCCATAAAAGAGCTTGTCTTTGTCTGGTGTGCGAAGCCTTAATGCAAGGAGAAAACTAGTACACACCGGCACTGTAGTATTTATGCATATTGACCACGTGTGACCAGCATGCTTTGCCAACTATGAAACAAGGGCATAGTGAGGATTGGGACAGAACTCCTTTGCCCCTGAGGTATATGAGATTAATAACAAAGAAAGTGTCGTTGATGAACAATTTGAAAGGTGGTTGGTTACGGTGTAGCCCGGAGGAGGGTTCCACAAGTAACTGAGTTCCAGTGACGGATTGCCTCTCTTTGGTGTTGCTCGGTTGGTTTTGTTTTGCTTTTTTGCTTCCCTATCTCTCTTTACGCTTCACAATTATAAAATTTCTATGAATAGGATGTGACTACTTAGCCCTTCTAGAGTTCACCTGGCATTTGTACCTTTCCACCAGTCAGTATTCACTTAGCAGGACTGGGTTTATGGCTTGGGACCTAAAAGCATTTTTTAGACAGTCATGCATGAGGTAAGATTCATGCATGCCCACCCCTCATGCTTCTTACCTTTTTGAATGTGAAATCATTTTCTTTTATTAGATCTATTGATATTCAAAGTAGAGTATAAACAAATATGGTGCTAATGTATCTCCTTGCAAGACTCCAGCATCTGTCGAAGAAGTCAGTGTCTATTAGGTGAGCAGACTATTGCTCGTCTTTTTGTAAAGCATCATTATTGTGGTAACAGTTTCTTTGGAAAGATCATATGCAAGCAGTATTTGTTCCATCTTTTCTCTGCATATGGAATTGAATGCTTAAGAGAAATCTACAAACAGTAATGTTGCCCCAAGAGTCTTTGCTCATATTCCTTTGATAATTCAACGGATTGTCAGAATATGTTAAGTTGTGGAGTGAATCCTTCAAAAGCCGTTCTGATTTTTTCAAAGAATTTTCTCAATTTCAGGTTTGATACAATTGAGAAGATTGGAAGACAAGAAAATTTGAACAAATACTTCTCTAATTATGTAACACAGTCTATAAACAAAACACAATAGAGAAATGGACAAAAGGATGCATCCTTCTCTTTCCCAAGAAAGGTAACCTCAGAATCACTAAGGACTACAGTGGCATAATTAACTGCTATAGCTACTAAGGTGTATAATACCCTAAATCCATACTGAGTTTAATGGTTGCCCAAGTCAGTCTTTAAGTGAGTAAACATACAATTAAATAAAATAAAAATGGTAACCTGCAACTAGTAGAATTCAGAGTAAATTTTTAAGATTTGTTAGGACATCCTCTTAATGCAGGGAAATAAGGTAACTTGAAACACATAAAAAGGTTAATATTATAAAGAAAGAAGATAGTATGCAATAAGAACACCATTCTTAAAAGAAAGAAATTTGTATAAAATTCAATGTAAACTATTAAACAAATAAACAAAAATGGATTAATGATAGTAGTTAATACTTTATACATTTTATAAGATGAGCCCATTGCATAATTATCTATTACATCTAAATATAAAAATTCAGTTTTCAACAAATGGTCTTTAATTTTATAGACATACATATAACATCAAAATAATTATACAGCTGAACCTTCAAATCTTTCAAAACAAGATTTTTACATTTGCCAAAACCTTGATCTTAAGACCAATTTTAGAACATCTAGACAAGAAACTAAACATTATTAATGTGTTTCACATCAAAACATTAAAAATATTACATCTTAATTTTGAAGCTGAAGCATTCAAAAATTTGCCTTATACAAATTGGTACCTTTTAATCATAAAATTCTATTTGAATTGACATGTTAGATATAAACTAAAAAAAAAAAACTGACAGATTTGAAATGTTCAGTTATATATAAAGATTTTTTTACATTTTTCTGTGAAAGGAGACTGCATTATTTTCAATAATTCTCAAAAAAAAAAAAAAAAAAAAACCCAACTTACCTTCATAATCAGTTTTAATATATTATTATCAAACATTAAATTGGAACTTGAAATCCAAAAATTCTTTTAGTAAATTAGTATTACATATTTTAACACTTTAGTGATCAAACAATAATAAAAATAATTTTTTAAATTATTCATTTGATTACCAACTTTTTTCTTTAATTACTGTTAAAATAAAAACAATTTATGTTGCCAAGTTAACATTTACAGAAAAATAGAAAAATTAAAGACTTCATTTAGTACTTGTAATAAATATTTTCTGATACATAATAAAATATGAAACTATTAATACAAATAGTAAAGATTTAAATCACTTTAAAAAAAAAAAAAAAAAAAAAATAGGTGTGTGCATGTGTGTATAAATATGCATGTGCACACAACATAATAAACAAAGCTTACATTTTTATCTTATGAATTTGAGAAGAGCGTTGCAGATGATATGTCTGTTGGATTTTAGAAGTATTAATAAGAAAGGAAAAGTGGGGGGGAAAAAATGAAAAAGCTTTAGAATAGATAAACCTGCATATAAAGAAGCAAAGAAAATAATGAAAAATGAGAGAAGGAAAAAGCCACTCCTCCTGATAATGGAAAGAAATGTCTTACGCATATACTCACTTACCCAAGTAAAGGAGATGAAACGACAATGAATGAGGACAATAGGAATGACAACACTGACAACAACAATAGCAGCAGTGTGACCAGCAATTGAAAACTTACCATGAACCTTGAGAGATGTATCTTACATAAAGGACAAATCACCATTGGTTGAGTAGAGTGTCCCCAGTAAGAGAAAAAGAAAAAGAAAAAAAAAAGAAAAAACATAACGGGCCTTGTGTAGTGATACTAAATTGGGATAAGGAAACCCTGTCACTCTACAGACTATAGTGCACAAATTTTCTGCTTTCATTAGTAAAAAGCAAAGGATGCTTGAGGTTTTTATATGTGCAAATGTGAGGATGAAATAAAGCTTAATGTTGTATATATAATCTAATAGTTTAGGCTAGGCTGTATTTTTATCACTTACAGAAATAAACGATATAGAATTTCAATATTTTCTGGAATACATTCTAATAAATCAACTGAGAAATAAGAAAGCAAATGTTTGATCATCTGTTTATATAAAAAAAATGTCACATCAATGGATACAGCTCTGGAGTAAAGCATCAAATATGTTGTGTTAGTAGATCAAACTTGTCAACTATGACTAATCAGGAGAGACAGTATTAACTTAAAATTTGGCAAAATACAAGAACACTTCTACAAAATTGCTTATTACAATCTCAAACTTTTTACCTGATGCAGCCTTTACGTCCATTTTTTAAACAGAGTATACAAGTTTGAACTCACTTTTCCTTCTCTTAGACCAGTTGCCATACCAAGGCTAAAGAGCCCATAAATGGAGCAGGGAGAAGAATTCATGCCTTTCCCAAAGGCATTAGCACAAAGTGAAACTCAAACAGCCTCATCCAGAATTTGAACTCTGGTTGCCAATTTCCTACAGTGTAACTGTTATGCTACAAGTACCTCCCCTTGTAACCAAATTTAATTTCCATTCATCTCCAAATAAATTAACTGAATATTAAATTACAAAACATAATTTATGAGAGTTTAATACAATTTACATGAGAAAAGAATCTGTAAACTATAAATGCAAACATCTTCAATTCTTGAATTTTTTTTTTAATGGGAAGGATGGGTTTAGTGGGGATTGATTTATTGAATGTTTTGTTTCAAGATTAATTGTTTTTTGTTTTTTACAAAATACAGAAAATTTATCATAAATGGAATATTGAATCATAACACCCACAAAAATAAAGATTAAAACTGACTTAACAAATGAAGATCCAAATCTCTTTGGTCAGAGTGGGATTTTGCATTGATAATAATATAATTTTATTCATTAAAAATCTCTTACCAGGGATAAGAATTGAAATTTCAAACATTTTATTTTAATTCTACTTTTTCATTAATCTTTTCCTTCTTAAATTTACATTTTTATTCATATTATTGAATAATAATCTTTTTTAAAGATATCTCATAACCTATAATAAAGAGGTATATTTTAAAATTCAATATTTTTATAAAATAACTGATTTAAAATATAATTGTTTTTAAATGTTTTTTGCAAAAATATTATGTGTCATTAACAATGCTAAAAAGATCTGGAACTTTTGGGTCAGAGCCAAATAGTTTGTTCATCGAAATGACCCATATGCTTTGAACAGGTCATATGTAAACGACCAAATCAGGCATTCTGTTTGGTGTATGACATCCGGCAACTAATCTACATGATCCAGCAATTTTTGTTCTCCTGTTATAAAGGGATTTATAAATGCAAACTAGTAAATTCACCTCCTGTAGACACCTATGCTTTTATTCACCCTGCCAAAATTTTATTAAAAACAGTTGACATTTTTCCCCCAAAATTGAGGTAATCAGTTTTATTACATATCTTATTTGAGAAAAGCACAGTCATTACAAAGAAAAACTATATTGTAGAGAAGAAGAATAAAAGGTGTTTTATATATGTATGTATGTATATGGGGGAGGGGGTATATGAAAACACTTCACCCAACAGAAAAATTTTTTCACATTTTAAAGATAACATTTTTCAAGACTAATACTTCAAACCAACCCATTGGCATAATGGTTGATAGTCTGGGAGACCAGGATGCCTCTTTTCTTAACATTCACCCTTATAAGGTACAATCAAGTGTGGATCAGGGGTAAGTGGAGCAATCAAGGGAAAGGAATGGTGTCCTCCCCTACACTTTGGTCTAGTAGTTATTGAAAAGGGAGCCTCTGGGTCACCCTTAACCATGGTCAGCTAACTTACTTCTATTTATTTATTTATACAAAAAGAAATTAAATTTACATTTATTAGAAGAAAAACTCATTGAAAATCTAATTTATCTCGAATGTCCATACAAAAACACAGACCAACAAATTGAGAAAAAGACTTTTCTATGGCTAAAACTTTAAAACTTAATAGGACCAAATATTTTTTTGCATAAATGAATTTTTATTTATCATCAAGGCAGATTTTGCACCTTAAAAAAACACAAGCACAAAATGAAAAAGAGAGAGTGCAATAGCTTGCAAAATCAGCTAGCTCTTTGTCCGACAGCACGTAAAAAGGTGGGCGGAAAAGTTAATATGATGACATCATATCTGCTGTTGATGACTTTTTTGACCCATGGCATTCAAGCACTGCAACACTGATAGAAGTGTGTGAACCACAAGAGGGACTCTGTTAAAAAACAAACCTCATTTGGTCTCATTTCATGAGAGTATCTTGGTCAGCCTTTGAACTTTTCAGCCAACTCTTAAGTACTCGAACTTAAACTCAGCATCAAGTCAAATTTTTCAAAAGATTTTACAGTGCAAACTGCTTATGTTTAAAATCTAAACCTTGGGTCATTTTAAATATTAATCAAAGGTATGTAGAAAACAGTGAATTGAAAATTCAACACTGTTTTTTGGAATATATACACTGCATCAATGTGTGTTTATATATTAACAGTAAATATTTATGAAAGCATTTTTACATTAAAGCTAATTCGGAACAACTAAGGTTCAGATTACTCACTGGAAAGCTCTTCTATAAACAAAAGCTGTCTCGCTTATACTAAATATATTCTTGTTACTGGGCAAGTCACATGAGATAATGGTTAGCAAACTGGATTAGCAGACCATTATTAGTGAGTTTGATTCTCACTAGGTGCTCTCATACTTCCCGCCTTATGCCACAACTAAGCTAAGCTTAGTAAATGACTATATCTTTGTTAGCAAAGCTGTATAAATAATGGTAGTTCTGTTAACAAAAATAAAGAATATTTGATATTTTCTCTTTGTGTATCCACAAGATTAAAAGAGCCAACTACCTATTGTTCTGTTGAGAAGTGATAAAATCCATATAATAAATTGTAATAAATGAATAAAACTCATTAATCCAAATAAGAGTTTTTGAAAACTTGTAAAATCTATAAACAACCAAATGTATTATTAAAACCCAATCAGCTAACTGGTCACAGCTGCCACCACTAAACTAGGAACACTACAATATCAAGAAATAATCAAACCCATTTTACAAACCTGACTCAATTAATCAAAGACGCGCGTTTGTTTTAAAATGTGAATAGCAAAGCAAAGGAGATGGGAAGACAAAGATAAAAGAAAAAGGGAGCTGATAACTAAATTCTAAGGGAGAAATGGTGGGGAAAATATGGTCAACTGAATAGTGCAAGATCTGTTATTAGTAGTTCACTCAGAATAAAACAAAATTTAGAAAGGTAAACAATATGAAAGTTGTAATGTCAAATTCATTAATAATAATTTTCTACCATGAAAAGCATTTCAAAAGTTTAGAAGGAAGCAAATAGTTCTATAACATTTAGTCATTGAATATTAGAATTAACACACACACTACATAAATAACTAATTGCATAAGAAATGAGAATTCTTAAAAAGGTAGAAATATCTGCTATAGAAACCTCTACCTCAAGAAAACAGCTATCTTGGACAAAAATCACTACAACTTCAAAAGATTAAAAATTGGAAGGACATTAAGTCATAAAAATGTGTGCCTCTAAAAAATCATTAAAGGCCAAAGGCCAACAAACTAACTGGTCTAAAAGAAATAAAATTGAATTATTAATTAATGAGGCACCTCACAGTGTAATGATTATCATGCTGGGTTAATAAACTAGTTTGATTCTCAATCGGTGCCCCATATTTTTGGCCTTGTGTCAAACTAAGTTAAGCTTGATAAATAACTACTAATAAAACTGGCTAGACAAAAACTTTAACTTTTATTTTTATAAATAATGGAATATGGAAATATAAAAATTTTCCTAATTCTCTTCTGTTAATCAACAGAGTTGCTGATAAAAATTATGTTGGGATAAGAAAATTTCTCATTGTTCAATAGGCAAAATCAATCAGAAAAATATCTTGGCATTTTATACACAAGATATGTACAATATATAAAATTTTAATTGGGATCTGATTTAGAAAATTTCTAGTGATAAAAATGCTCTGTGTAAAGACAGAAACGAAAACAAAATTTAATCATGATATAAATTGAATAAGTTTCATTAACAAAAACAAAATGGTCGATAATACAATAATCAATTTTTTTTTCTAAATTTTGATTTTGTTCAATGAGTAGAAATTTAAGTGTTTCCTAAAATTTCTACATAAAAAATATTTACAATCAGACCCTCACAGAATTTTTTGGTCTTATTTTTATGCATAGGAATTAAAATTATATCTTTTTATTGTTAAAAACAAAAAACTTTTGGAATTTTTAAGGACATGAAACAAGATTTCAAACTAGAAATATCTTACAGTTTAAAATATCAAAATCTGTATTCTGAAATTTTCTCTGAAAAGACTATAATTATTAATAGTTAAATGTAGAGAGAGAGAGAGAGAAAAAAAAGGGTATGAAAATTGGGAAGGGAAATAAATAGAATTAGGAATGCAGGGAGAAATGGAGTGAGGAGGGGTAGGAGCGCATTTTTAAGGAAGGCCCATTCTGTATATCCTTTATCCGCCAGTCTCCTACCTGCACATATAGATGTCACGACATTCCACCCTCCTGAAGTGACGGCAGCTATCATTGGGGCATTTTTTTCTCTCATCCGTTCTTCTTCTAGCATTTGCGATGCCACAGCCACAAAGGGAGACTCAAACTGCTGAACAAGACCACCCAGAGCAACAGCCAATTCCTTTCAATGAAAGAGAAAAATCATAAAATTTAAACAGTCTATTTTTGCCTCTAAAAATAAAATATCTTAAGTTGAAATAATAGGTAACAAATACAGCAGTAATTCTCGAGTTTCAGATGTTTACAGTGAAGAGATGAGTTTTAAGTTTTATTAATCTTAATTTACTATAAAAGAAAAATAAATTTCAAATAATAGAGTATTCTTATTCTCAGATAGGTTTATATATTTGTAAAATTCATTCATTTCATTCACTGGTTTTGTAACTTGGTTTGGTTGTGGGGGTACGACCCATATTGTATGTCTTGGGCAAGAATAGCCTAGTGGAACACATCCCTCTCCAGGTTTACAACTGGTTTGAATTCAGAGTTTTCTTTCTCCTAGACCAGTTGCCATACCAAAATTAAAGAGCCCTGTCTGCTCTACTATTTACCCATAGCTGGAGGGAGAATAGCCAGATGCATCCTTTTCTCAAGGGTATTAGCACAATGTAAAATGCAAACAGCTTCATTAGGGATTTGGACTTGAGTAACCAAGTCCACTTCTTATGGCAATAACTATTACACCATGAAAGTCATTTGTAAAATACACAGTAGCAAATTTGCCAAAATATTAGGAAAAAAATTACCAAATAATTTTCAGCTACTAAAACTTAATTAATGAATGAAACCTTCAGAAATTTTTCTTATCTTCATTTCTAAATTAGTAAATCAACAATATGTTATCATAACATTTAAACAGCCACATTTGGATTCACTTATTTTAATGGCTTGCCAACCAATCTAGAGTTATTTTGTCTACTGTTTAAAGAATCATGTTCATTGTACATTCATATTCACATGTTTTCGTGTAGTTTCTTAAGATTTTAGTATATACAAATAATTTTTAAACAGATATATTAGACCCATAGATGATACCCTATCAGGTACTACCACTCTAGGTCAAAGTGGACTTGGGAGTAATGGCAATAAAAGGGTACTTCACTCTCCCAGACCTCCAGAACTGGAGCCTTACCATCAGATGCAGCTTCTTGTCATACCCAAGACACCCACATTTGGAATATTTACTCAGTTCCCATGAAAATATACATTGATCGCTAATACAAACTTTATAAGTTACTAAGCTAACGAGCTTCACCATCCAGGCACTAGAGATTCAAGAATGAATGATGCCTACTTCAATGCTCATTTCATTGAACTTTTTCTTAACATAATCTTATCAGTAAATATAGATTAATAATTAATTTGCAATAGTTTGGTTTCATTTTGAACCTCTTACCTACTTATTCAGAGTATACTCACTTTCATGTACATGTGAAAAATCTGTAGAAAGAGATCTGCTGAACTTGACTTCGCTGAAACTACCAATGTATTATTCTTGATTTGAAGAAGACTGCCTAACTTATTTTCACTGAAACTATCATTGTATTACTCCTCATTCAAAAAGGACTGCCTTCTGTGTCTTCACTGAAACTATCACTGCATTGTTCCTCATTTGAAGAGGACTGCCTTACCTGTCTTCAATGAAACTGCCATTGTATTATTCATGATTTGAAGTATCATGTGGTTTCTACATTCCAGTGTGCAGAGTATAGTCTTCAGCCTACACACTTGGTTCTTCATAATGATGGCACAGTAATTTAAAGACCAGTTTAGCTTTAATATTTATCAGGATTATCTTGGCATTAAAATATATTCTCTGCACTACTCACCTGGCGCACTAGAGGACTACCATCATTTACAATATGAGTCAGACTCATCCCAATACCTAAGTCTATGTTGCTGGCGTGGTCACTACGCTCTGACGAACAGCTACTGATGTAGGTTCCCAGTGCGTACACAGCAGCGGCACGAACCTGCAATAAAAAGAAAATCCATGTTATCAAAACAATTTCAATTAACAATGTAGGAAAAATATTGTTATAATATCATGCAGTCAACAGCCAAACAGTTCTATTTGACTCATAGATGGAACCCTAACAGGTACTACCACTCTAGGTCAAGGTGAATCTGGGAGTAATGACGATGAAGGGGTACTCCACATTCCC
This sequence comes from Sepioteuthis lessoniana, assembly GCA_963585895.1. Lineage (NCBI taxonomy): Eukaryota > Metazoa > Mollusca > Cephalopoda > Myopsida > Loliginidae > Sepioteuthis > Sepioteuthis lessoniana. The sequence continues at coordinate 80,473,234 of OY757921.1, read as the reverse complement.
CAAAGCTCCAGAACAGGAACATCACTATCAGATAGTTTAGTATCATATCCAGGATACGGGGGGGGGGATGTCTTACCCATCTGCAGAGATGCAGTTGGCATATTCTACAGCCCCAATCAACTTTGCTCTTTTTATTGGTTTGTACTGAGTGAAAGTAAGACTATATAATTCACACTGTCTTAAAACACAAAATTTACACAGTATTTAGAGTAAATGCATGGACATGTTCACTTAAAAATACTACAATCTTGTGGTAAAAATAAGCTCACATTAGAAGAAACAAAATTATAAACAAACACACATTCCAGTGGATGTTTCTCTGTAATGGCATAAAACATTAGATTGAATTTTTGGTCATCCCATCTTGAATATGGTGAGACATATGGTCAGAAAAACAGTTAATTATATAGTTCTCAAAGCTGTACAGTATACACTCATAATTTTTTGGGCTGAAAAATCTGAAAAATAGTGCATCTTATACACAAATAATTATGGTAATTGACAGCGCAAGAATTATAAGCTCTGAGAATTCCATGGACTATCAGGAAAGTATCCAGTCATTTTGACTATCCAATCTTCATGCAGATTTTTTTGCCAAACCATTACATGACTGAGATCTGTCAACCCTGGTTTATAGACAAGGAACCTCTGCTTTAACAGACTAATTTTAAAAGGAAAAAAAATTTTTTTTTCAAATTAATGAAAAGTTAAAAACTTTAAACCACTAACCTCAGGTACAGAATCAGTCAGTAAGTTGCTGAGTTTTTCATGAGCCAGATCACGTACGCCACACCAACGAGCAGTTTCATAGTTCATCCAAACCTACAATTTAAAAATATTTAAAACTTAAATAGAAGCCAAGTGGCTGAGATAGTTGCACATTTGAGTTTCAAATGCTAATTTTAAAAGTAGCAAAAATGCTGCATGCCATTTTGAACAAATCTTGGAAGAAGCACCCTACAAAAAATAAAAATGCAGCTGTACGGCCACTTACCTTCCATCTCACATACCATCCAAGTAAAACTAGCAGGACATGAGTTTGTCTTTACTTGTGCAGCATAAGTGATATTCTATGTACTTCTACACATGTTAACTGACCAGCAAAAACTTACATTCATCAGCACTGTGCAGACACTAGATGCTGTCTAGAGGAGTTGACAAAAGAAATGGTGAACAAAGAGACAGATAGGAAGTGAGAGTAAAGGATCCATACTATCAGCACGTCTTGATGATGAAATATAGTACATTGATTTAAGAGACTCTTCCCACGAAACTGTATATACTTACTTTTCCTAGACAAAGTGCAAGCCATTGCCTCAAATGTGGATTCGGGTCATTTAACTGCTCAAGACAGATGGAGATCACATTGCCCTGGAAAGCTGCTTTCTATTTAAAAAAAAAAAAAAAAAAAAAAAAAAGAGTAAAATATACATATATCTAAAAAAAAAAAAAAAAGGAACAAGCAGACAAGTAGAGAAAGATGCAATTAAATATCAAATGTTAAGACTTTATAAGTGTTAACTTAATTTGACATTAATTGTACATAAAATTTTATTTGCACTCATCAATATTCCTGCATTCAAGTAAAATGAAAAATTAAACCAAGAAAATGACAACAGATGAAAGATTAATTTTATTAAAGATGTTTGCAATTAAAAATAGTGTTACAAATTCATAGCAGTGAAAACAAATCATATTGAATATACAGGGTGACTGAAAAGTAACTCCCAATTATGTTTTCTTATATTCATTTCTCGTAAAAATTATAATTAAGAAATAAATCATAAGAATTTTAAAATAAAGAGTTACTTCTCAATTAACCTGTAGACTATTTAGTCATGAATTTAAGGCTTTAAAATCTGAATTAAACTTGAATCAAACTAAATTCACATAAAGATTTTCAAAATATTTTTCTTCCTGGTTTCTTTGAGAAAAACAATTTTGGATATTCATTCAAAATTTTTCTCGGATTGATAAGTTAAAATATAAAAGTTAACAAATGATCATTAACTTTTACATTAGATAATGGTATCTAGCATGTATCTCTTGGTATACAAATGAACAGAAATTCAATATCAACAACATGATCCTGTTGTATTAAATACGTGTAAAGCATAACTTACCTGTCCCTGGGGGTAATTATTCACAATCATGGCCAAAATGAAAGCTGCCATGGTACGATGCTCTGACTAAAAACAATAAAAACACATTACACAATATATACATATATACACACACAATTAAAATTTAATACTAAAAACATTTTTAATCTATCAAATCTTTACGGTACTAAATACACAAAAATGCAGAGAAATATCACAATATATTTCAAGTACAAAAAAAAGATATAAATCAGGATAAGAACTCATGACTCAGAGTTTCATGCTTTCAATCCTCAGGTGAGTTGATATTCAACACATCTGACTTTTTAACTGAATTAATGTGCACTCTTTTCTTTTATATTCTTCTTTTAGAGTCACATGACTATTACATGGTTTGAATGTTAAGTCACGTGACTCAACCCAAATTGCAAAATGAATATTTTCTTTGATGGCAGAATCTCACTACCAACTCCAATCTTTTATTTAGTAAATTATTAGAGTCTAGAAAGCTTATTTTGGAGTAGTATTTTTCTTCGAGGCACTATTTACAATTTCCCAAAGCCTCATTACAAGCATACACTCTTTTTGGGTAGATCACTTCTTTATAATCCTAGATGTATCTAGACAGTCTTGTGCTATTTGCATATCGTTAATCCTAGAAAGAAGCTTTGTGATTATTGTATCCTACCTTCCATGGTATATATATATATATATATATATATATATATATATATATATATATATATATATATATATTATACTTTTTTTTTCTTTTTTTTTTTAAGAAAAACAACAAAACCGGTCACATAGGATTATAAATTTATTTCCATCCTGTTACGCATTTTTGAAATTTCCAAAAACACGAAAAAAAATTAACAGGACTTCTTCAGATCTTTTAGATAAAAAAACTAGAATAGACACAGAAAAAGTGGGAGGGGATACACACACACACACACACACACATTTACACACACAAAATTATATAACATATACAAGTGCACACACAGAATTATAAAAAATATTCAAGGATTACCAAATATTTTGTCAGCCAAAGAAACTTATTAAAAGAAAACATGTAACATTAAAAAGATCAAAATAAAGATTTCTGTGACTGAAGAAATACAAATACTTATGATAATTCAAATCATGAAATGTTTTATTAAAGAAAATAAAGAACTTATAAAAATAGAAGGCACGGAAGAATTGTAAAGTGGCTAAGAAGTTTCTTTGCAGTCAAATTGAGCATTTAAAAAAGATAATCATCTCATTATAATTATCATGTACACTGACGATAAAGGAGTTTGGCAGAGTGAATTTCTTTATTCAAAGTTAGCCGACTCTGTAAACAAAGACAGTAAACCTGAAACATTAATAACATAGTCAATTGTCAAGAGGAACATATCAGGCTAAATATCAATTGATAACAAACATGCCAATTTGAGAGATAGGCAATAGTCCAAAGTACATTGCTGCTGCTACTGCACTTTGGTAGACAGCACAAAGTTTAGTGTGTCAATTTCCTTTAAGGTGGTAATGTAAAAGGGAAGGATAAGCTATTGAACAGATAATTATTTGAAAATATCAAGTGTTGTCATAGGAACCCATTATAAGTCCAAAAAATTAGAGGGTTGAGTAATATATATTTCATTTAAAGATTACAGATGAAATGACCTGTAAATAATGTTGCTTGGGTATTTGATAAGATTTTACAGTTGGTTGGGTTTTATGGCATATCAACCCTTGTAGGTTATTTAATGCCATATATATATATATATATATATATATATATATATATATATATATATATATATATATATATATAGGTAATATTCGATCAGGTTAAAACAGAGTTTGGAGTAATTCCCTCAGGACAAGAAAATCATTCAAGAGCTGAACATTTAAATTTTCCTGGTAGAGAGCTCAATGTAATTTATTACAGAGCAATATTTCTTGTGTGTGTGTGTGTATATCACAAAAGTGAGTACACCCCTCACATTTCAGCAGATATTTAAGTATATCTCTTCATGGGACAACATTGTGAGAGCTGCACTACAAATTTGAACACATCTACTCCCTATGCACACATGGGCCTAGTAACACTAATGAGTCACATGACATTTTGGAGGGAAAATGACAAGCAGTACTCAATTTGGACATGTAGGGGTGTACTCACTTTTGTTGGCAGGGGTTTAGCTTTTAAGGGTATATTTTGAGAGGAAAATAAATTAATTCTGTTATATAAGCAGCATACAGACTACTTTTCATTGTGTCAAAGTGTCATTTTGTCAGTGTTGTTCCATGAAGAGATATTCTTAAATATCTGCAGAAATGTGGGGAGTGTACTCACTTTTGTGATACACTGTGTGTGTGTATATTTGTAAATGAATAATTCGTATATAACATTTTTAAATGAGCTAGAGTTCATTTGCTTGCATACAGTTAAATGGTATCAAGTATGACTAATTCTATTTAGTATTAATCATTTTTGTTTGCACACAGTTAAATGGTTTCAAGTATTCCAATCAAGTATGACTAATTCTATTTAGTATTAATCATTTGTTTGCATACACTTTTGGAAATAAAGTTTCAAGTATTACTATCTAATACCAATAGTTTTATTTGTACATGGTTAAATGGCTTCAAGCATTGCTTTGTAACCCTACCATTCAATTTAACACCAGTGATCTGTCTGCATACAGTTAAAAGGTTAAACAGTTCTATTTAATCCATAGATGAGTCCCTGACAAGTATTTCCACTCCGGATCAGAGTGAACCTGGGAGTAATGGCAATGAAAGAGTATTCCACATTCCTCAAAGCTCTAGGATCAAAGCTTTATGTCACAAACATTAAACATCTAGAGAAGAATGAACTCACTACTAAGTGTAAAATTGCTATGTAAAATTAGCAAAACCCTATACCAACAGCCTTAATCCTAGAAGTACTAGCATGCTAGAATTAAAATTTAAAGAGCTAGAGAAGAATGAACTCACTACTAAGTGTAAAATTGCTATGTAAAATTAGCAAAACCCTATACCAACAGCCTTAATCCTAGAAGTACTAGCATGCTAGAATTAAAATTTAAAGAGCTAGGGCATTGAGTGTTAGAGATTTCATATATCTTATACATAAAAAAATGTGATGAGGTTAGTCATGCTTACTGGATATTTACACACAAACTGAAATCTAGACAGTGAGATAAGCAATCTGAAAAAGGTGGCCATGTTATTCTACAGATATTTGGAGATTAACTAAAAGACAGGAAAACAGATCATGGCTAAAGAAGATCGAACATACTACTGAGTAGGTAGGTTGGATTTTATGGTATATCAACCCTTGAAGGTTATTTAATGCCAAATCCTGTTTATAAATATATATTAGATATGTATGCTTTGTAAATGCACATTTTGTCAATAACATCTTTAACGAGCCAGAACTCATTTGTTTGCACACAGCAAAATGGTTTCAAGTACTGCTATCTAACACTAACAAATATATTTAATATTAATCGTTTGCACACACTTAAATGGTTTCAAGTAGTTCTATGTAACACTAACAATTTAATTTAACATCAGTAACTTATTTGCACACAGTTAAATGGATATACATATGATTTGTAAGTAATTTGTTGGTAATCTTACTTTAAAATGAGTTAGAACTAACTAGTTTTTACATAACTAAGTATAGCTATTGTCTGTGCACAGTTAAATGGTTTCAATCATTGTTATCAAACACTAATAACTATTTAATATAACTCATTTGTTTGCACACAGTTAAATAGTTCCCAGTAATGTAATGCGAACAATTAAATCTAAACATCAGTGATTTGTTTGTACTCAGTTAAATGGTCAGACAGTTCTATTTAACCCATAGATGGGACCCTATCAGGTACTACCAATGAGTCAGAGTGGAGCTGGGACTAATGGCAACAAAAGAGTACTCCAAATTCCTCAAAGCTCCAGAATTGGATTCTCACCATTAGATGGTTTGGTGCTATATACAGGGCACTTGCTGGTGGGGAGGGAGGTCTTAACTTACAACAAAGATGAAATCAGTGTATTTTACAGCCCCAGCCAACAGGGTGGAAGATTTTATGGATAGGAGTTTTCTTGCACAAGTTTGATATTGTAGGTTTTATAAGCTTAAGACTGACTTATTAAAGGCTGTTTTTTTTTTGTTTTGTTTTTTTAAACTCTGGTTTAAGTGTGGTGCATTCAACAACAAATTTAAGAGTTAGAATGTACTGTTATGCTAAAATTTTAGGAGTAATAAAGTTTTCTTTTTCTAGGGCCACAGTATATTGAATAAGAGGTATTTTCAGGGGGTATATTGCACAAGCTCCAAAATTTTTTCATTAATGTGGACTAACGTTGCATCTCACCTACATGTATTAAATATACTTTGGTGACTCGAGTTGCTCTCTGCACCAAAAGGGTCAAGAGGGTTTTGGTTTTTTCTTTCCAGTTACATGCATGGTGATAGTCTCTCATTCATCATTTATCTAGAATTTTACAGTGAAACATTAGGAATTTAACAACATTAAAATTAGAATTTAATTTGAGATCCAAACAGATAAATAGCGTCATGTGTATATAAAGCAAATAGAGAAAATTCTCCATAAGAAAGTTCCCCCGAGTCAAGAGAAATCTGCATTTAACAAGTTGATTTTATCACAGTGATGATATAAATGTAAGATTATTTGGTATAAGCCATACACAACTTTCTATCTGAAGTAAATAGCCATTGACACTGCGTTCTAAGAAAATAAATCTAATTAGAATAAAAAACCTGACTCATGTAAGCCATTTAATGTGACAAATGCTGCAAGGAAAAAGACATCTTGCCAATGTTGAATTTGTCAGCTTGGAATTTTACTCTTTCTAGATTTAATACAAACTGGATTATATAACCTTTATTGACTCGGGATTTGATACCAATCATTTATAAGTTAATTGGAATTAAACCATTTTCCAAAGTTTATTCTTAGTATTACTATTTAATGTTACATCTTCCAACAATAGAAATGGTAATAACTCAAAAGACTGTTCTTTAGTTTCATATCAAAATATCTAAACTTCATTAATAGTTTTGGTTTGGTTTCTTTGTTTAATGACATATCAACCTTCATGGATTATTTAATGCCAAAGCCATCCTTGCAGAAGAACAGTTGTAATACTATTTAACTGTAGTGAGAGAAATCATGAACGCAGCAGCTCAAAGCGTGCACGAATATGACTGGCATGGAAAATGAGGTCAGGGGGAGAGAAACAGGCAATTGGGGAGATCGAACTCATATCCTCCTGATCATAAATCGTGTTTGACAGCTGGCGCACATGTAAATTACCACATTGTGCGATTGACCCAGATGTGGCATCTTGGTATCATTATTTAAGTCCTGCTTGAATGTACTGGGAAGGTGTTTTTGAGTCTTGGTGATGCACAACAAGAGATGAGCTTGGATGTAGGTAGGTTGGTTGGTTGGGTTTAATGGCATATCAACCTCTATAGGTTATTTAATGCCAAAGCCTGTTGTTGGATGTAGGACTGCTAAAGAAGATTGTTGCAGGCTCAAAGGAATTCATAGGAAGAAACTAAGAGAACTGTTATTTTCAGCGTAGAGATTCGGCTGTCCACCTTTTATTAAGAAGAAGAAGACAATACAGCAACAGCAGTTGAAATTGATTCCACGTGCTCAGTTACAAGAGACTCTTTTCTTTCTATTACTAATGAGGCATACTATCCACCCCCCCACTTCTTTCATTAACGCATAGGTGGAAGGATAAGGGGGTTCATACCTTTTCAAAGAGTATTAGTCCAAAAGTGAATGTAATAGCGTAACTTAAGTTTGAACTCACTAGAATGTTGTAGTTCAGCACGTTAGCCACTGCACCATGGAAACTCTCCCCTATTGATACTTTAAAACAAAAATGCATGAAAAGTCCTTCTGTTCTACAATTGTAATCTTAAAACCAATAGGCTCTTGCTTTATTTACAGGATGCTTAAAAAATTGCTATATTCATATTTTAGATCTTGTGAGATGGAACTTTTTATATATAATATTGTACCAATTTTAAATTGTGTGGACACTATTTTTAGAAGGAACTTACTATGTTAATTATTTAAGAAAAATTAAAAATTTTTTCCCCTGGGTAATTCTAGTGAGTACTGGATTAAATTGAATATATACTAAATATACATTGATATTATAGCTATACATACAAAAGGGTGCTGAAAAGTTCTTGACCCAACCAAAAAAGGAATGGCTTTTTTTCTTTTTTCTTAAATTTTACTGGAAGGGTTAAAAAAACAAAAAAACTAAAAGGAACAATGAGCCAAATGTAAGTGAATATCTGGAACAGGACACACATTTCATGGCTATCAGTCCTTACATTCTTGGTTAGGCTAAGAATTTTTCAGTACAACCTAATATATATATATATATATATATATATACACACACACACACACACAAGCTTATTTTGGTAGTTACTCATTCTTTTTATACATGAAATTTTAAATATGACAATTTATGTTTAAGAATAAAAAAATAAAAAACCTCTACTACCACCACATTTTTAATCTAAACATTAAATAGCAGTTAATTCTAAAAATATAAAATGTTATACTTACGGTCATATTCTGATCACTCAAAACAGATAGAAAATATTTGTGACCACTGTCTTTCACTAAATCAGTCTGACAAGACTAGAGTTTAAAAAAAAAAAGAAAAAAGATAAACATGAGTTTTTTTGAAAAGGAAGTTTATAACAAAAATAAAAAATAACGGAAATTATAACTGAATATTCAAATTGAATGTCTAACTGACATGTTTGCAATATTTCAATATAATTCTTATTAAATCTTCATTATAAAACTTTATGATTATTTCAATCCATCTAGGGGTTATTTTATGCCTAGCAATTAGGGAATCATGTTCTTTGTACATTCATATTTACATTTTTTGCATAGTTATTTCTTAACTCTTTGGACCCCACCTCCCTAACATAACTTTTTTGGTGAATATTCAGAAGGGAATTTGCCAAGTAAGAATACTACTAGAGTGTATGTGCAAATTGGATAAAGCAAGTAAATTGGCCACTGGGGTTCTCAGAGTTAAGGGTTTCTTTTTTCTTTTTTGCATACAGTTCTATTAAATCCAAATAATTTTTAAACAGCTCTATTTTACCCATAGATGAGATCATAACAAGTCAGAGTGAACTTCACAATCAGATGCAGTTTTGTATCATACTCGGAACACCCACTTTTTTTTGGGGGGGGGTCTGACCCCTCTGCAGGGGATACAGTCCACATATTATAAGCTCCATAAACATGGCAATAAGACATTTTAGATCAAGTTTTTATCCCATTTTATATTGGCACTTGTTAGAAAATAACAAATGAACCCTTTTGTAGGCAAATGATACACAGGTTAAGTGACATTTTGGAGGGGGGAGGTGCCCATGGTGTAATGGTTATCGTCGTAGGAAATGGATACGGCAACACGAGTTCAAATCCTGGATGAGGCTGATTGCAGGGCAGACTAGGTTCTTCAGCCTTGGTGAGGCAACTAGTCTAGGTGAAGGAAAACTCTGAATTCAAACCTGTTAAACTCCGCTTAAAAATTGACCTTGTGTCCTATCCTGCCCGAGCGGAGGGGGTAGGTAAATATGGTTAAGTGACATTTTTGTCATTTTTTTTTCTGTCTGCTCAAAGGTCAAATATGTCATCGATAATTTATGTTTATGAATACCAATACTTGAAAATAACTCAACAAAAATAAAATGTATACAGGATTTGATGATTAAAAAAGCCAAAATTAGGATGCTAGCAAAATCATTTGGTAAATGCTGATTTCTAAATAAACGTTTAAAAACTCTACTCACTGCAGAACTAGAACAAATATCAAATTTCTTTTAAAAAGATTTTTGTTAAGTCATTTTCTATTTAAAAATATCATATTATCATTTACCAATGATAATCATTATCATCATGTACCACCACTGATACATCACTCACTGACAGTATGAATTGCAAACAAGTCAAGGGAGACTACTCTTTAACAGAATTTTTTTTTTTTTTATTCATACATATTTAATCTAAAAATTGCTCAGAAACCAGAGCCTCAATTGAACTGGAGATTGCTTTTTTTATTCAAGTTAAAACAATTAGATGATATTGCACTATCAAAGATTGCGCTATAATGAGCATTTTTTGCTACGTTAGGGAAAGAATCAGAATAATAATTACAGAATTCTGATAAAATAGTATATAATATACTTACACTATCAACAGCTAAAATTTTTGACCAGATAAATACAAGCAAAGGTCTGAGGTCACGTGCAGAGCTCTGCAACAACTTTAACACATAAGGAAAAATACCAACAGACAATGCCTGAAAAAAAAAAAAAAAAAAAAAAAAAAAAAAAATCAATAAATAACATTAAAATAATTATAAATTTTAAAAAAAGCAATTTAATAAAATTCCAAATGCTTTATCTTTCACTAACAAATACTTTTGAAGAATATCCAAAGATTAAAAATATTCACTTATATATTGACGGAAAATAAAATTACAACACGCTTCGTATATTTTTCAATTTACTGAAGATTAAATTTCCAGGCAATATAGCTAAATTACAATGAATCATCACATATAAAGATTAATATAGACACAGGTTTCAAAATAAGGAGTACATGAACAGTCCACAGACCCTATACAAATAGTACACCAAAGTCAAAATTTGCATTGTCCTTCAGAGAGTTGCAATTTTATTTTCCATGAGTTTTTTTTAAATAAGTTACTTTTTCAAAAAAATTTATTTCATGGGCAAAATCAAGTAGTAACAGATCAAATGATTTTAGTAAAATGTCTTATCATATTAGGTATGCAGATTGAAATGTCTAAATTACAAAAATACACTCATAATTTGGAAAGGATTTTTATTATACATTGATAATTTAGAAAAGATTATTATCGCCTGAAGAAGAAAACAATCTTTCATTTTTTTTTAGAAATAACTTACCAAACTGACAGCCCAAGGGCCCAAATCCAAAAATCTGCCTAAAAGTTCAAGTGCCCTAACTCGATGGACTTGACTAAGTAAAACCTGAAGTAGAAATAAAATTTAGATGTTATTCACAAAAATTAATCACTTGATATCTATCAGAAAATGTAGGTTATTTTTTTCATTATATATCAGACAATAACAATATCCGGTTACATGAAAGTTATAAAAGAATTATCTCCTTTACAAATAACATTAAAAAAATACTTTATTAATCTATTACATTTGACAAGAATTCGTAATTGGTCATTGCAAATGTAAGAATCTATTTTTTCATCTCAACTTCCCATACACAGAGTTGTTTTCAACTTTTTTATGATGAAAACAAAACCAGACACAGTTCTTATTTGTCACAAGTATTTTTTCTAATTACCATATGAAGACACATGGGAAGGCACTGAAAAATAAATAAATGGGTTTAAACTATGAATGTCAGGTGAATGGTTTTTACCAGACATTAGTAGCCCTTTCCAGTATCAAATCATTTTTAAAGTTTTATATCTATTTAGACCTTGTTTATATTTGCAGAGATGTTTACAGTTTAATTTAAGGAGCACTTCAGGACTAGAACTTCACTAGCCAGTAACCCAAAGTTAACCCTTGAGATGCAGGCAGATTTTCTGGGACAATTTTTGGAAATAAAAGTGCATCTTATAAGTTATAAGATATGGTATTCAACAATTAACTGTTCATATATTAATATAACAAACAATGCCAAAAGACTTGTTTTCTCATGTCCTCTAACAAAGGCAGATAGAACATTCTCACTTTATTTTTCACCTCTCTCTCACAAAGGTCTGCTATATATATTCCAAGTATCACTCTCATTCTGGGTCTCTTCCAATGGTCACTTTGGAGTCCTTATGCACACAATAACTTATGCATATTCCCAAGCAATAATAACAAAGAATCCAGCCTGCACATGCACACAACATACATTACAAATGGTCACTTCCACAGAAGATATGAAGCAGTATGCTCTTTTTGCTTCAGATAAGTGAAAATTGTCTCAATTAATTTAGAGAATAAGCTGAACAATGTAACAGATTTAAAATACACATTTTTATTACAAATTCTTAGACAAATTAAATGATGTATAGCCATTACAAACAATAAGAAAAGATTTAAATATTTAAAAATTTTCAAAAATGAATATGTGTACTTGATCAAAAAATGTTTAAGCCTGCTCAGAAACATGAGGAAATTATAAAGGTACTTGTTCAGAATGTCCATCTGAGGAAAAGTTTTTAAAAAATAAATAAATGAAATAAAAGCAAAAATAAAAATCCTAGTGAAATTTAATACTTACATTAATAAAATCCAGATAAAATTTCAGTCGTTATCTTCATTTTTGTTTGTTTTATTTACACTGAACATTCAAAAACCACATCTTTAACTCTCTACAATTTACCAACCCACTTTATTTCTTTAGTCTTTCTTTACCCAAACTACTAAGGTGGGGACTTACAGTTGATCACAGATATATAATTTTGGGGACTAAAATGTAGTTGTTAAGTTAAAAAAAAAAAAAATAAAGCAAACCAGTGAAACTTACTCTTATCTAAATGGTGAATGTAAGTATTAGATTTCTATATAATCTTTTTGTATATTACCAAAAATACTTCCTGAGCAAGATACCAGGATATTCTGGACAAGTACCAATCACTTTCTGTTTAGATTACTATAAACTCAGCTAAAGAAAAAAGTTAAGCCTGTTTTACTACTGATATTTTCCTTGGTTATATAAATGCAAACTGTAACAATATACCTTATACTAAAAACACTTATCAGAACAGGTTGTGTCTACAGCAGCAGACAAGCAAGTTGCCAAGTCAATAACCATCTTAAGTATTGAGTGAGTTAATACCTTTATTTTTTTTTTTTAAGTACTCAGCTGCTTGTTTTAAAATCTGTATTATATATAGACAAAATATCATAATAGGTCTAATAACACTTTCTTTTAAAGAAATCTAAGATTGATGGAATTTATTTATAAAGTGGCACTGGTAAAAGAATGAGAAAATGACAATCTTGAATATTGACTATAGAGAGAAACAAATTCTAGATTATCTACTTAACAAATCCCTTTTAGGAGGTGCCCGTGGTGTAATCGTTATCGTCGTAGGAAGTGGACACGGCGACACGAGTTCAAATCCTGGACGAGACTGATTGCATTTCACATAGCACTAATACCCTTGGGAAAGGTATGAATCCAATTATTTCTCCCTCCAGCTATGGGTAAATAGTAGGGTAGACTAGGTTCTTCAGCCTTGGTAAGGCAACTAGTCTAGGAGAAGGAAAACTCTGAATTCAAACCTGTTAAACTCCACCTAAAAAATTGACCATGTATCATATCCTGCCCGAGCGGAGGGGTTGGGTAAATAGGATCTACTTAAAAAATCCCCATTTTTTTCATTTACAATTATGTAAAGATTACATATATATCATACTCATGTAATGAACAACTTCTTAAAAACAAGGTGTCATTCATTTCATAAGATGTTTTCGAAATATGAAAGCATACCTTGTTTCTTGGCCTAACCTTGCCATAACTTTGATCTAAAGTGTCTTGCCTATCCTATACCAAAATAAAGGTATTTGTTAAGATAATAAAATTTTTACTAAACATTGTTTAGTATTTATAACACCAGCAAATGTACAAATATTATAAATAATAAACAAAGTTACATAAGTTAAGTCAGATGAACAGGAGATTAGACCAACTCATAGACACCATTGCCTATGTTTTTAAAATATTAGCTCAGGATTGCAAAAACTTATATCATTCTATGATATGCACAGATGTTATATTCTAGCACAAACTACTTAATTTATTAGGTATGTTTGGAATATCTAAGTAAATATGGTAAACTACATCAAGGTGTAGACTACATTGTTAATTTACAGTATTGCATTGATTCTGATAGTATAACAGGAGTTTTGAAAGTATAAATAAATGTTTTCTCATTATATCATTGGATGTTGAAGAAATATTTTTGTAGGTTAACAGTCAAAAGTTAGGGGTTGTTTATTACAGGCAATATATGATAAAAACTGCTTTTTGGAGCTAAATATGAAGAGTCGTTCATTACACATTCATTCATTGCTACAGTATATACAATATATATATAATAAATAGATTTATATTCATAAAAAAATAGTCCTTTTGTTTCTGACTAATTCTTTGATCAGAAAATTCTTACCTGTAAAACAATTGGTAACTGTTCAGGTGGACTTCTAATTTCAGAGCCATAAGTAAGCCAAACTTGGAATGCAGTCAGCTGTTGTGCAAAGAAAGTACTGTGGTCAAACATAGCGCCATCACCGTCAACCACTGCTACTGTAGGTAGTTGCCGTAAACACATATCAAGTGCAAAATCCCAGGCAGCCCTAAATAAAAAATAATTAAAAAAAAAAAAAAAATTAAAAAAAAACATAACTGTAATAAAAATAGAACATACTGCCATATTTTACATCACCTGATAATAAATCATGATGAAAATTTTAATTTAAAGAAGTTTAATAATATATATTTAATTCAACCCAAAATTCAAGGGGAAAATTTTTAACTTATCTAAAATAATTAGCAAAGGGCCTTCTAAAAAGATAATGTATACACAATTTAAGATATATATATATATATATATATATATATATATATATATATATATATATATATATATATACCAACCCCTCCACATAAGCAGAATGCAACACATTATATATAAAAAGTTCCATCCCATAGAATCTAAAATATAAATATGGAGGCACACTCAGTGTTAACATATATCATTATAGGAAATGGAATCAACAATCTGAGTTCAAATCCTGAACAAAGCTGATAATGTTTCACTTCACACTAATGCCCTTTAGAAAGGTATGAATCCATCTCTAATCCCTTCAGCTATGGGTAATTAGTAGAACAGACTGCATCCTTTAGCCTTGGTAATGCAACCAGTCTAAGAGAAGAAAAATCCAAATTCAAACCAACTGTACTCCATTTAAAAATCAACGACATATGACAATCCTGCTAATGGTAGAGGAGTTAGATAAATATATATTTATGTATATATTACACACATATAGCAATTTTATAAACATTCCATCAATGAGGTAGGAGCCTATTATAGAACTGCAGGATTTTCTTTTGTATTTTGTTTAAATATGTAAATATTAAAAAAACTTCTGGAATTTTGAAAACTAGTTTTTAATCATCAGTATTATTACTGTCATTAAAGACTACCATAAAACAAGAAAAAAATGGAGGTTTTGTGTGGACAAACATGTGAGGAACCTTTGCAGGGTTTGTTTGTTTTTTTATCATTATTAATTATTCATAATTACAAAAAAAAAAAAACTTATACTGAATACATGTAAAAAGTACCTGCTAAAATGAATTGAGAACCATGTTAGAAAAGTGACTTACCACATCCTATGTTGATAGGTTGGAGGCAAAGGAGGACTAGACACAGGAGTACAATTATAAGAACGCATGATCCTTTCTGCCAGCAGAAAGTTGCGAAAGAGACTAGCAACAAGCAAGTCCTGCCTGAACAGTTTTTGGAACAGTTCTGAAAGAGTTAAGAAAAATAATTATGTTACTGATATTAAAAGAACAAAAGAAATAGTTAATATAAGATATCATTCAAAACAGTTTATTAAAAAAAAATATAGGTTTGGTTTGGTTTGGTTTCTTAGTTTAATGGCATATCAACCTTTGTAGGTTATTTAATGCCAAAGCCATTCTCCTAGAAGAACAGTAGTGGTACTATTTAACCCATAGCTGGGAGGATAAGGGTATTTGCCCGAAAGTGAACGTAATAGTGCGACTGGAGTACGAACTCGCTTACTACGATTCTCCAGTCCATCACTTTAACCATTACACCACGAGGACACCCCCCCCAAAAAAAAAACTATAGATTAAATAGAAATATACAAGGTGTTTCAGAAAAATTGATCTCATTCAAATGAGTTCAAATTAAAACCATGTGTAGAAACAACTCAAAATTCTATGTTGTATAATTTTTTTTTTCTTTTCAGTCATAGAAATGCCATTCACTGGAAAAGAAAAGATTTTTAAATACAGAACATAGAATTTTGAGGCACACTCAGTGTTAACATATTAAAAAAACTTATCTATTTTTCTGAAACACCCAGTACATCTTACATGATATCAAATCTTTTGAAATACTCTATATTTTGTATAATATATCCCACACTAAAGATCAATACAAAATAAAATATTACTACTTAATTAATGAGTATGTTTTCCTTGTTATTATGGTGCAGATTCAAATGATTAACAATCTACAATAAGTATAAAAACAAGGTCTATTCAAACTAACAAATCTATTAAAAAATTCTTTCATATTTTAACGTCTTAAAGATTTTTTTTTAATCTAGTTGCCTCTGGCTCAGTGATGAAACTTAGAAGTTATAAATTTACATCAATTTATATTTACAGGAGAAAAATAAAAATTAATGATTCAAAATCCTTTTGCACCTTTTTTTTTTATACGTAAGATACAAAACAATTTGCCAGATTAAGGATCAATGAACCAATATTTTTACCAGTTAAGATACAACATCCAATATGAAAATGTATTATAGTAGTTCCAACTTATTAGAAAGTGAAAAACAAGTGACAAAACAATCCATAAATTCAATGGCTTTTTATACTGCATTTGATCATTACATCTGACAAAATATCTTATTTTCTAAAAGAAAATTTTTAATGTCAAGTACATAAATTTAAAAAATTTGTTAATACTGGAACCAAAAACACTCAGAGAGAGTTGGCTAAATTTTAATGTAAAGATAAAATAATCTAAAGTTATAATCCCTCGAGACCAAAATATACAAAGGATATAGACACTATTCTAATATAATTAATAAAGTGGGAAAGGAGAATGTTTGCTTTGTTCATGCATGCACAGTAAAGTCCCCTCTGTTTGGTTGCCAAGATGCATCAAAACTATGCCACTAGTTCTTGAAATATTCAAAACGACTAACTTCCAGACACATCACATATATTGGATAGAAGATCAAGTGAAAAACTTAAATTTAATGATGACTAAAACATTTTACATAAGTATTTATCTTTAATACAAATTATTTCTTGTCAATGGACTTAATTCAGCAATGAATTATTATACTATACAAATTGAACATTATACAGTGAAAATTTCACGTTCAAATCTATGAAATAACTGTCAAACTATTGATTTATCTTTGTAGAATTTTAAAACATAATTAAAATGAAATTTCTTTAAAACATGTAGAGAAATTGTAGATTTTGGTGAATCCGACAAGATGATACAAATAAGTGGATAAATCAAACACTTACAATGGGTTTAATGTCAATATTTCATTATTTTAATTTGTTTATCAATGTATTCGTTTCATTTTAGCATTCAAAAGCAATTAAATGTAGTGCATAATCATTTTAAACAGGTAACCACTTCTTACTTACAATATCAAAGTTTTAAGAACCAATGTATTAGTGCAGTCCAAAATCTTTCTAAACATAATCTTGAGCAGATGTATTTGACCGATAGATTGGATTCTAACAGGTACTCTTACTACTACTCTGGATCAGAGTGGACTTGAGAGCAATGGCAACAAAGAGGTGACTCGACATTCACCCAGAGTTCCAGGACAAGAACCTCAACATCAGATGCTGTTTAGTGTCATACCCAGAACAAGAAAATTTATAAAGGAAGACAAAAGAAAATCCAAATAGGGGAAAAAAAAAGATAAAAGTTATTGAAATTAAACTTCAGGTTGATGACATTTATCAGAAATGGAGGTAAGTAAAGTGGTTATTGCTTATGAAGATATGTGAAATGCTCACGTCATACACACAGAGACCATTAGCTGGTTTATTGAAATAGCCGTAAAACATGGCAGTCACCTGTTGATAGGTGATACTATTAAAACTGTTAGATTATCTGCTGTGTATAAGCCTTAAACAACTTAGTATCTGAAATAAATATTCATCAATGTTGCATTCTGGGTAAAATGAATCTTCTTACTATAAAAAAACCTAGCTCATGTGGGTTATTTAATTTGACATTTCCTGCAAGGAAAGAGCAACTTCCTGGATTTAATGCTGAACGAGATTGTGTAATCTTTATTGACTCAGGACTTGATACAACCATTTGTGAATTAACTAAAACTAAAACTTTTTTTCACAAGTTATTATTGCCATTGAATATTTCACACCTTCCAACATAAAGATGTTTATATTTCAAAACTTAAAATAGGAATGTCAAATTAATAAGTTTAATGCTTACCTCTTGGAAGAGTATTCCATGCAATAGTGTCAGTTATTGCAGTAAAAATCCAATTTAACTCTCCAAGCATAGTTCGACGATCATTCAATTGACCAGGAATCCTATATAAATAAATAAATAAATAAAAAATGTTGAGAAATTCAGATTTACAAGAAAAAAAGGGATACGGTTGTGTTGGTTGATTATATAGCATGACAAGCCTTGTTGAGTTATTTTATCATATTTACCACCCCCTCCGCTCAGGCAGGATATGACACAAGATCAATTTTTAAGCAGAGTTTAACAGGTTCGAATTCAGAGTTTTCCTTCTCCTAGACTAGTTGCCTCACCAGGGCTGAAGAACCTAGTCTGCCCTACTATTTACCCATAGGTGGAGGGAGAATAATTGGATTCATACCTTTCCCAAGAGTATTAGTGCTATGTGAAATGCAATCAGACTCGTCCAGGATTTGAACTCATGTCGCCGTGTCCATTTCCTACGACGATAAACATCACACCACGGGCACCTCCTTGTTGAGTTATTTTATGCCAAAGTTGGTTAAAGAATTATCATCTCCAATTATATATATGGTTTTGGTTTTCTCTGTTTAATGACATTAACCTTTGTGGGTTATCTGATTCCAAAGCCATCCTTGTGGAAGAACAGCAGTGATACTATTTAAGCAAAAACTAGGGAGATAAAGAGGTTCAATACCTTTCCCAAGAGCATTAATCCAAAAGTCAATGTAGTAGTGCAACTGGAGTTTGAACTAACTCACTTCAAGGTTGCAGTCCTTGGGGACTTCCCCTCAGTTATATACAGAATGAAAATGTATCTTCACAATCATTTTAAATAAGTAAACACAACATGGTTTCACATAACTTCTTAATAAGTAATAATGCAACAATTATATATCTTCAATTAACTATTCTTAATACAAATAACTTGCAGTTACATGGTCCCACCTAAATACTTAATATTCTCACAATTATATATTTCCAATTAACTGTTCCAATCAAATACAAATAATTTACAAGCTTTTATATGGTTTTGAATAATTATTCCTAATACAAATAATCTATACACATTTTTAAGTATTCCCATCTAATAGTTTGCAAGCAATTAAATGTAGTTCACAATCATTTGAAACAAGTAAACACTTTATAATTATTTACAATATCAATGTTTTAAAAGCCAATGTATTAATGCAATTCAAAATTATTCTAAATCTTAAACAGATCTATTGAACAATAACAGATAATACAACTATTCTGGGTCAGAGTAAAACTAGGTGCAATGGCAATGAAGAGGTGACTCTACACTACCCACAGCTCTAGAACTAAAGCCACACAATCGGATGCCGTTCAGCATCATACCCAGAACAAGAAAAGTTTGGTTTGGTAGCATATCAACCAGTATAGGTTATTTAATGCCAAATCTTCTTTATACATATATATTAAACATATATAATTTGTAAACACATTTTGTTGATAACATTTTTAAATGAGCATAAGCTCATTCTTTTGCACGCAGTTAAATGGTCCCCAGTATTGCTATGCATCACCAACAATTCAATTAAACATCAGTCATTTGTTTACACACAGTTAAATGATCAAACAGTTCTACTTCAAACAATTCAATTTAGCATAAGTCATTTTTTGCATTCTGTTTAAATGTCAAACCATTTTATTTGATCCATAGATAGGACCCTGTCAAGTACTACCACTCCAAGTCAGAGTAGACTTGTGAGTGATGGCAATAAAAGGGTACTCTGCATTCCCCAAAGTTCCAGCATAACTGGAGCCTCACCATTAGATTGTTTAATGTCATATCTAGGACAGAGGGGTTGTATTCTACAGCCCCAGCCAACTAGGCTTGCAAGAAAAGTGAACAGTTAATTGATATTTTGTTTTGGTTTGGTTGAGTTTTATGGCATATCAACCTTTGAAGGTAATTTAATACCAAATCCCTTTTTATACAAATAAACGGTTCTATTTTAAACAATTCAGTTCAGTATAAATACACAGTTTAATCAAAAATATTTCTATTTCAAGTTATTCAATTTAGTCAAACAATTCTAATTCAAACAATTTACTTTAGTATAAGAATAGTTTTTGTTTACACACAGTTAAATGTCAAAACAGTTCTATTTTGAACCATTCAGTTTAGCATAAGTACATAGTTTACACATCAAAACAGTACTTTTTTAAGCAATTTAGTTTAACATAAGTATGCAGTTTAGTTCTATTTGACCCATAGATAGGGCCCTATCAGGTGCTACCACTTCAGGCCAGAGTGGACTTGGGAGCAATGGCAATGAAGAGGAGCTCCAAATTCCCCAAAGCTCCAGCATCACTGGAATCTCACCATCAGATTGTTTAGTGTCATATCTAGGACACTCGTTAGGATGGGGGTGGGTGTCTTACCTCTCTGCAGCGGTGTAGTGTGTATTCTACAGCCCCAGCCGACTGGGCAAAATTGACATTTTATGTTTCAGAAGATAACATGAAAATATTGGACAGAGCAGAAAATGTCTGAATATTCTATATCTTTCTTAAAGTGTAATCACCAAAATTTGCATTAATGATTCAAAGAATTTTTCTTGGTTCTCTAAAGTAAACTTATGATAAAGGAAAAAATTAGTTAATATACTTACTTATCAACATGTTCTTGAGTGGCACCAGAGACAAGTTTCCCAGAATCTTGGGACACATACCTATAATAAAAAGCAAAAGTTTGTTTCATTGAAAATATTTTTGCTTCGATAAACATTTTAAGATGAATAGCTTCAGTTTTATTAATATCATTGATATTGAGTTTACACACAACATCAAGGAAATTTCATTTATAACGTTTTTTTATGTATTCAGAATATGTTGTAAGCCTGGAAACTAGCCATTTTGAATACCTCAAGATACACGGACACAGCTTTGACGCAATTTGGAAAGCAAACAGATTTGACAGTATAAGCCTCACTGGACAAGTCAATTGGCTGAAGATCCAATTTCAAGAACACCAGCCGCAATGTTGCCAATCATCCATCAGAAATCTGGAAATTCATATTTAGCATTGCTAGTGTCATGCATGTTTGATAGGTTGCATTCAATCGTTGTGATACAATAAGCTCTTCTGTCCTTGGGTGCACATTTTCAATTGCAATAATGCATAAGATATGAAAAATTTGATTTGGTTTCTGTTTGATGGCATACCAACTATTATTAGTTATTTAATGCCAAACCCATCCTTGTAGGACAGTAGTGGCACAATTTAATCCATAGCAGAGGAGGGAGATAAGGGAGTTCATACCTTTCCCAAGAGTATTAGTCTGAAAGCAAACGTAATAGCGTGACTGGAGTTTGAACTCATTTACTACAACATTGCAGTCCAGCACATATATACCAGACATTGGCATAATGGTTAAAGAGTTTGCCAATGGCCCGGGAGACCTGGGTTCAATCCTAGGTCTAGTCATACCAAAGACTCAAAAAAATGGTACTTGATGCTACCTTGCTTAACACTCAGTATTATAAGGTAAAGACCAAGGGTAAAGTGGAGCAATCCAGGGAAAGGAGTAGCGCCCTCTCCTACACCTTGGTGTAGTAGATATCGAAAAGGGAGCTTTCAGGTCACCCTTGACTGCGGTCACCAACTTTACATTAGTCACTATGCCACAGGGACTCCTCCCCAGGATATGTAGGTGCACGCATGTCTATATAAGTATGTATATAAATGTAGGAGTGAGCATGGGTATAAGTAAGATGTGTGTGTGTGTGTGTGTGTGTATTTATCCACATTATTCTGTGACAGAAGGTTCATTTTTAGTGGAATTTGAATTTAAGAGTTTTCCTTCTTCAAGACTGGTTGCTATACCAAGGGTAAAGAGCCCAGCCTTCCCTACTATTTGCTTGTAGTTGAAGGGATACTTATTAGATTCATACCTTTCCTAAGGGTATTAGTACCATATGAAATATAAACAGCCTCATCCAGAATTTGAACTCAGTTTGCCATGTCCATTTCCAATGACAATAATGAGGCACCTTCTAAATATGTGAAGAATAATAGTATCAAAAGGATAGCTAAATAAGTTAGAGAGGTTGGCAGATTTTAATAGATGATAAAATAGGAAGAGAAGGATTTCTTGATGAGGATGAAAAGGTTAGTTCTTTGATATCTGTAATAAATAGAAGTTTTCAGTGCTGGTATGGTCAAAAGTCAATAGACAAGGGTATCATTTTCTAAAATTCTTTAGTTCTGGGAAGTCCACACAAGATGTGTGCGAGTTCTTTCCCAGAAACCAGAGTTCCATATATTCATGGAAGCAATCAGGAGATAGGAAATGAGAGGCAACCTAACCAGTGACATTCATTCATAGAAACTATATGAATTATTAAGAGAGCTTTCAAGGATGATCCAATGAAAAAAAAGCAAAGATAAAATTTTAAGAACCAACACTGCAAATTTTATTGGGAAACTTCTGAAAGCAATCAATGTTCTGGAACACCTTCAACAAGCAGAAGATATTGCACAGATTGCAATCAAAGGAGATTGATGATTGACCATGCAAGAATTACAAGATCTAGTGAGTCTACAAACTGTCAGAACTATACCTAGCCATTATTAATATCTTGACTGATTATTCTTCACATCTCATGCAGGGTTTTTGGGAGACAAAACATTGCATCATTTAGATCTGTTAAGCTTCCTTACAGTCCAGATTTAATTCTTTCATTACTTCTAGCTTTTCCCAAAGCTATAATAATAGCCATTGAAAGAGAGAAAATTTCAGGCTGAGATTAGACACGTATCAAGGCCTTTGACATTGATCCCCGAAGAGAACTTTGCAGACTGTTCTGAAAAGTCGAAGGGATGTTGAGATAAGTGTATGATGTTCCAAGAGGAGTACTTTGAAGAGCACAGATTTCCTCGACTCTCACTCACCATCTATCAGCAATCGGTCTTGGTAAGTCTTTTAGACAGCATCCAGTGTCCATACAGAGGCGATAAATATAAGTTTTTGTTTGTTGGCCAACACAGGTATGTCCATGTGTAAGAATCCATAGGATAATATCGCTTATGAGTTCCTCCTTACTTTCCCAGCTGTGCCTAGAATATCTTCCTCATCTTTCTTGGATGGTTTGTGAGATGAGAGGTAAGTGGCAATACAGCTGCTGTTTTATTGAGTGAGGCTTCCAGGATTTGTTCAAAACAGCATGCAGTATCCCTGTGTAGATCCCATGTAGCTTTTTCTCCAGGTATTTAAAGTCTAAGTGGTGCAACCTTACAATAGTACTGACACAGCTACAGCTTTGAAGAAGGGCAAAGAACAAAATCGTTAAAGTACTAAGATGATCACAGCTTAGAGATAATGACTAAGCTTGGCTTAATCCAGTAAAAAGACAAATCAGAAGAAATTAGTGTAGGAAGATTGGGCTATACCAATCTTCTAAATAGGAAGAGCCTGTTTGTCTTCAACAACAGCATTTGAAATACTAGCTTTTATCTAGGCTCAAACACTGACCACTGGTGAAAGATACCAAACTACTTGAACTACCAAACTGGCTGTGATTCATAACATTATGTAACAAAATTTTTTATCTTTTCTTGTTTTTGAGCAGAAAGTGTTATAACCTAATTGTTTATGCCTAAAGTAAATATAAAAGATCTACTTTCCTCTTCAAACTTTGCTTTCATGACCCGAGTAATGGAATTTTCAAAACCTGATGGGACACTATATTTTGAGGCTGATATGCAATATTTTAAAAAATACTCACATTAAACATTTTTGCTAATTTTTATATAACTTTAGTATAAATGCAAGTAAATTCTGATTCATATATTGTTTTATTCAGATCTTAGGTAAATAAAAAATGTGCAAATTGGCCCATTTACAAAGAAAAATAGGTTAATTTCTAAATTCCATTATCCAGGCACTAAAGCAAAGTTATAGGGAATAGTAGTCATTTTCTATACTTTTACAACATAAACAATTAAGAAATAACACATACAATCCTGGAACAAAATTAATGTTTCATAATATAATAGATTAAAAACAAATTTTAAACCCTGATAAGAGCTTCTTTCTTTTCATCCTTCATTTGTTAGTAATAATCAGAATACTTAAGTGGCATAAATGACAATAACAAAAAAAATCCCTCATTTGAAGAAATAAACCTTTTTTGAGATGCAGACCACATGAAACAGGACTCATCATCAGATGAGCTACACTACTAAAAAACTTCAAGGTCATTTTTCAAAGATACCTTAGCCATTTTAACTAGAGAAAACCATATGCATAAGCATTTGCCTTAGAAATAAAGAAAAGTTGATTTTTTTTCTCTTCACTACAAAGATCTTTTCTATAAAAAAAATTTTCATAATCCATGATCAAAACTTTAAAACTATTTTCTTTAAATTATAAGTGCATATTTTAATAAATGTTATTTTCCTCGTGAAATAAACTGGGCCATTCAGAAGGCCCGTGGGCAACAATTAGCTTATAACTGATCTAAAATCTAACTCACCATCTCAAAGCCATTTTGATGGGGGTGGTGAGGCAGGAAGTAAATAAGTCTGCAGGGAGTTCAGGATTCATTGGCAAAAGTTCATCTTTGCTGCAGGCAGCTAATTGAATACAATTACTCATAGACAGAGGAGTGGATGCTGTCCCTCGTCCAGAAGTTGGAGTTGATGACGAGCTACCAGTCCCTGTTGGGGTACCATTTGTGTTCATTATTGCCTGAAATTAAAGAGAAATAACTTAGTATTACACAAGTAAATTCAAAATTATTCTTTACAAAAAAAATAAAATAAAATAAAAATAATACCTAAACTTTAATTATTAAAGGATAACAAAAAGATTTTTTAAAAGCCATTTTTTTTATTTACTCTCACATTATAGAAGCATATATATTTAAGTGGAATATGAACTGAAGTATATATTTAACCAACCTCTCCATCACTGGTAGAATGTAACAAAAGGTCAATTTTTAAGCATAGTAAAGCCAGTTTGAATTCAGTTTTCCTTCTCCTAGACTAGTTACTTTAAGGCTAAAGAACTCAGTCTATCCTACTATTTACCTATAGCCAGGGAGAGAACAGAGGGAGTCATGCCTTTCACAAGGGCACTAACATAAAGTGAAGTCCAAACAGCCTCTGACCAATCCAAGTCAGAGTGGACCAAGGAGTGAAGGGCAGACTCCACACTCTCCATATCTTTCGAATTGGAGACTTACCATCAGATAGAGTTCAGTGTCATACCCAGAACACAATACTTAAATTGTTGATTATTTAGTTATAACAAGTATTGTAAACAACCTAAGGCCTGTTTTCTAAATTAAACAAAACTTAATAAATAATAACAAATTGTTACTTTATTATTTCCATATGTATAAATTATATTTTGTGGAGTATTTTGTATTTTTAGTTTGTGGGGTTGTCTTATTTTTGCTTTCAACAACAGTATATTAAGTTTGTTTTTATAATCAGGCAACATTCAATCATTACAGTCTTGACAGTTTACAACAAAAAAATACATCATTTTAAAATTCAGCCAAGTCATAAAATCTGTAAATATTTTCAAATTACTTTTTATATAAAAGAAAGATATTAAATAGTATTCACATAATTTACAAATCAAAATGCAGAAGAGGAAATATTGAAAGTAAGTTTGCCTGTATTCAAAGCCAGGTAAAAAGCAAAGCTTTAATCCTTTCACTGGTGTCCCAGTTGAATTTAATTTTAACCCTTAAAACATCATACTCAAAGTATAATTTTGCATATACAAAACTAAGAAAAAAAACAAAACTTTCATAACCAAGTTTGTTTTTTTTTTGTTAAAATGAAGCTCATCTGTAAAAAGATAGCTACATAAAGATTTTGTTTAAGATAAATTATTGTGAAACAATTTCAATCTAACTTTGTAGTGAATCACAAATTATGGTAAGCATGTAATTTCCTATGCTTTCACAAATTAATTCTAAGTTTAAAAAAATAAATAGATAAATAAATAATTCTAGATGTTAAAAAAATCATCTAAAATAACCCTTATATCATCAAAGTAAAGAAAGCAGAAGAAATTCCTGAGGAATAGAATTTATTAAAGAAAATGCAAATTGGGAGTAGGAATTAAGTCATTAATATCCACGAAGTCATATTCAGTTTGATTATTGACATGAGTGTATCTTTTAAAGTTAAGCTTTTAATAAAGTCATATGTTAACATTTGAAACAAATTCAGAAAAGGTAAGAAAAAAAAATTTTTTTTTTTTCAATTCCTACCTTACGTTCCACTTCTCGCTGAGCAGAAAACTGTTTAAAAGACTCAACAATGACACCAGCATTTGAACAATCATATACATAAATGGATGGACTTCCCATCCAACTTTGAAGATCATAAATTGACAGTGGGATGTATTGGGTATAATTCTGTATGTAAAGAACAAAAATAAAAATTACTGTAAGGAAAAATGAATAAAGAAAGTCATTTTATAAGATTCTAAAGTCATGATTTAGAAAAGTTTATTCTTGATAGTTTTGTAACAGTCGACACAGTAATATTCAACAAAATAGAATTATTGGTTTATACAGGGTAGCCCACAAGAAACTGACACATTTTAAAAAGTCATTTTTTGTTTTTAATTGAATTTTTTATATTATTTGTTAGATATTATAAGTAATCTTAGGAAATTGAAAAAGTCAAGTTACAATGTGAAAGAAACTAAAATAATAGGATTCAACTCCCAGATATTTAAGTTTCAACAGAAAGAAAATACTGTGTCACTCATTTTAAGATGAATAATACTCCAAGTAGAAATATGTTAAACAGCTTAGTGTACAGATTTAAAATATGTGGCACAGTGACAACCTACAGTCATTGAAAAAGTGTTTGCAGAGGTAGCAGTGAAAGCTTTTTTCATGAGCCAGTCTTTTATGGGCCACTCTATATATCTTTAAATTAAAAAAATATTCTCACTGTTATTGATGAGATTTAAGAAAGGGTAACTTTTAATGACTAGTGTAATTATCTATGTATAACAAACTTTGGACTACAAAATTCTGGGGGAAAAAAAATTCTTGTGTATAATACGCACTAACTTTTTAAAAATTTGTAGCAGCTTATTCTAACTTAATTTAACACTTGTTCAATTTTTTTATTGGTTTATACTAACAATAAGAATTCATATAGTTTACCTTGTTTTGAAACATAAAATTTACATAGTATTTAGGACAAATGTACAGACATGTTCAGGCAAAAATGTAAGAAACTTGCAGCAAAAATAAGGTCCTATTAAGGAGAAATAAAACCATAAACACACATTACAATGGATATTTATCTGTAACAGCATTAAATACATTAGTATGGACTATATATATATATAACATATTTTCTATCATGTTCTGA
Source organism: Sepioteuthis lessoniana (assembly GCA_963585895.1). Classification (NCBI taxonomy): domain Eukaryota; kingdom Metazoa; phylum Mollusca; class Cephalopoda; order Myopsida; family Loliginidae; genus Sepioteuthis; species Sepioteuthis lessoniana. Next base: position 80,445,394 of record OY757921.1, on the reverse strand, counting down.
ATATGGTGAAACATGTAGCTAAAAAAAAAAAAAAATAAATAAAAATAATTCTCGTGTATGATACCTGCCCTTAACTTTTGGTCTGAAATATCTGGAAAAATAGTGCATCTTATACATAAATAATTATGGTGCACAAATTTTTACGCCAATAATCCTACTCACTAAAAAGCAAGAATAACAAAATATCTATACTGACACTATCAAAATCTTTTTAGTGAAATAACAAAGAAGCACAAATATTTTTGGGGAAATTTCAAAATAGTTTATTAGAAAAAAAAAAAAAAAAATTAAAATAGGCTCTAAAATTGTTAATATTTCAATATTAAAAAAAAAAAAAAAAAAGCATAGAATTGCTTGGGTAAAATGTTTAGGCAAAATGTTAAAAATATTTCAAAATATTGCTTTCATATAATTCAATCACAAATACAAAAAAAGGCAGAGATTAATAAAGAAAATTACACGAAATTTTCGAATATAAACTTACAGGTCTTGCTAGTTCATTTAATTTAGTATATAAATTTCTGCCTTTTTTATGTTTGTGATATGAACTATATAGAAGTTCATTTAATTTACTTAATGAATTTGCCTTTTTTTCACATTTGTGATATGAACTATATGAAAACAATATTTTGAAATATTTTAAACACTTTTCTGCACTTGATCTTTTTATATTAAGATATTACCAATTTTAGAATCAACACTGATGTATTTATTTCCTCAGTAAAATAAAATAAAGACCAAAGTTGATTGCTTAATTTTCATTTCTTCATGGAAAACTACAAAAAATAACAATAGGATAAACTTTTTATTATGTAAGGTTACTGACCTTGTTAAAAACCCAGATTTCTCCATTTGATGTTGGCTTTGGCACTCCATGACCATTGTAATGAAAGAGGACACGCTCATCCTATTAAAGAAAAAAAAACAAACATTTAACAAATTCAATGATAAAAAGAGGAAACATCAAAAGACAGCAATTCAAATACAACCAAATCATCTATCAACTTATTTCATTTTTCAGATGGAATATAGTCAATGATTGTTAATTTCAACATCATTTTTTTTTTGTTTCTTTTTTAATTATTACCTTAGCGTTTCTTCTCATGGTGGTACAAAGCTTCTTCACTTCTTCTCCTGTAGGATCCAAAGACTGCTTGTATCGAGCCCTTGGTTGCCATCTGTCATACTGTTTATGGAGATTGCTTCCTATTGTTTCCAGTGCTTTGGGTGGACTCATTGACAGAGGGTCTGTACATAAAGAAAATTTATATTAAAGATATATTAAGCTTGAGAAAAGCTCTTTGATTTCTTTAAAAATGTCAAATTTGATACATTTCAAATTCATTGAAATCTAATCTAATCAAAACTGCTGAATCTATGCTAAATGACTCCCTTCGGACAAATATCTTCATATAATTATTGTTGAGCAATTCAAGTTATCACTGTTTATTGTGGATGCAAAAGCTTTATCTACACATTTTCTAGATTTATTTTAAGATCTAGATTTTATTCAACTGAGTCAAGTGCAAAACTGATTCATTTCACATATTTTCCAGTCTCTATGTACTTGATTGACAAAAATAATAATTATAAGAAAATCTTAGGCTGGCTAGTCACTACTAATTTGTTACAGCCAGCTACGGATTAAATAGTATCACTACTGTTGTTCTATGAGGATGGATTTGGCATTAGATAACTTACATATCAATGCCTTTAAACAAAGTAACCAAACCTAGTTGTTACAGTTCAGTTGTATTATAGAAAGTGTTCTCATAAATATAAAATTTGTCATACAAAAACCAAGATTTGCATTATACAGAATTAGTTTAATTATAACCTGTTTCAAATTCATATTTGTCAATAATTTTCTCATTGTTAGATTTGCATACCAATGATGGTTGGAATATTAACAGCAAAGTCTAAAGGTCTAACAATTCATGGTTTACACTAGCATAGCCTCTCCAGACAATTGATATTAGCTTGAGATGATGCATTGTGATGGGAACGTTCACAATTATTTATGGATTCCCTCAAAGACAACAGTGTAGTCACTAATGTTCAATATTTGAACTTAAAGAGCTCAAACTATACCCAACTCATTAATGAATAGTGATGATTTTAGTTAACAATCAAAAATATGATTAATTTGTTTGTAAAAATATTCAGCCCTGCAAATAATTTACAAAATTGATAAAAGCAAATATTAAGTGATTCCAAATTCAAATCTATGCAAAGTTTTTAAAAGCATTCATAATAAAAAGTATTGAAAAACATTCCAAAAGGACATAGCAACAATGTCTCATTGTACATAGTCTTTCAATACAACTAAGCTTCATTGAATTAAAAGAAACAAGAGTCAACAATAAACATCCTGGTTTAAATATTATGTGCAGAAAACCTACTTACCCACCCAGCATTCCAAACGGGCACATGGTGAAGTTTTGACCACATCTGGAGGGTCAACTCCAACATTTAGACATAATACTAAGGCAACACTCACAGTTTTCATCTGAAAAGAAAAATTCAACAAAACAATAAAAAAGTGGATAAAAGACATTAAAAATGTCCAAAAGGATTAAGTAAAAATAAAAAAAATAAACTGTATTCCATCTAATTATGAAAATGTCAAGCATATAAAATTTACCACAGTAATTTTGCTTCAAGTAAAGTTTTACTTGATGGTGGCTTAAAATTTGTTACAATAAAATTATGATTCAAGTACATTATATTTTTCCAAAACTATAGCCATGTCAGTACTATTATATAGTTGCACCACTTAAACTTTAACGAAATACCTGGAGAAAAAAGTAATGGTTAGCAAACTATTGTCAATAAGTTTGATTCTCATTGCTTGCTCCATACTTTAGGCCTTGTGTTATACTAAGCTAAGCTTGGTTTGTAGTCAGGTCAGTACTATTGTATGGTTGCACTATTTGGACTCTAACAAAACATCTAGAAAAAAAGCCAGATGAGAACTGTTTTGGGCAAATCCTGGAACAGTAACTTTACAGCTACTTACCTCCCATCTCACAAACCATCTAAGCAAGACATGCTAAGGACAAACTCATAAGCAACATTATTCTATGGACTCCTATATATGGACACACCAGCAGTGGCTGATAAGCAAAAGCTTACACTCATCAGTTCTGTGCAGACACTAGATACTGTCTAGAGGACTTATCAAGAGTGATAGGGATGGATGGTGAAAGTTAACGGAATCCATACTGTAAACATGCTTTGATGATGATCTCATAACATAACATTTCTTAAAATCTCAATTAGATTTCAAATCACACCAGCATAATAAAATGTGAAAAGATAATATACAGCAATCAATATTTTTTAATGATAATTTATTTTTCAAAAACTGATAATCCAATAGAAAAACTGAGTATCAACTGATCAGCCTTTTAAAAGTTAAAACATTTTAAAATCTTGTATGTTTCAACAGAGCGTCTGTTAAGATTTGGTTTGAGTCTATTTAATAGCATAACTTTTTATAGATTATTAAATGTCAAAATTTGATACAAATAATTTACACACAGTTATATGGTTTCAAGTATTCCTATCTAATACTAATATTGGCATGATTAGGGTATATTCAAATGGTCCAAGAGACCGGGGTTCAATCTCAGGTCAAGTCATACCAAAAACTCAAAAAAATGGTATTTGATGCCTCCTTGCTTAACACTTAGTATTATAAAGACAAGAAAGAGTCAAGGGAATCCATGCTGTAAGCAGTTATATGGTAACAAGTATTCCTATCAAATACAAATAACTTGCACACAATGGTTTTAAATACTTCTAATAACTTCTAATCTTAAAACATTTATTTGACCTATACACGAAACTCTAAAAGGTACTACCACTCCAGGTCAGAGTGAAACTGGGAGTAATGGCAATAAGAGAGTATTCCAAAACCCCCAGAACTACAACCTCACCACCAGATACAGTTTAGTGTTATACTCAAGATGCCACTTCTTTTTTGGAGGTGATGGGGGAATGCAGTCAGCACATTCTAAGTCTCATCAACACAGCGGGCTTCAATTACATAAGCTCTTAAATTACAAGACATTATAAGACATTGTCAAAAAAGCAATAATAAAATCAACATTGTACTCACTGTCTTTGCTAAATTAAAATGCTATGTCAGTACTATTGCATGGTTGCACCACTTGGACTTCAACAAAACACCTGAAGAAAAGGCTAGATAGAAACAACACAAGGATGCTGCATGCTATTTTGAACAAATCCTTAAAAAAAACACCCTACAAAATGAAGCTGTATAGCCACTCACTTACCATCTCACAAAGAGGAGCAAGACATGCTGGGCACTATTGAGGAAGTAAGGACAAACTTATAAGCAATGTTTTCCTATGGACTCCTACACATGGACATACCAGCAAAAACTTACATCCATCAGCTTTGTGCTGACACTGGATGCCATCAAAAGGATTTACAAAGAGCAATGGCTGATAGGAACGGATGACAAGAGTCGAAAGAATCTGTGTTGTCAACATGCCTTGATGATGATAAATATATAATTCTCTTCAGTTGCTTGCTTTTTTAGGAGTATCAATTTTCCACAGAATTGTTAATTTCATACAGAATCAGTGATTTTTTAATGAAATTTTTAATAAATTGATTGTTTGTTTCTGTTTTAATTCTTTCAAAACTTAACTGTCTCTCTAATTTTGTTATTGTTAAATGTTTCAATAAATGAAACATAATATGACCAAATTATTTCCTTGAAATTTAATTTTACAAATACAAGTCACTTTTCCTTTTAAGATCAGAAAAAGAATTAAAAGCATAAGTTTTTACATGAAAAAAAAAAAAAAAAAAAAAAGTGGGTCGTAGATTTTCTGAGAAAATGTATGACTAGTCTATATTTTTCTAAGAAACTGTATTGTAACAGATGAACATCAATACTCTTACCATTAGTAAAGTGGAAATAGGAAGAGAGACAACAGTGTTGGGAGTGAGAGATGCAAAGATCAAACAAAGTTTAACAAATTCATTTCGTTGAGGCTTGTTTGATTTTCACAAAATTTTCAAAAGATTCTAAACAACTTGTAACCTTGTTTTATGAATGAAAAGTAAATGCTATCACAGGACCATACAATTTAGAAATAAAGAAAAAACATTCCCAAAGGCTACCTTATGAAATGAATGGCTCATCTACTCTGCAGCTTACCATTATACAGGGATTCTCCAGGATTTGTAATTGCATCCTCTTCACAATTGTAAAACAAATTAAAATTGGACAAAAAATCCTTAAACAACATCAATTATCAATGATCATTTTTTTATATATTAGCTATTTTTCAAAACCAGTTGTGTGAATAAGCAACAAGATGGCTGAATCAAATCAATATAGTGAATCACACTCAAAAGTTAGACATAATCCTAAAAAAAAAAAAAAAAAAAAAAAAAAAAAAAAAAAAAAAGACCCCAGTATCTAAAATTGATGCTAAAGCCAGAGTAGAACAATTTCTTTATGACTTTTATGCAGAAGAAAATATATTATTTTGCAAATTTTGTTTCCATAGTGTTGACATTTTTCAGAGTTGACACAATCAAAAGATCCTATAAAATCAAAAATTCATTTGACAAAAAAGTCTTCAAAAAAGTCATCTCAACTAAAATAGAAAACTATTACTACTTTGTTGAAATGTAAAGTACGGAATGGTTTTGTTCTTGATTTTTTTTTTAAATGTGCACTTTGTCTAAAATTCCCCTACACAAAATAAGGCCATTTCTATTAAAACACTGTAAAGAACGCAGTGCAATTCCAAGTGTCAATTGTGTAAGGCATCTTCATCTACCAAAATTATTTGCTCTTCATTTTGCTACCCTGAAAGCCAAGCTTGCTAATCAATCTGTTAGCATCATAACAGACAAAAAAACTGTCATGACCAGAGTATTTTGAATGTGATTGCAAGAATTTGGGTTGTTTTTGTTTTTTTTGTTTGGTTTTATGGCATATCAACCTTTGTAGGTTATTTAATGCCAAATCCATTTTTATGTAAATAATCAGTTCTATTTAAAACAATTCGGTTTAGCATGAGTACACAGTTTAACTGTCAAAGACATTTCTATTTCAAACTATTCAGTTATATATAACAATTCAGTTTAGTGTAAGTACAGTGTCAAAAATAGTTCAATTTAAAACAATTCAGTTTAGCAAAAGCACGCAGTTTAAATGTAAGTACAGTTTAATTGTAAAAAAACATTTTTATTTCAAGCTATTCAGTTTAGTCAAGCAATTCTACTTCAGCTAATTCAGTTTTGTAAAAGTACAGATTTCGTTTACACACAGTTATATATCAGAAGAGTTCTATGTTAAACAATTTAGTTTAGTGTAAATAGTTTCAATGTCAAAAAACAGTTGCAGTTATATGTAACAATTTAGTTAAGTGTAAATACAGTTTTAATGTCGAAAAAACAGTTCTATTTCCAATAATTAGGTTAAGCACAAGCACACAGTTCAAATGTAAGTATGGTTCAATTGTCAAAAACATTTCTATTTTAAGCTATTCAGTTTAGTCAAACAATTCAGTTTAGCATAAGTATGCCATTAGTTCTATTTAACCCATAGATAGGGCCCTATCAGGTGCTACCACTCCGGGCCAGAGTGGACCTGGGAGCAATGGCAATGAAGGGGTACTCCACATTCCCCAAAGCTTCAGCATTGCTGGAACTTCACCATCAGATTGTTTAGTGTCATATCCAGGACACTCATTAGGGAGGGTCTTACCCCTCTGCAGAGATGCAGTCAGTGTATTCTACAGCTCCAGCCAACTGGGCAATACACAGAGTTAAATGTCAAACAGTTTTATTTCAGATAATTCAGTTCAGCATAAGTACACAGTTTAGACGTCAAAAACAGTTCTATTCTGAGCAATTCAGTTCAGCACAAGTAAGCAGTTCCAATGTCAAAATAGTTCTATTTTAAACAATTCAGTTTAGCATAAATACACAGTTTAAATGCAAAAATCAGTATAGTGAAAGAAGCACGGTTTAGTTCTATTTAACCCATAGATAGGACCCTTATCAGGTGCTACCACTCCGGGCCAGAGTGGACCTGGGAGCGATGGCAATGAAGGGGTACTCCGCATTCCCCAAAGCTCCAGCATTGCTGGAACCTCACCATCAGATTGTTTTAGTGTCATATCCAGGACACTCATTGGGGGGCTCTTATCCCTCTGCAGAGAAGCAGTCGGTGTATTCTACAGCCCCAGCCGACTGGGCAAGCAAGAATTTGTGGGGAATCACTTCTCATTGATGTTATAACCTTGAGAGATTGCTATCATCAAACCTTGAGTCAGGCATGCATCCTAGCTTTAACTAATGTGGATATTGCATTTGAGGATATTGTTACTTTTGAAACAGATTCTGCAGCTTATCGTAAAAAAGCTCATAGGGAAGTATTGTCAAATGTCTTTATGAACAGTTACCATGTATTGTGCTTACCTGATATTTTAGATCATGTTGGTAAAGTATTTTCACACTGGCCAGTATTTGATGATGTTACCCAGTTCATTACTTTCATCAAGTCAGCCTTTTTAAAAAAAGCAATACATTAAATGGCTTCAAGGTTCCTTGCCAAAGAAACAAATGAAATTACATTCTGTACCATAGGCAACCAGATGGAATTCCTGATTTAATGTGGCCAAATATCACTCATTCTTTGCACAATTCTCTGAAGGATTTTTTAAGCAAGAAAAGACCCATGGCCTTGCAGTAGATAGGATTCTAGAATTAGTAGATGATGGTCAACTACATCATCCCTCTTACCATAATTTGCACCTGAATCTGCATTTTATAAAAAAAAGAACTGCACCTGTTTGATAACAGTTTTGATAAGCTTAGAAGAAACTTAGTCTCCAATTGCATGTGTTGTTTATAACATGGAGGATGTAAAACAGAATTTGCATACCGGTACATCAAAATCAGTATTTAGTGTAGAAACTGACCATCTTCTGTCTGAACAAGAAAACACAGAGAGAGTTATCTCAAATTTACAATATATGTTCAGCACATTACTTTTCCAAATTAAATAAATACCTGGATCCCCACCCTGTGTATAACTTTTACAAGGCATCTCGTCTGTTTGATCCTAGACAGCTACATTGTATAAGCCATGACATTTATAGTTTTGCAGCCATTAAAGACTTGAAAGATCGTTCTACTGATCTTCTTGAAAAATTCCAAATTTATGTGAATTACCAAGATGACCTACCAAATCTGTTTAATATCCCAGCATTTTGGAATGAAAATAAGAGCAGATTTCCCCTTCTGGAACAGATTGCCAATAAGGTCATATGGATGTCTGTTACCAGCAGAGATACTGAACTTTCATTTTCTCAGTATAAACATTTACTAAAAAAAACAACATGAAAGTCTTACTCCCAAGAACATCAAACAACTTACAATATTGTATTACAATGGAGTTTTGAAGATCTGCGATTCAAAGATTGCTAATTTCTTAATTTGAGCAGTATTTCAACTTGAGATAAGTTTTATTTAAATTTTGAACTGATATTTGTTTTTTATATTTCAATACATAGATTCAATTATTATTATTTAATTTATTTTGTGAAATTTTAATCAAAATGTTTGACTTACTCAGATATTTATTATTGAGATTTAAGTTATTTGCTGTTGATTCTTTAAATGTAATTTTCTGTTGATTTTAATATTGTGAATCAATAATTATAAATCAATGTAGATCCCTTTACTTAAAAACACAAAAACAATCTGAATGTGTTCTTCCTTAAAGAAGCTCTGATTAAAAGGTTCTACCTTAAAGATAATTATACACTGCAACATTTCATTGCTTTATTATCTAGTCATGTTACATTTTTATTTTTTTATTTATTTTTGAACTTGGATTTTAACATTTAAAAAAAAAATTGAAGCTTTTTTTCTTTATATGTAATAAAACTTTGACTTATGTTTTGCATCCCATATTTTATTGCAATTTTCTTATAAAATACTATAAAAATGGAAAAAACAGAATTTACCAAAAGTGGAAATGGGATTAAGAAAAATTTGAAACAGAAATTTGGGGGCCGTACTTTTTATCAATAGGCTCAGAGACTAATGGTTCAAACTTGAGGAAAGTTGCTATGTAAACTCCTTTGAGCACAAGAAACTTTTTAAAGGTGGGGGGGGGGTGAAAGAGAATTTGCCTCTGCCCATATGGAGTGTTTTAACTTAAAATGGATCAGGAAGGTCTAAGTTGTCCTGAAAGCAAATAAAATTGAGAGGAAGAACAGAATTTGGAGGTCTAAAATTAATCAGAAAGGTCTTTTTATAAGTAAATAAAATTGGTATCCAAAAAACACAGAAACCCATGAAACAAATTTTAAAAAGCCAAGGCTGTGCACCCTATACCCAAGGACACATACCAAAATTTTAGTGGACTTTCATATCATGAAAAAAATAGATAGGTATATATTGGATTGAGTCATAAATAATTTCTGTTTTAGTAAAATATAATTTGTTCATGAATAATTCAACAATGAATCAATCGTATATTCGCCATTATTTTGAATCCCATCTTGCTATTTATCAGGTAGCTTGTTGATTCCTCTCAGGCAAAATTCAGATAATTTCAACCTTAAGAAGTTTTCCATAAACATTTTCATCTGATATTCTTTAGTTATTCAGAGAACAAAAAGAAAAGGTGGAAATTACTTGGTGCAAAGTCTGGTGAATATGGTGGATGGGGATAAACAGGCCAGCTTAAATCCAATATTTTTTCCTGCATAATTCTTGTTGGATGTGGCTATATGTTATCATGAAGAAGTATAACATTTTTCCTATTGATGAGGGTGAGGCATTTTCTTAGATTTTCCTGTACACAATACAGCTGTTGAGAGTATAAGTTTGTATTGGTATCTGATTGCAGTTAAAAAATCTCATAATACCACAGTGATCCCACCATACACGCAGCATAACTTTTCTTCCATGAAGATTTACTAACTTTTGTGTTGAACATTATCATAAAAGACCCATTTTTTGTCATCTGTAATAATATTCTTGAGAAATAGATCATTTCTCTGCCTTAAAAGAAGACTTGATACTATGGATAGGCAATTTTCCTTATTCTTCTTTAACAAGATAATTTCCAATTGTATTTAAAATATTGGAAATTTTAAATGCATAATTACAACTTGCTTTGAAAAATGTAAATTATTCATGATTCAACCCAATAGAAGAAATGTCTCTATTATACATAATTACCTAATAGAACATTATCATCACATTTAATAAAATAAAAGACCCTTTTTAATTTGTCATATCTTTATTCAAACTTGTGTTAATAAAAAAGTGATGTCTATATACACACTACTTCCTCAGTTAGACATTTTTGATTTATGTTAGAATTTTATTTTAACATTCATTTTAATTAATTTTCTTCTAGAAGGCTGATTTTGAAGTGTACAATAAACATTGTATGCTTAGAATGTTTGGTTGGTTAGTTGGTCTTTTATGGTATATCAACTCTTGTGGGTTATTTAATTCCAAATCATATATATATATATATATATATATATATATATATATAATAATTTGTAAGCAAATAGTTTGTAGGTAACTTTATTTTGAAGAGTTATTAGACCTAATCTTTTTGCTCAGTTAAATGATTCAAGTATTGCTATTTAACATAAGTAATTCTATTTATCAATTAGTATTCCTAGGTAATACAAATAATTTACCCACAGCTGTATGGTTTCAAATAACTAATTAGTAAATGATTGGACAGTTCTATTTGACCCATATAGTGAACCTGGGAGTAATCACAATGAAAGGGTACTCCACATTCCCCAAAGCTCTAAGACTGAAGCCACACCATCAGATGGTTTAGTGTCATACCCAGGACTCTACGTTTAGAAAGAAAATCTTCTAAAGTTTGGGTCAAATAAATTTTGTATAACAAAATGTGTTTTACAACATTTTTTTTAATCTCAGACAATACCAAGTATTAGTGCTAGCATTAAAGGATCAAATTTATCCTTTACAATTTCACTTATAACAGATTTATAGAACAATTGGGTTATTTTATACCCAATTCTTTAAAAACAGATTATAGTAAATGGCAAGAAAAAAATTATCATTTTTAACAGTTTCAGTTTATGGCTTAAATACAGAGAAATAAATAATCTGAAGTTACATGAAAAATGGTCAATCTTTTGCCAAAAGATTAACATAAAAAGATTGGAAAATCTAATTTAAAACATTAACCTCATGCTATCCTACTTGGCAGTCAACTGCTTCCCCATATTTTCTAATACAGCCTAATTTCTGTCTATATTTCTTAGATGAGGTATTATGTACATTTTTTACATTTTTCAGACTATTGTCCTCGTCTTTGTCGCCATGTTTATCACAACGTTTCGGCCGTTGTACACTCCGGCCTTCTTCAGGTGGTTGGAATGTCAAACTTAGCCCTTTATTTCACTCACCGGGGTAGACTGTTCTAGTTCCACAAGCTATGCTTAATGGATGTCAGTTATCAGTTATCTCCTGTTAATTTCCCCTCTGAAAGTTCTCCACTGCCTTCACCAGGTATTGAACTCACACTCTTTTGGGTATGTCGCTGGATCTAACCAACGTCTTTATCCACTAGCTCATGGAACGAGAACAGTCTACCCCGGTGAGCGAAATAAAGGGCTAAGTTCGACATTCCAACCACCTGAAGAAGACCAGAGCGTATAACAGCCGAAACATTATGATAAACATGGCAACAAAGATGAGGACAATAGTCCGAAAAATGTAAATACAGCCTAATTTCTGTGACAATTTTAATCCTTATATAAATTTGTAGAGACACTTGTGATGTAATGGTTACCATCATAGGAAGTGGACACTGCATTTTGAATTCAAATCCTGGATGAGGCTGGTTGCATTACACTTAGCGCCGATACCATAGGGAAAAGTATGAATCCAACTACTCTTCCTACAGCTCTGGGTAAGTAAAAGGGCAGACTGGACTTTTTAACCTTCATATTGCAACCAGTCTAGAAGGAAAACTGAATCCAAACCTGTAAAAGTTCGCTTAAAAATTGACCTTATGTTACATCCTGCTCATGCACAAGTGTTGGTTAAATATATAAATTTGTGCCTGTTAACTTATTAACAATAAAAACCACATTAGTTTATATTTCTACCAGGGTTGAAGCATATTTAAATTAATTAGCTCTACACCAGCCATGGGAAACCTTTTTCAAGAAACAGGCTGCATGAGGCACAGGTCATCATCAAACAAGCTGCACTACTAAAAAAACAAGGTCATTTTTTTCTTGAAAGTACCTCAACCATTTTCACTACAGAAGACCATAAAAATCTGCCTTAGAAATAAGGAAAAGTTTATATCTTTTTCTTTTTGATAAAAAGATCTTTTCTATAAAAATAAATTGAAGTTTTAGTATAATATCATCACTAATATCAATGTGATTAACATACCCTGAGGTCATGATAGATTATGGAATGATTAAAAGAAAACATGAATTCTTGTATTCAATATGAATATAATCCATGTATCAAAGAAAAAATTTAATATCATAATTCAAGAATCAAAATTCTATTAAAACTATTTTCTTGAAATGACAGACACACATTTTCCTTGTGAAAGGATGCACTACAGGAGTCATTTTGCCCATAACTGCTCTACACTTTCCACTTCTAGGAAAGTCATTAAATAATTTAATGTAGGTGTAACAAATTGTAGATTTTTTATTGATAAAATACATTAGAAAAACAAATAATTAAATGACATAATTGATAAAAAACACATTTAACTTTTTTATGGAGATTTGGTTCTCTATTTTTCATAGTTAACATTCAGTGCCATTAATGATAAATTATGTAACTATATTCATCTATATAAACAGAAAGAGAGAGAAAAACAATAATATAATTGGAAAACTAATCTACTGTAATTATTAGTTCATAACAATCCTGGAATTCTCAGGTATCAAATCTATTAAGCAGAAGAATGTTTATACCATCATACCTTCTACACAAGGAACAGCTTGATCCTAATATTTTCTTCACTGTGCTATTTGCTTGAAAGCAGGAATATTAGGTAAAACAGTATACATTTTAAATCAGAAGTTTAGTAAGTCTTATGAAATTAAGCATTAAAACAAGACAAAGTGGTTACCCCCCCCCCCGAAAACCCTTTCTTGGATAAACTGATAATCACAATTTTCACTACATTCCTTTTAGCAGATTACTATTTTCAGAATCCAGATAAATTTATTCAAGCCAATATGTCTTAAACAAAACAATTATGCCAACATTGAACAGATGGCAAAATTCAATTGTATAAAAACAAAGAACTTTATATTAAAAAAAAAAAAAAAAAAAAAAATCCATGCCATATTTATACAAAGATGATTCACACTACTAGAATTAAGAATAAAAACATTTTATTCAATGTAGCCTATATTTTGAACAGGATAAAGATCATTATGATGCCAATTTCAAGCCCTCAAAATGAAACTAACTTACCATCAATATTTGGATTCAGTACAAAAGTCTGATAATTAAAACAGCAATAACTTAGCATAACAGATAAGAATATAATTCGTTAAATAAAGATTATGTGTAAGCTGTCACTAAAATATGATAGAACTGATTTCAAATCAAGTTTACATTTTCTACCTGAATTTCTTTAATTGTATATCAGATATATACAGTTTCACCCATAAATAAGGACTTCCCTAACATTTTTTATAAAAATGTTAAGTTTTCTCCTCAACAAAAGTTTCCAAGATTTTATTTCTATTGAAACATACAATCAAAATGGATATCATTAGATATTATTCATTGCCAGACTAATTGAAACTTTAACCAAAAATATGAATATGTAGCAGCTCAAAAATAAATACACCCTTTATATTTTTTCAAATTTTATTTTTGGTTACAGAGCTTCAGTGCTGCATACTTGTAATAATACCTAATAATATCCATTTTGATTGTATAATGTTCCACTTGGAATAATAAAATCCAGGTGTTCTTGGTTTGGAAGAAAATTAACTTTTTAGAAAAATAATTGGTAGAGGTGTGCTTATATCTGAATGTTATTGTATACGAATCACAATAATCTAATATTACAATTATGTCATATCAAAAATTTTGTGATTCCATTATAGTCACTATCAATGGCTTTTTGCAACTGTAGAAGCTGGTTCTTAAATATCATTGTGAAATGAAGATAATAGAAAATATTAAAAATAATGAACCGAGTATAAAGGGAGAAAAAATATCAAATTGGGTCTAACAAGCACATGTTTTATAAGATAACTAAGTAATTAGTGTATAGAGGATCTATAATAAAATTCAGTTTTATTTCAGACAGACAATATTCAGCAGCAGAAACATAACTAAATATTACTTATTTTTTATGATAACTATCAGTAGGTGGCTAGTTAAAAACAGAAAAGTGAGTTGGGATATATCAAGGAGGATGGGAATTTTTAAATAATTACAAATTTTTCAAATAAAATTCTAATAATAGTGGATATTAAAAAAACATATATAAACTTAGAATATATATATATCTCAGATTAATGCCAAAAATTGTATTTTAAAGAAAAAATCATAATATAACCACAACGATTGCTATATACCACAAAAAGATGATAAATTTTCATTTTCTAATCTGCCCTAATTTTATTTTCCATGTGATACAATATAAATATAAGCAATAAAATCTTAATTGTCAAAAATCCAGATTTACTGTTTGTAATTTAAAAGAAATTATACTACTATAAAGATTGCTCATTCTATTTTCAAATAACAAATTAATGAATATACAATATAAAAAATTTTTTATTCTTAATTAAGTTAAAAAATGGAATTGTTGAATTAATACTAAACCATTGCCTTATAAAAGTAACACTTCAAATAGAATATAAAGTTTTCCCTTTCTTTTTCTACTTTTTCGTCATTGAATGGAAAGATCAAAATAAAAAGCTGAGATTATTGAAGCAACAATGATAGACAATGTCTTTCTTCAACTTTAAAATTTATCAAGAAGGAAAAGTTAAAATAATATCTGCACAGATAAGAGAATAAAATCTAAGCGGAAGCACCAAAAGGTCATTTTTAATCAAACAAATGAACATTAATCTAAATGATGTCTCCCAGATAAAGAACAATTTTGAAGTGCAGGCTCAACTGTCACTAGAAATAATAGCTTATTTTTCCTCGTGTTTCCTTTATTGGAAGCACTCATGGTGTAATGGTTATCGTTATACCTGGTTTTAAAACCTGAACACGGCTGTTTGCATTTCACATAGTGTTAATACTCCGTGGAAAGGTATGAATCCAGCTATTCTCCCTCCAACTATGGATAAATAGTAGGGCAAACTGGGCTTTTTAAACTTGGTATGGTAACTGGTCAAGGCAAAGAAAAACTTCATTCAAATCAAACCTGGAGAGTGATGGGCTCTACCAGGCTATTCCTGCCCAAGATATGCTACATGGGTAGCACCCAAACAACCAAACCAGGTTATGAGGTAATTCTCTTCTTCTAGTCTTCCTTATTAATCTAGCACCAGGTTCATTAACATTTTCTGATTAAAACAGTTTTTACTTCTTAATTATTATCCTTCTGGAATGTCTAAACATTACTTTTAAAAAAAATTACAAATGTCCTTAAAGGTCTTCTTAAAAAAGAACCAAAATCTTATTACTTAGTTAAATAGACAGTTATATCATTATCAGCATTGTCTTATCTCTCGGGCCATTCACACACAACATTCAACATACAAAGATTTGAAGAGGTTTGTTTTGTTCTAGTAATGATTTTTATATCACTGATAAGACAAACATTAATTCACCAAATGAGTAAATAATCATATTGTTTTCAGCAAATCTGAACCATGTTTTCAAAACACATCTAGAATAATAGAAAATTTTGTTCTAACAAATTCAATTAGGCACAACTGCAATAAAAATTCAGACAAGTAACAATGGTCCCATTTGGAAAAATTCAAAAACATTTTTTTTCAAAAATAATTTGGCTTGTTTTCCATTCAGAAGAATTTGACATATTTGATTTTAATTTTTTAAGGTATTTGATAAAGTGGGGGATCTGGTCTGTCTACTATATAAGCGGCAAAAAGGTAATTCCTGTGATATGTATACAGAATTATTAGTCAACTTTCTCCATCCCCTTAAGAAAGATTTTTGATAAATAGATGCACAATGAAAGTTTTGCAGATAATGTAAAAAAAATGTATTGTCAAAAAAGTAAACAGATAAGAATAAAAATTTCATAGAATTTTTACAAAGACAACCAAGAAATAATAACACAGATAAATATGAAGCTTGGGTTACTCAGTGAAAAATGAGAAACAACCATATTATTAAAATATCAATTGTAAGAATACACTTAAATCATCAGTGAATTAATATATTAGATCCCTATATTTGATGTTAAATTCTAAGTTTCAAATAGAGATTGGTTTGATAGTTTTATGCCATGTCAACCTTTACTGGATTATTCTATGCTTAGGTCATTCTTTTTTTTGGCAACATCATTTCAAATAACTATTCCTATTTAATAATAAGCATTTGTTTGCATACAGTTCTGTTTTCAATTATTCCTATCTAATACCAATAATTTTCAAACAAATCTGTTTAACCCATAGATAGGACTCTAACAAAGTGGACCTGAAAATAATAGCAACGATGGGGTGACTCGACACTCCTCAGAGCTCCAGAACTGTAGCCTCACCAACAGATGCAGTTTAATACTATACCAGGACACCCATATTTTTTAGGGGGTCTTAACACTCTTTAGATGTAGTCGGCATATTCTAGGCCCTGTTAACGGAATGAGATTCAACAAAAATCAGTAATAAATACTGATGACTATCCTAAATGGGTCTCAGAAATCATTACTACTGAGGAATTACTTCCATTTTGTTTGAGTGCTCTATACTTGTGGCCTTGTACCAGGATTAAGCTAAGCTTAATAAATAACTATTAGGAGGTGACCATGGCATGATGGTTATCATCATAGGAAGTTCAAATCCTAAACAAGGCTGTTTACATTTCACATAGCACTAATACCCCTAGTAAAGGTATGACTCCTACTATTCTCCCTCCAGTTATGGGTAAATAGTAGGGTAGACTGAGCCATTTAACCTCGGTATTCTAATTAGTCAAAGAGAAGGAAAACTGAATTCAAACCAGATATGAAGAGGGATGGGCTCTGCTAGGCTATTCCTGCACAAGACATGCTACATGAATAGCACCCCCACAACTAAACCAGGTTACAGGACCAGTGAAAAATGAATAACTGTACCAAAATGTGTTTAAGAATTTCCAAATGTTTATTTCAAGACTTGGCAATTAAATTATTGTTGTAGTTTTATAGAATTAAAAAGTGTAATTTTGTTCAATCAAATACCTGATATCTTTATGGTGAGAAACTGAATATCTGTATTTTTACTTACTAATCTCACCAGCGTACAAAAACTACAGTTTGGTACACAGTGAAATTTATACAGCTGATAGATTTGGTTTGGTCGGTTCCTTTGTTTTTAATAGTATATCAACTTTTGTGGGTTATCTAATACCAATGCCATCCTTGTAGAAGAACAGTAATAGTACTATTTAATCCATAGCTGGGGGAGATAAAAGGCTTTATACCTTTCCCAAATGTATTAGTGTGAAAGGGAATGCAATAACAAGACTGAAGTTTAAATGCGCTTACTGCAATATTGCAGTCCAGTATATTAGCTGCTATGCCATGAGGACTTGCCCCTACAGCCAATAGAGTAAATACAAAAGTACTGTTCCACTGATTTGCAAAATTTGGACTACTATCATAAACTCACACAAGTTAAATATAAAACAACAAACAAGCTTCTCAGCCAAGCAACCAAAATCTGTTAGTTAGTCACTGTGAACCATGGTCTGTCTTCATCCATCCATCCATCAAACAAAGTGGAACTACTCACCCACATGCATCCCCCATCATGGATATGATACATGAAGTTACAGCTTACTAGTGAAGCACGCAACACTTCTACAGAGTAGAATATCTTACATTCATTTCACTAAAGTTATTCAACAAATGAAGCCACATAACATACTTCTTACTCTATTGTTTTCTTTTTGTTATGTTTCCCATAACTACAGTATACTCTATGTTATACATAGGTCCATTTTTCTTCTTTTTCATTTATCAAATTTTATTCTTTAAAAAGATGCATTTTTTTGCTACATACTTTTACCCAACACATCTCAGACTAATATGTTAACAAACAGAGAACATACAAGTGGAGATGTGCTTGGTTGTTTGTATTTTATGCCATATCAACTCTTGTAGATCATTTAATACCAAATCCTTATATATATATATATATATATATATATATAAAAATTATATATGATTTGTAAACGAATAGTTATTAGGTAACATTAATTTTAAACAAGCCAAAATCCTTATATATATATATGTGTGTGTGTGCGCTTTGTAAACGAATAGTTATTAGGTAACATTAATTTTAAACAAGCCAAAATCCTTATATATATATATATATATATATATATATATATATATATATATATATGTATGTGTGTGTGTGCTTTGTAAACGAATAGTTATAAGGTAACATTAATTTTAAACAAGTCAGAGCGCATTTATTTGCCTACATTTAATTGTTTTTAAGTATTGCTATCTAACACTAATCATTCTATTTGCACACAGTTAAATGGTTTCAAGTAAAGAAAAGAATAATTTCTATTCAACCTATAGATGAGACCCTAACAGATACTACAACTCAGCATCAGAGTACATCTGGGAGTAATGGCAATGAAGGGACATTCAACATTCCCCAAAGCTCTAGAACTGGAACCTCACCATCAGATGCAGTTTAGTGTCATACCCAGGACATGTATTCTATTCAACCCATAGATGAGACCCTAACAGATTCTACAACTCAGCATCAGAGCTTAGCATAACAATTATTGTCATTAGAAATGGAATTAGCAACCCAAGTTCAAATCCTGGATGAGGCAACTGTTTGCATTTCACTTCATGCTCCTCCACCCAGCTATAGACAAATAGTAACACAGACTGAGTTCTTTAGACTTGGTTAGGCAACCAGTCTAGGAGAAGGAAAACTCTGAAATCAAACCTGTTGAACTCTTAAATGCTTAAAGATTTACCTTGAGTCGCATCCTGTCCATAGCAGAGAAATTGGGTAAATATATATACTCTGTTTAAAAATTGACCTTGTATCACATCCTACCTGTAGGTTGGGTAAGTACATACTACTAAGTGGGGAAAATGATAGAATAATGTCTGACCACCATGATCTACTCCACCAACCAAGCTTATAACAACTACCTTCAACAGTTATTCCTTAAAACCGGCCACTATGGCCCATGCTACTTTTAACAAGTTAACTACTTCACAGAGTCACTCTAAATAACACATTGCAGAGAATCACATTGGTAACCCTTGATGTCTATAAAGAATATCAACATCCCATCTTCATTTCCACAAACAGAAATATCACACTTGGGAAAATCTTGCAAGGATGAGAGAGTAACATATCTAATAAGAAATAGATTTCTTTAATTTGACATGCCAGCTATGTCAAGCATTCATATAAAAACGACTTTTCCAAAAGAAGATCCAGAAAACAACTATCAAACTTAAGATGAGACAAATCTATCTCTGTTAACTGTGGGAAGACTGGGGGGAAAATGAAAATAAAAAGACAGTACGAAATGGAAATCTTGTGGGTGATAAACATAAGCAGAAACCGTTGTTGGGGGTATGCAGATAATAATAATTTGTTATAATGGATGACTTATGCTCGAGCCTGTTTTGTGATGATCTAAAAACCTCAAAGTCTTTCGAACATCCATTACAATATTATTCCTGTAAGAATTATACTGATGATGTATGTTATGACAAACTTCCCCACGAAACAAGGGAACTGGCTCGGAATAATGATCAAAGGTCCTTTCCCTTCAGCCATTAACCTAGTTAAGTTACTGAACTCCTCCCCTAAAAATTAAAAATAAGTAATTACATAGTACAGTTAGTATGTACAAATAATACATTTTTGTTGCTTGAAGCAAATTGTTTCGGATTTTTAACTGGTTCTTTAACGAAAGCAAATCCTGCCTAAAAAAAGAAAAGAGAAAGTTTTTTGTTTTTAAATATCTTTAAATGATCTAACAGGAATTCAGTGAGTTGAATGAAATGAAAAAAAAAAAAAACTGTTTTGATTGTTAAGGGATAATTTTGTCAATATTGCAAGTACCAGTGGCTGACGTGGCTTATAAAATAAAACAAAACACTAAATTTAAGTAGAAATATAAAATTCCGATGGAATGGTATACAAGTAAAAAGAAATGCAATGATCAAAACAATAATTGACACTGAGAATAAAAGTACGAACTGGCTAAGTGTATCGATTTATTCAGATAGCTTTTGGCAATAATTTAATAAATAATTGAATTTCTTGTTGAAATCACTAAGAGAAAGGACAACAATTTACTTCCTAAGAGACTCGAAAAAAATTTTTTTTTTTTAATTAAAAAAAAACAAACAAACATGACAAAATTTGACCGTATCAAAAACAAAATAAAACTCAAATTAAATCACCTGACAAAAATAATCGACACTAACGAGTTGAAAAATATGTAATTTAATTCATGTCATCAAATGTAAAGATAATTAATCATTTCTTTTCATAACTAAATACTTTAATCATTAAATAAACAAACAAAAAAACTTTAAATTTCAAACTTTATTTTGTTGAAATTTAATAGCATGTTTTGCAATATTGTGATTTATTTTTTTGTGTTACACAAGAAAATGAGGGACAGGTTTTAATTCACATGATGCATATATTTGCTGAGCAAAAATATCCAAAAAATGATAACACAAGTAGTTTGACATAGAAAGCTTTCCACACATACAAATATTAGAGGTTTTACTTTAGGCTAACAAATTTTGCAAAAGAAAACGTTTTTAGGGGGAAAAAGGGGTTCAGTAGTCTATGTCGTATTACACGTCTTCTTACGCCAGAAAGAAACCCACGTGTAAGTTTGATAAAGGTCGTTAAAAGGAAGGTTTGTATTTTGTTTGTTTCGTTTTCTTTTATTATTATTATTATTTTGATGTAAGTTTAGATTGTAGACTTAATGTCAGGACTAGTAAAATCAAAATGCTGAATAATAACTAAGAAATCTAAATGGGGATATTTTAAGAAGAACCCCGAAAAACGATCGACTCCCTTCCTATGTTACGACAATTCATTTATGCAACCAAGGAAAAGAAGAGAAGCGTCGTCGTCCTCCTTCATCTCAACAAACTGAAGTGACATCATCTCTTATTTTATTACCAAAAACCAAAACAGTTCAATAAAAGACATTAATTTATACATACTCTTTCTTTCATTCTCCATGTCTGTGTGACAATTTCAGGAGCTTGTATTTTCTCCGTATGTCGACTTTGATTAAAGGCAAGAGAAAGTCTTCTGTCGGAGTCTGGGCTTTCTTCTTCCTCCTCATTATACGCTTCGCTACAACTCCTTGAATCTTCGCTTATGCTTGTATTCATTTTGATATCTTTCATCAACACTGCACTTACTTATTCAAACTGGCCATCACTTAAGGTTTTAAAAACTTGGTTAACGAGTTCCCACAGTTAAATTCAACGTGTTTTGTTATGAAACAGTCCGATAAGATAGAATGATTAGTTGTACAACAACCATGCTCCATTTTTTTTCATTGTGCTTGTTTTTACTTATTTACCACCGACTGAGAATTTACTCTCTAACACCCAACCCTTCAACTGAAGTCCATTCATGTTCGCTAAGGTTTTTTCGTATTTAATAAGAATTATTTTTGCAATCAAAGCATTTTCAAATGATCTAGTGTCACTTTTAAGATTTGTTCTAAAAAAATAACCATTTAAATTTGTCCCTATTTTTTTCTGCTTAAAAAACTTCACTGGTGACCTTGGTTGGAGATTATTTAGTAGACACTTTTTTCACATTATGTCACGTGATGATCGTTTCCGGTAGAGTCTGCTCTCCAAACCGGGTAAATAGACAACGTAATTTCCGTAAACGTAAAAATGAAAAGAATAAATTATTAGTTAAAGCTTAAGATGCATTCCGATGTTATCTTATTGTAAATCAAAATTACAGGCAAAAAGCCTTGGTAATAATTAGAGTTGCTGTGTCACTATTCTTCAAATTTTGATTTATATAATTTAAATCAAAAGCAATTACAAATTAAACAAAATAAACATGAAATCAAATTTCAGTACGCAGCCAAAACTGTTCAAAAATTGACAAATTGCCCGGTTCTGCATGAACGAAAATGCGCCGGAAATGACAAATCTGGCCTTAAGTGCGACATCTAGCGGCGTTTTGTTTAAACAAACTAATATAGGAAAAGATCACTCCAGAGAAAAACCTGAACTGAATCAAAATCTAAGCTATGGCGCAGGTGGACACAGAAGATACAGAGAAGGAAAATTTGGATGGTGAATTTGATGACGTAAATAGATTTGAACATGCTGGATTGATGGCAATAGACAAGGCATGTAGTCAGCTCTATCCAGACCAACCTTGTCCTTTACAAGCTACAGCTTTTGTGAAATTTTGGTAAGCCGAATGCACACACATTCATAGCTCAGTTTAGTTAGTAGTTGTAGTTCAGTCTCACCACCACTTGCTACATCACTTTAGCTTCTAGCCTTCACTACCGAAGTTGAGAATCACCTTATTGTAAATTGAAACCTTATTTCGTAATATGTATGTGCATTTCGTAGAGTACATAAAAAAAAACTTGGCAAGAACCACCTGCTAGTGGAAAGCTACTGCTGTTACTTAAAAATATGCGATTTTTTCCTTCTCAGATACATTAACTTACGCAACCTTCTTTTTATCTTTAAGTTATTATTATTATTTTGATTAATGACTTATTTTTGCTTTATCTCTATTTTCTCTATTTCTATTCCAATCACTTCTTTGCGCATAGTTACACGCTACACTCACACACACGAAATCAAAGTTTGCCTTACGACATGCTGATAAGTCAATGTCATCAGTCATCATATTGATCATCATTATCAATCAATCCTAAGTGGATTAACGAGTACAAACCCGATGAATGATCGATTTTAATCTTACTCACATTCTATCTCTTGCAATCATCATTATCATCACCAACAACAACTGGAAATAATCAATTGAAGCATCCAATCCAACATCTGTCTCATTTCATCCTACCCTAAGGCTGATCTGTTGGGGTTGTTTTGTTGTTGTTTTTTTTTTTTTTGTTTTGTTTTGTTTTTGTTTTTTTGTTTTTCAATCCTTCAAGTTTTAATTGCTTAAAAAATCTAATTGTATCTATGCTGTTAATCTTACAGAACTTCATTTTACTCAGTAGATGAAAACAAGCACAGATTTATACACTTTTCCCTAGATAGGCTAAAAATTAACACAGGAATTATGAAATATATTATTATCCTACACACTTGAATGAATTGAGTGCTTCTTTGGTCAATGTTAGTATTGATTATACATTACTTTTTCTCTTTTACACAAGTAAGCTTATATGTTCCCTTCTCTTCCTTTTTTTTTTATAATTAAACTAAATAATTTAAACACAGTAAACACAAATAGTGCTTGGTTTGATTAGATTATCATTTGTTATGTTTCGGATGCTCTCAAGGAACCTATGTATGGCACTAGACCTTGCTGTCTAGTTCAAGCCATAACCCGGCATACGTGCCCCGACCTACATTTGGGTTCGTGAAACTGCTTGCCTCATTAGACCCACATTGCACTTAGTGGGTCAATGAGCAACACAAACCAGCAGGGTTCCCGACCTTCCCCTCCCCTTTATCCCTACTTTAATTGGCCTTCTGGCTTTTGACCTTGTGTCAAGCCTTGTCTGGTGGGAGACATTGGTAAATAGTATCATTTGTTATGTTTTGTTGCATATCAGCATAAAGTCTTGTGAGATATGAGACTAAGCAAAAAAAATTTAAAAAGAAAAAAACGCATTAGAAAATCGGATTTATTTAAATACAGAAAAAAAATCGGATTTATTTAAATAGCAAGAATATATAAAAAACTTGCTACCTTAGTTTTTCCGTAATTCATACCTACCACCTCAATTAATTTTTAAAGGAATATTTTTACTACGATGTGATTATTTATATCAAAATCGAAAGTATTTTTCGTAAATTTTTCAAAAGTTGTAAAACTTCGCATTTTAAAACTTTTAGCAATTTTGGTACTTGTCCAGAATATCTCTGAGGAAATGTATGCGATAATGTTTTTAAAAAATTATAAGAATGTAATGTAATACTTAGATTTGCCATCCAGTTTTAGTCATCATATTCTCTTTTTTATTATTATTATTATTATTGTTTTTTACTGAATATTTACATCTAAAAACCATGTCTTCAATTCGCTATAATTTACCCACCCACTTTAGTCTTTCCTCTTCTGCAACCACTAAGAAAATGGCAACTCAGACTGATTGCCAACATATACTTTTTGAGATTAAAATGTTATTTTTAAAAAAAGAAGCAAATAACTGACGCTTTTATCTGGTGAATGAATGTGAGCATTACATTTCTATATAATTTGTATAGTATTGCTGGCATTTCGTCAATGAAATAATGGGATATTCTGGACAAGTACTGTAATTTTGTAGGGTTCTATTTACCCAACCTCTCCACCGCAAGCAGAATGCGATACAAGGTCAATTTTTAAGCAGAGTACAATTATTTTGAATTCAGAGTTTTCTTTACGCTAGATTAGTTGCCATAGCAAGATGAAAGAAATCAGTCTGTCCTACTATTTACCCATTTCTGAGGAGAGAATAATTGGATTTATACCTTTTCCAAGGATATTAGTGCTATGTAAACAATAGACAACCTCATCCAGGATTTGAATTCTGGTCAAGGAGTTATTTCCAACAATGATAACTCTTAAACCACTCTGATGGAGTATCATTTTGTCAGGGATTGTACTGTGCTGGTGAAACAAGCTCAATTCAAAATACAATTCCAAATAAGTTTGGGGTTTTTTTTTTGGGGGGGGGGGGTTAAGGGGGCCCTTTGATTCCAGGTTTTGGGCACAAAAACATAGAATAATAACTGAGGAGCTTACCTAGTTGTATTAAGATTATTTAAGCTTAGCTCTCACCTAGAGGCAGATTTGACGCAGTCATTTTTTTAAGTAGAGACCCTCCTGTGTATGATTGAACAGTATCAAAAAATTATTTAGCTCCATCAGCATTCCTCTTTTTGATGTCAGAAAATTAACCTTACCCTACCCCTTTTAGATGACATAGGTAGATGCTAAGCTTATTAATTGATTTTTTTTTTCTGCCTCAGACAGTGGTCCAGGGGCCTGGGTGATTTTTCGATGGTACACCAAAAATTTGACTTTGGATTATCTGTTGTATAAAGCTTGTGTAAGACAGTAAATATAAGTTGGGAAAATAACTTTAGATTGAGTTTTCCAAATTTTTCTTGGTATTACAAATTTGTGTCCAATTTTTACTTGATACTACTGGGGGTTTTTTTGTTTTGTTTTTTTTTTTTCATTTTTTTTCCCTATTATGAATATGCAATGATTAAATTTAAACTACCATATATACAATGCGACTTTTTGAGATATAAATTTTAGCTTAATGTTAGGAGCTTGCACCATATATGGAATACAAAGTGTGTGTAAATAGTTATGCCAACTGGTGTGCCTACAATTTCTAGTTGAAAAAGGTCTCAATTTAGGTCTTGGAAAGTTACATGATATGTGAGCAGTTATATACTTTTTTTTTTTTTTTTAAAGAGAAAAATATCAGGATTTTTTTCCTATTTACCACACTATTTTTGGCCTAATGAGTCGAGTGTTTGCCAATAGTTTGGGAGACCAGGGTTCAATCCCAGGTCAAGTCATACCAAAGACTCAAAAAAATGGTACTTGATACTGCCTTGCTTAACACACAGGTATGGATCAAGGGTAAAGTGGAGCAATCCAAGGAAAGGAGTAGTGCCCTTCCCTACACCTTGGTGTAGTAGCGATTGAAAAGTATTCATTTATAATATGAAATTAGATAAAGATGCCTATTCAAAAGTTTAAAAAGATTTTATGAGAATTTTTTTTAAATACTTCTTTTTTTGAGCATATAGCTGAATACAGTGATACATTGTAATGTTTATAAGGACCTTGAATAAGTTCTCGCTGATTTTTCATGAAAAGTAATGTTTTATTTTCAAAAATTAGTAAGAAATATGACACTGAAAGTATTGTCCATTGCTCACCACTACTTTTTCCCATCTTTCTGGCAACATTTGAATTCCACATCAGTAAAACGACACATTTTTTGAAGTTAACTGTGAGTCAACCCATTTTTTTTTTTTTTTAATCTTTTTTTTTTAATTTTTTTTTTTTTTTTTTTTGCATCTTCATAAGAATGAAAGTGGTGCTCAGCCAGGCCATGTGCCATTGATCAGAACAAGTGATAAGCATTTCCAAGGAGGTTTTCACCCATTTTGCAGCATGTGACCTAGCATTGTCATATTGCAAAATCACTTTGTTGTGCCTCTGCTTGTATAGCAGCTTCAATCCTCGGTTCAAATGCATTAGTCGTAGTCAGTAGTGATCTCCCATGATGATTTTGGTCAGTTTGAACTGTTCATAATAAACTACACCCAGCTGATCCCACCAAATGCAGAGCAGAGGCTTTGAACCATGGATATTCAGCTTTGCCGCCAATGTTGATGCATGGCTGGATTTACTCTACAATCTTCTACACTTAGGGTTATTGTAGTGTATCCACTTTTCATTGCCAATCATGATATGGTGCAAAAAACTTTTCGACACCTCTCTTTTTCAGTTTGTATGGCACCCAATGTCCTTATTTTTGAAACATTCCTAATGCTTTTCAAAACCAATGTGTGAACAACTCCTAAGGATTCTGTAATTTCAGCTTGTGCCTGATATGAGTCTTCATGAAGTAATGCCTCCAATTCTTTGTCTTCAAACTTTTTCAGTGCACCAGAGCGTTCTTTATCTTCAGCATCAAAATCATTATTTTTTAAGCATCTAAACCAATGTTGTTTCCGATAGAACATAGTCGCTGTAAGTCTCAACAAGAATTCTGTGTGCTTCAGTTGCAGATTTCTTTTGAATAAAGTAAGTAAATTAAAGTTGGCAACCTTAGTCAAGGGTAACCCAAAGGCTCCCTTTTCAATAGCTACTACACCAAGGTGTAGGGAAAGGCACTACTCCTTTCCTTGGATTGCTCCACTTTACCTTTGATCCATACCTTATAATGCTGTATGTTAAGCAAGGCAGTATCAAGTACCATTTTTTTTTTTTTTTTTTTTTTTTGGTATGACTTGACCTGGGATTGAACCCTGGTCTCCCAAACACTAATAATAGGCCAAAAATAGTGTGGTAAAATTCCCCACAAATACACTTTCTTTGGCATGAAATCTGACATGTTTAATATTATGAAAAACAAAGTTGTTTACACTTCAGCAAAATGACATTCACTGAATTTCAAGCTTGCTTATAATACTTCCTTATAGATGTTACCATCTGAAACTACACACACACACAATTCTGGTAATGCCATCTGTTAGAAAACAGCGGGAACTTATGCAAGGTCCTAATATTAATTTAGGAATTTTTTTAAATGTAAGTAATTTTGTCAAACTATAAAAGATTTGCTTTCCCCCCCCCCCCAAAAAAAAAACAAAACTTATATGTATTTAAAAATAAGTAAATTTTGTTTCTTAAAATGATGAAAAATATTGGTAAAAAAGATAGTTGTCTTGATCTGCATCAACAAGGAAGATAATACATTTGGCTTGTTATCTGATTTTGTGAAACTTTTTTTTTAACCATCTTTGCTTTGCACTCTTAAAAAAGAGACAAAAACAATAGTCTATATCCTTGTAAAGGTGGGTATTGTACTTGAAGACTTTCAGAGAATGTACCAGTTCAAATGTCACATGAAAAACTAAAACAAGGAATTTGATTATCCAAAGAGTTCTTATTCTTTTCATTTTGATTTCTTGGTAAGCAAAAAGGGTTACTGAAAAATTGTGATTCTTGTCTAGGAATGTTAAAAGATCTTTAAATACATATGATGATGTATATATATATATATATATATTATATGCATGCTGCAAGCAAAACATCAACAGCAGTGTTGCCATAAGATCTTTTATCAGATGATAACTCTGAAGTCGTGTGGTTTTAGAGCCAAAGCGTCACTGTAGTAGTGCACATGGTATAATAGTTATCATAGGAAAAGGATACAGTGACCCATGTTTAAAACACGGCATCTCTGCAGAGTGGTAAGAGCCCCCCCACACACACACACACACAAGTGTTATGATATCAAACAATCTGATGGTGAGGGTCCTGTAATGCTGGAGCTTTGGGGAATGCAGAGTACCCCTTCATTGCCATTCCAGGTTCACTCTGGCCAAGAGTGGTTGCACCTATGCATCAAATAGAACTGTTTGCCATTTAAACTGATTGCAAACAAATGACTTGTGTTAAATAGAACTGTGTATAAACAAATGATTGATATTTAATTGAATTGTTAGTGATACATAGTAATACTGGGAACCATTTAACTTTGTTGATTTGTGCTAAATTGAGTTGTTAGAAATAGAATTTTTTATTCCTTTAACTGTGTGTATCTTACAAAATGTGTTTACAAATCATATATTTGATATAGATGTAAAAACAGGATTTGGTATTAAATAACCAACAATGATTGATATGCTATAAAATCCAAACCAAACCAAGTTCAAATCTTGGATGAGACTGTTTACATTTCACATAGCTCTATTACCCTCGAGAACAGTATGCATCCAACTATTCTCTCTTCATCTATGAGGAAATAGTAAGTCACTGACCTCTTTAACCTTGGTATGGCAACCAGTCTAGAAGAAGGAAAACTGAATTCAAACCTGTTACATAAATGTGATTTGGGACACATCTTTGGACACTAATCTCCCAAGAAACACCATACATGAATAGACATGCCATCTTACACATGCACAATCATTGTCATTAATCCAGAGTGCTTCATCAGTAACTTACAATACCACCAGACTTTTTATTCTGTCATATTGGAATACCAGATAAAAATACAACCTAATCCTGTTGTTTTTTGTTGTCTTCACAACTTTCCTATGTTAATAATTAAGCATTAATTCAGTGATATAAGATTTGAATTAATTTATGAAATAATGACATGAAAATTAACATGAACTAGCTGGAAATTCAAGTGGAGATTCTATAGAGTTAATTCTTAAATAATTTTTTTTTTTAAACTGGTAGCTAATACCAACAGACAAAGAGAAAAACCTGACTCTGGTTTCCTTGAATCGATTTAGAATCTCAGTCTGAGATTTATATCATTATTAATGGAGGTGCCCGTGGTGTAATGGTTATCGTCATAGGAAATGGACATGGCAACACAAGTTCAAATCCTGAACCAGGCTAATTGCATTTCACATAGCACCTTGGGAAAGGTATGTATCCAATTATTCTTCCTCCAGCTATGAGTAAATAGTAGGCCAAACTAGGTTCTTCAGCCTTGGTGGGGCAACTAATCTAGGAAAAGGAAAACTCTGAATTCAAACCTGTTAAACTCCACTTAAAAAATTGACCTTGTGTCTTATCCTTGCTCAAGCGGAGGGGTTGGTAAACATGTATATCATTATTGATACAGGCAACGAATATGACATTCATGTGTGTGTGTGTATATATCTAAATACCTATAGTCAGGATTTGTTCAGGCTCTGTAGGTATTTGCATTTTCGCTCTATTTAGTGTACTTTTAGCTTAAGGTATTCTGTCAGTGTTTTTTCTTTTGACTATGCATTACATTATTGGTTGATTATTTTCAAGCAGTACAAATGTTTTTAGTCTCTCTCTCTCTCTCTCTCTCTCTTTTTTTTTTTCCCCCCAGATATGAGTTTGTGTAATATTTTTTTACTTGCAAAATGTATCATTTGGGTTTTTTTCACACCATCAGAATTATAGAATAGGTATAAAAATAAAATATATGTATATATAAGTAAGGTATGGACTGCTATTGACAGGTTAATGACTGTGAAAATCTGATCTCTAATAAAATAGGAATTCTTCCAAGCTGTAACCATATTGGTACTACTGTATGGTTGCACCACTTAGACTCTTAACAAAACATCAGGAGAAAAAGCTAGATTGGAACTACACAAGGATGCTGAAAATTGTTTCGGACAAATCCTAGAAGCAGCACTCAACAAAACAGCAACTGTATGGAAATTTATCTCTCATCTCCCCTCACAAGCCATCCAAGTAAGCCGAGCAAGACATGTTGGGCACAGCTGGAAGAGTAATGGCAAACTCATATGCAACATTCTCCAATGAACTCCTACACATGGACACACAAGTATTAGCTAACCAGCAAAAACGTGCATTCATCAGCTCTGTGCAGACGCTGGATGCCATCGTGGACTTACCAAGAGTGACAACCATTAGGATAGAAAAAAGAGTCAATAGAGTCTATGCTGTTAGCATGGCTTGATTTTATATATATATATATATATATATATATATATATATATATATATATATATATATATATAGAATATAGAAAATTCTCAGTTATTTGAATAACATTGTCATTCTTTCATGAATAACAAATTAACATCTTATCTAAATTAAATGTATAAGCAAATTAATTAAAAGAGATTACCATCTAAAAATACTATTTAAACTCTTAAGAAGAAAAATAGACAAAATCCAGTATGAATAAAGAATACAACTGTACATAATCTGTATGTCTAGGTTAGGGAGTCAAACTTGTTTGGCTTTGTAAGCTGGATTAACCAGAGTCCATGAACCTTATAAGGACAAGGTGCCCGTGGTGTAATGGTTATCGTCCTAGGAAATGGACACTGCGACACTAGTTCAAATCCTGGATGAGACTGCATTTCACATAACATTAATACCCTTGGGAAAGGTATGAATCTAATTATTCTCCCTCCAACTATGGGTAAATAGTAGGGCAGACTAGGTTCTTCAGCCTTGGTGAGGTGACTAGTCTAGGAGAAGGAAAACTCTGAATTCAAACCTGTTAAACTTTGATTAAAAATTGACCTTGTGTCATATCCTGCCCGAGCGGAGGGGTTGGGTAAATATGTATAAGGACAACTGTTCCTAAAAAACCTTAATAGAGTAAGCCAAATTCAATAGACAAAGTGATCAATATATTTCATTACAACTTAATTAACAATAAGAAAAGTAAAGAATATGAGATGTTAAGAAAGTTTGCATGTTTAGATGTGTTTTAAAAACTTATCCTCATAGTATATATGCAGTTCCTTTAAGTAAGAGTCCTTAGGCGGAGAATAGAGATAGTCCAAATCTGTCTTTAACAGTTAATGGTTATATCAGAAGATTTGACTTATTAAATGGTAATACAAACAATAAACTTGTGAAAAGAGTTTCATTCAAGTTAACTAACACATGATTGGTAACAAGTCCTGATTCAATAAAGATTACACAATCCAGAAAGGGCAAAGTTCCAAGTAGGCAAATCTAACATTGGCAAGATGTCCTCAATGCAAGTGATGTCACATTAAATGACTCACAGGAGTTTTGTATTTTATAATAATCAGAAGATTCATTTTTCCCAGAATGCAGTGTCACTGATTATTTAAATCAGACAGAAAATTGTTTATAGCCTGTGCCAAGAAAATGATCCAACATTTAAAAAAAATTAACTCCTTTATAATCTCTATAAATATATCAACAGAATATTTTAAAATCAAAAAATAATTGAGCCATGAACTGAACTAAACATGGCTGCAGGCTGATCCAGCCCACAAAGCATATGTTTGACACCCTTATTCTAGGTCATAAGCAATGATGTCAATACTGAAAATGTATATGTGTACACTTATTTTATATTGGATGCTTTGCATGGTATAAAGTAGCAGAGTAGAAGTGCCCGTGGTGTAATGGTTATCATCGCAGAAAATGGACACAGCGACACGAGTTCAAATCCTGGACGAGACTGATAGCATTTCACATAGCACTTGGGAAAGGTATGAATCCAATTATTCTCCCTCCAGCTATGGGTAAATAGTAGGGCAAACTAGGTTCTTCAGCCTTGGTGAGGCAACTAGTCTAGGAGAAGGAAAACTCTGAATTCAAACCTGTTAAACTCCGCTTAAAAAATTGACTTTGTGTCATATCCTGCCCGAGCGGGGGGTTTGGTAAATATAAAGTAGCAGACCATTTCAAGTGAGTTTGAATCTCACTGGGAACACCCTGCATTTAACCTTGTGCAATAACTAAGCTAAGCTTTGTACATAACTATTGCCTCTCATGATGTGAAAGTTAACAGGTTAGGCTAGCTGACTATTGCTTGTGAGTTTGAGATACTTCTGGCTTTGTGCCAAACTAAGCTTTGTAAATGATTATGCTTATTTCATGTTTAGGCTTATTGTTTTTAATGTGCAGTCTCAAATAAATGCTCAAATAAAAACCAGGTACATAGACATGTCATCTTGCTGAGGAATAAAGCTTCAGCTTTAAGTGATTTATATTTACTATCAGTATTTACCTGTGTTACATGCAGGTTTTACAGTGGTCGCTCATGTTCATAAAGTACATTGTATTAAAATCATTAATTTACTCTCAACATGTATCTCACTTTCAAAATCTAATATCGCAAGTATTTTCATCCTGAAAGAACCTCTGGATAGATAACATTGTTTGGGATATATTTGTTTTCTTTTCCGTTTGACCCTTTGGAGAAGATCTGCAGTCTTTTGGGATTTCCCACATTGCATTGGTATAAGTAGTAGTTTCATTTTGAGAATTAAAAAAATCAATCTTAGCTGAATATCATTTAAAACCTATTCAAAGATGACCAAAGCTGGATTTACTAATAGGCATCGTAGGCCATTGGCCTAGGGCTCATATATGTCTGGGAACCCCCTGAAACTAATCTGTTGCACCGCATACCAAATTATAACCTTATTTTAACTGTACACTGAGTATTTCATAATATGATTTATTCAAAACCATAAGAGACTCTGTACAATAAGTATAGGCCTACAGTGGTCTTCAACTGGTGGGCCACAAATATTGGCCCTGTAATAAAAAAAAATATATATATATATATTGGATACTGAAACATGCCAATATTTTTATAAATTGGATCCCCTGATGAGTTTGGCCTTGTGCTCACAACTAAGTAAATTCTGCCCTGAAGATGACCCTTAATGTATGAATGGATAGACTATTTAAAACCTTTTCATGAATGGCCCTTAGAATTTCTGAAAGTTTGGTTTAAATCAGGACAAAAATGACCTTGGTGTACCAACAGACAGATATTTGATAATTTATAGAAAACTTTATAAAACTGGACATTAGAGATCTATGAATTGAAGTCATAAACCCCTTCTTCTAAAAGAGTAAAAGATGAAAATCTTTGGAAAAAGATCTTTCATATATATTAGATACAACAGATTTTCTTGTACCCATTGTTCCAAGTCTTTGCCAGATAAAGTAAACAGCAAATAAACCTTTTCCTTTAGTTTAGTTGTGCCTTTTGGATCAGTAAGTATTGGTGTCATGTTTTCACCATTGACCTGTAAAAAAAGTAAAGTTGGCAACTTTAGTCGAGAGTGACCTGAAGGCTCCCTTTTCAATAACTACTGCACCAAGGTGTAGGGGAGGTCACTACTCCTTTCCCCGGATTACTCCACTTTACCCTTGATCCATACCTTCTAATGCTGAGTGTTAAGCAAAGCATCAAGTACCATTTTTTGAGTCTTTTGGTATGACTTGACCTGGGATTGAACCTTGGTTTCCAGGACCATTGGCGAAGACTCTACTCATTAGGCCATTGATCTGTACATGTCTTCAAAGTTAATGCTCAAGTTGAATACTCGGGTGAATCAAAAGTTTTGCAATATTTTAGTGCATCTGATCTCTGATAAAATAGGAATTCTTCCAAGCTATAACCATATTGGTACTACTGTATGGTTGCACCACTTAGACTTTTAACAAAACATCAGGAGAAAAAGCTAGATCGGAACTACACAAGGATGCTGAAAATTGTTTCGGACAAATCCTAGAAGCAGCACTCAACAAAACAGCAACTGTATGGAAATTTATCTCTCGTCTCCTCTCACACGCCATCCAAGTAAGCCGAGCAAGACATGTTGGGCACAGCTGGAAGAGTAATGGCAAACTCATATGCAGCATTCTCCGATGAACTCCTACACATGGACACACCAGTATTAGCTAACCAGCAAAAACGTACATTCATCAGCTCTGTGCAGACGCTGGATGCTATTGTGGACTTACAAAGAGTGATGACCATTAGGATAGAAAAAAGAGAGTCAATAGAGTCCATGCTGTTAGCATGGCTTGATTTTTTATATATATATATATATATATATATATATATAATATAGAAAATTTGCGGTGCATGTATCACATGACCAAAGCAGTTCAAGTTTTGGAAGGTACCCACTGTTGGTAGTATTGTGATAGTTGGTGCACCAATACGTTGTACATTGCTTTACTTTACATGAATGATTTAAAAGCCAAACAGATGAACAGGAATCATTGTCTAATTCATAAACTTATGCTTTACAAGTTCAAACTGAGCTATAACACCATAAAAGCAACCAATAATTTTTGCTATGCAAAAGATAAAGGGATAGTTGATCACAGTACAGTAATCAGATTGTTCAAGAAATGTAACCACAACAATCAGGTAGGCTTAAAACCATGTATTTTGAGACTTTGCTCTAAGCCATATAGGTAAATCTAGCAAATAGCACTCAGAGAGTATCAATAGAGCACATCATCTCACAATTCAATATGATTTATCACTATGATCTCAATAGAAGCATCGGGAGCAATCAAAATGTACTTCATGTTACTAAAATATTACAAAACTTTTGACTCACCCTCGTATTTTTAAAAATCCCAGAGAATTGAGAGATCATTGGTAATATATGTGGCTACTGTACAAATCAGTCCTACATGCACAACAGTTTGGGAGTAGTTCATATCAAAGTTCAGCTTCACTGAAAATGTTTGAGTTGTCATATAATTGTATGTTGTTTTTTTTTATCTTTAATAGCAAATTAGATTAGAAAGACTAATGTAGCTAAATAAGAATGTATATGAAAAGATTACACTTATTCTTATTTTAATTGATTTCTATATAAGATTATACATCGAATTGCTTTTAATACATTTGAGAATAAAGCAATAATGTTAAAAATCAACAAAACCAAGTAATTATTTATTAAACCCAGTAAACAAATTATGCATAGGATTGCTTTTAATTGGTTTGAGAATTAATGTAATAAAATATTGTATTGAATTAGAAAGACTAACAAAACTAAATAAGAACTCGTATAAAAAGATTAAACATTTATTTTAATTGATTTTTTTTTTTTAAATTGTACATAGGTTTGTTTTAATATGTTTGAGAATAAAACAATGATATTAGAAATCAATAACACTAAGTAAATGTTGAACCCTGTTAGCTAATTATTCACACCATATACTATGTAAACTTTTATTTCTCTGTAATATATAACACACATTGTAGGACTTTAAAAACATTAATAATAATTGAGGCAAATCTAACTCAACTAGACTTTAATAGAGACAATGTTAATGAATAAAATGCTAATTAAGATTAAATAATTATTATTTAATAATCATTGAGAATATAATGTAAATAACTAAGGGAATTGTGATGTTGGTGTTGACACAGTTTCAGTTACAAACAAACACATAATCTCAATTATAATAAGATTTAACATTCTTGACTTGTGAAAAATATTTAGATTATTTTGAGGATCCTTATGGAGATTGCAAAAGGAAACAGTTTCTTTGTACCAAAATAAGCAGTGCATTCAAAGAAAATTATACTCAATGTTTTGTAATTAAGCTCAGTGTTTTGTTCTTTATTAAAGTGGAAACAATTTGAAGCAATGAATCTTGAATGGCAACAATGCTTTCACGTATTTAAAGAATAAATAAAAGTATTTTAAACTCTGTACACA
The DNA here is from genome assembly GCA_963585895.1 of Sepioteuthis lessoniana. Taxonomy (NCBI): domain Eukaryota; kingdom Metazoa; phylum Mollusca; class Cephalopoda; order Myopsida; family Loliginidae; genus Sepioteuthis; species Sepioteuthis lessoniana. Next base: position 80,409,240 of record OY757921.1, on the reverse strand, counting down.
AATAATGCAAAACCATCTTCCAATTCTTGTTTGAATTCTTAATTTTTTAAAACTATTTGCTTTTTGTGAATTGAATTACTACAACCAGAAAATCTGCTGAACACTTGGGTGCGACATACAGAAATGCTGGACAACTGTTTCGACCTTATTAGGTCTCATCAGCAGTGTATATCGTGATCTCCCCCACTGGAGATCAAACCAGTGACCACAGAATGCAGAGCCAAAACTAACTGAGCCACCAAACCCCATCGCACACAAGTGATACCAAATGAACTAGTCATGGTAATTGTGTGGCCAATTAACCTGAATGGGTCTTATAAGTTGCATCCATACTCTTTACAGAGGACACAGTCACCTTCAGGGCCATGTCTTCCCAGGAGGATTGGAAATACACATCTGCGTAATTATTATAACCTCAAGGGCAAGGATATAGATGTACATTTTCTTTTTTTAGTTGAGGAATTATATTGTGAATTGAATTACTACGACCAGAAAATCCGGCGAACACTTGTGTGCGACATACAAAAACGCTGGGAAGATGTGTCCCTGGAGGTGACTGTGTCCTCTGTAAAGAGTATGGATGTAACTTGCAAGACACATTCAGGTTAACTGGCTGCACAATTACCATAACTAGTTGATTTGGCATCACTTGTGTACAATGTGGTCTAGTGGCTCAGTTATAGAGTTTCAGCTCTGCATTCTGTGGTCGCTGGTTTGTTCTCCAGTAGGGGAGATCACAGTATACGCTGCTGATGAGACCTAATAAGGTCAAAACAGCTGTCTAGCTTTTCCATATGTCGTGCACAAGTGTTTGCTGAGTTTTCTGATCGTGGTAATTCAGTTCGCAATATAATTCCTCTACTTAAAAACAGAAAATGGATATCTATTTGCTTTTTCCTCTCAACCTTTTCCTAAACATCAACTGTTAAAATCTGCAGAAAATCTATCACTGATCACATCCAGCTACCACTACCATCATCAATCACTGATTACATCCAGCCACCACTACCATCATCGATCACTGATCGCATCCAGCCACCACTACTGTCATCAATCACTGATCACATCCAGCTACCACTACCATCATCGATCACATCTAGCCACCACAACTATCACCATGCACTGTTGCTATATTAACACAGTCTAAGCTTGTCTTTTTTGTTTTTGTTTTGTTTCATTTAATATAACTGACAGCAGAAACATTTCTTTATTCCTTGGGGTTTTTTTTTTTTTTTTTTTTCATTTCTGTTGACTTAAATAGCAAAGTGAAATTTGGTATTCATAGAATTATTTTGGAGAATCGGTCATATTTTTTTCCTTTATACAGTCAACGTCTCACCACTAAATTTGCCAGGCTTTGAGACATGATCAATTAAAGACTTCGTCAGACAATTAAAATCTTAATAACATATAGCACATCTCCCTTCACCTGACCACTTTGTCTGCAGGGCCTATGATAACTATATGTCTTATAAAGGAATAATGTTGTATACTCATATACAGATGCATGCAAACAATACAAAGACAAGCAACACAGTCTTTTAGAAAAATATACCTCTCACTTTATTGAAAGGGTTGTGTGTGAGAGGGAGTTGGAGACCAAACAGAACTGCAACATATTGACCCCCACTCTATTGGCCATAACCTCATTTCTTTTCCGTTCTCCTGGGCTGCTCAACCAGGGGTCTGGGGGCCCAGCCTCTCTGGGTGCTAGTTTTCTCTACCACATCTTATCTCTAACGGGTCTGGTCTCCAAACTAATTGACTTCCTGTCTTCACTGAGTTATATAATAGTTCAATGCCCACCTTCTTCTTGTGGGCGTCACAAATTGCACTCATTCAACCCATCCACAGTCAAGGCTACACTCTGCTATTCCTCGACCGGATGCACCTGTTATTTACATAGATGCATTTCCTATTTTGACAGCCCGGCCAGGTCATAGGTCAATATACAACAATAGGTCCTCCTCCCTTTCAAAGGGTGTCCTGGGTATAATACTAAACTGCATCCAATGGTAAGGCTCCAGTTCTGGAACTCTCAGGAATGTGGAGTCCACCCTTCATTACCATTACTTCCAAGTCCACTCTGACTTGAAGTAGTAGTATCTGTTAGTACTAATAAATTATCAGGTAGTGCATTCTGAAGAATGTATTGCTTGAAGGGTTCGTAAGAGTTATATATGGTTTTGATTTCTGTATTAGACCTCTTACATACACTGTATAATATATATATCTTATATATCCTAGATTTTGATCAATCTTACTATAGATATGGCAAACTTTTAGCATTGTAATGATTATGTACTCTAATTATAGCCTAATATACAAGGGTCAATCAAAAAGTTCTAAGCCTCACCCACAAAAAGGAGCTATAACTGAACATTTTTGTTGCGGCAACACTCTACTACTTTCTGAAACTAGAAAAGATTTCTGTCTTAATTTCTATGCAAATGAGGCCCATACAAAGATGAGAAATATGCAACAAATCTAAAATCTGGGCGAGGCTTAAAGCTTTTTGGACGAATCTCATATATAATGTATATTCATATTTTAATGAAGGAAAGATTTAGTGTACTTCATGTATCTTCGTGTACCATCATACAGTAAAGTTTGATAAGCACTGATATAAACATCTATACTGATGAGTGTTGTTCATGCTGCCATCTTGAAATATCTGACCAATTCTCAAAGTTTTTTTTACTTATCATCACATCAATATTTGCTTCATTGTAAACCATAAAATGTCTTTCTTTTTCTTTTTGTAATAAGAACATGAAAATAAAGAACATTGTCTGCAAATGCTTTTCTCTTTCTTTCCCTGTCTCTCCTCCCCTTGTCTTTGGCTGCTAACAAAGGTCTGTTTGGGTTTTTTTATGTTTTTTTTTAGCCATGCATTGCTGTTGCTTGTGACTTATAGGTTTAAACACAATGAACATTGACCCTGATTTCTTCAGCTGCTGTTAAGAATGGCCTCAAAAAGCAAGCATTTATTTTCTCTGGTTGCTTTGGCTTTTATTTATTGTTATTATTAACCTTTTTTTTTTTTTCCTGCAAAGTGATTACAGAAAATTTATTTAGCCCTAGCAGTAGGGCTTAAAATACAACGCTAAATATGTATGGTAGGACACTAAACTGCATCTGATGGTGAGGCTCCTGTTCTAAAAATCTGGTGAGTGTGGTGTACCCCTTTATTGCCATTACTCCCCTGTTCACTCTGACCAAGAGTGATAGTACCCATTAGGGTCTCATCTCTGGGTCAAATAGACTTGTTTAAAATGCATCTCATGGTGAGGTTCCAGTTTTAGAAATCTGGTGAGTGTAGAGTACTCCTTCATTGCCATTACTCCCAGGTCCACTCTGACCTGGAGTGATAGTACTTGTTAGGGTCTCATCTCTGGGTCAAATACGTCTGTTTAAAAATTATCCATATTCAATCAGACCCTGTGACAAAAAAAATTCTTAAGAAACTACAAAAAAAAAATGTAAATATCCAATGGGTATGCTTCCTTAACTGTAGGCATAAAATAACTCTAGACCGGTTGACATGCTGTTAAAATCAATCCATCAGAACGTTTACTGCTAATAATTCATAACCCTAAACAATTCATGCTATGCAATTACAGAACATCTATTACCAGTAGTTCCTACACAATGATATATCTCCAATCTTCTTCAACAATATTAATATCAGCTACAAATTAATCATAAAAATAAACTTGATTTCACTACTCTTGTCATAGAAACACTAGTAATTGCTGTCTAGTGATAAAGAAGTATATAAATTTCAACCATATACTTTTTAAAAATCTCAGTCAAAAACAAGTGACAGAGGCTCACCTACATCAATCCTATAGATTTTGAATTAAAAGTTAAACTCGGTACTCTTTCACTCTTTATCTTACTACACACACACACCGAATTGTTGACAATGAATGCTATGTAATCCACCATTTTGTTGAACATGAATTGTCTATGGCTATAAATTGTTACCATGAATTAGCCAGTTACGAGGATCTGGTTAATTTCATTTGGCAAAAGCTTAATGAAACAATATTATCTGAAACAGCATACATAGTGTTTTAGAAAAATCAATATCATTTTGTAATCTAATAACTTGACCAATTCGATGTTTAATGTTTAAATGCCTTTTCTATACCTGAAAAGAAAAAAATTAAACAGAATTTTGACTTATTTCGCCACATGCCATTAAGATTTGAGATCATTTCAATGAGAAATCACTATGATGTCATTGGAAATGTGTTCAAGCTCTCGCCACGCGATTACATTCACCTGATAGGGTCCTATCTATGGGTCAAATAGAACTGTTTGACATTTAAACTGTATACTTATACTAAATTGAATTGTTTTAAATAGAACTGTTTAATCACTTGTGTAAACAAATAACTGATGTTTAATTTAATTGTTTGAGATACATATCAATACTTGGGACAATTTAAATTTGTTGACATGCTAAACTGAATTGCTTAAAATAGAACTGTTTGAAGTAAATAGAATTATTCATATTAGATAGAAATAAGTGAAACCATTTAATTATATGCAAAAAAAATTAGCTTTGGCTTGTTTAAAAATGTTATTTGCAAAATGTGTTTAGAAATCATATTGAATGTTTATGTATAAACAGGATTTGGCATTAACTAACCTACAATGGTTGATATGCCATAAAACCAAACCAAAATCAATGTAATACCATAAATAAACAATGTAGTCTAAACCTTTGTGTAACTTTCTGTGTTTACTTGGATTTTCATACTAATATTTGTACATATTATCTTAATTAATAGCATTTGTTTAGGTAAAGTCTATGCAGGGACACTTTGGAAAGGTATGAACCACCTTATCTTCCAAGTTATGATCTAAATAGTACTACTGCTGTTCTACAAGCATGGCTTTGGCATTAAATAGCTCACAAAGGTTGATATGCCCTTAAAAAGCAAAGATAGAAGAATGAATGAGAATTGGTTAAGTTGTTAGATTATGAAATTATATAAATTTTTCTGAAATCTATGATACATTTAAAATGATATCGAATCAAAAGAAAAAAAAAACTTGTATATCTCTCCACTTAGATTGAGGATTTATTTATATAGAAAGAGAACAAGTTTTCTTTTCTCAAATTGAAATATTTCCTTTTCGTGTGTGCATCTGTATACATTGTTTGCTCCATGTAATTTCTCTTTTAGTTGTCAGTATTCAATTGGAGATGGTAAGTTCTAATGTGTATTACCATTCTTACGTCACAGAAATCCTGTACACCATTTAATTGGTTAAGTAGGGAAAAAATCATTTACAATTCTTTCTTATATTTGAAGTCTGCAGACTGAAACACTATCAAACGAATTCTGATCAACAAGTAATTATATAATGATCTAATTTTTGCATGTCTGCATATTAGCATAATGCATAAAAAGTGGCACATCATAGTGTGATTGTTGTTAGAACAACAGTATCAAAATAAATCTTAATAAAACAATTTTTTATCCAGTTTGCAATTTACTGTAATTATTTGTGTGCATCTATATGTTCCTGGACACTATACAATATAATTATAATAATAAATGCACTATTTTTTTTCAGTCCAAAAGTTAAGGATACATATTATATATGAGAACTATATAATTAACTTTTTTTTCTACTACATGCCTCACCATAATTGATAGAAAATGACCAAAAGTAACTGGTATCTCTAGTCCAAACTAATGTGTTTTGCACTGTTACAGAGAAATATCCACTGTAATATGTGTTTGTTTATAATTTTGTTTCTTCTAATATGAGTTTATTTTCATTACAAGCTTGTTACTTTTTTGTGTGAACATGCCTTAGCATTTGTCCTTAATGCTATGTAAATTTTGTATTTTAAGACATAACATAAACTATAAATTCTTATTTTTTATACAAACCAATAAAAAAATTGAACAAATGCTAAATTTAAGTTCAATTTAACTGCTACAAATTTAAAAAGTCAATGTGTATTATACACAAGAATTTCTGTTTTGCAGAATTTCATTATCCAAAGCCTAGCATGTATGTTATACATAAATAATTATAGTAGTCATTAAATGTTACCCTTTTCTTTAATCTCATCAATACCATTAGGAATATTTATTTTGAATTCAAATTTCACTGCTGCCTCTGCAAACACTTTTAATGACTGTTTTGTGGGTGGTCTGTCACTGTGCCATGTCTTTTAAAACTAAGCTGTTTATCATGTTTGTACTGGGAGGATTCTTCACATTATTTCCAAAAATTTTCTTGTCTAAAGTTATACATAGATAATTATGATAATAATAATTGTATGAAGTCTGCATTTGTGCTCATCCCAGTCATTATAATTTCTCAAAGGTAATAACCATTAAATGCTAACCATAGAGTAATGACTTTATTTACAATTAGTTATAAATTTTATAAATAGGAAGTGACTCAATATTGAGCTTAATGGACACTGAAGGCAGCTTTTAAGTAAGTAATAAGCATTATAGCTTTTAAGTTCCTGATGATGTATATAATGAATTCATAAAACTGGTAGTACAAAAACAAAAGCAGTGCCACCAACAAAGTGTTCATCAGATGATAACCTTGGAGATCAGGCATAGTTTCAGGACTGAAGCATCTTTGTACTACTAAAGACTGCTGCAACTATCCTAGTCACAATGCTCTGAAAGATTAGAAGGATTTGATTCCTAATATGTCATTTTCATTTTATGGAGGTGCCTGTGGTGTAATGGTTATCGTCGTAGGAAATGGACATGGTGACACGAGTTCAAATCCTGGCCAAGACAAATTGCAATTTACATAGCACTAATACCCTTGGGAAAGGTATGAATCCAATTATTCTCCCTCCAGCTATGGTTAAAGAGTAGGGCAGACTAGTTTCTTCAGCCTTGGTGAGGCAACTAGTCTAGGAGAAGGAAAACTCTGAATTCAAACCTGTTAAACTTTGATTAAAAATTGACCTTGTGTCATATCCTGCCCGAGCAGAGGGATTGGTAAATATGAATATGTCATTTCATTTATTATAGATCACAATTTCTCACTTGTATCAAGTACCATATATACTCAAGTAATGAATAACCCCTAATTTTTAACACAAAAGTATTTATCATATATTGCATGTAATGAACAACCCCTAACTTTTGGTTATGCTAACCTAAAAAAAATATTTCTTTAACATTCAAACATATAAAGAGAAAACATTGAAGCACTTATTTATACTTTCAAAACTACTGTAATACTATCACAATCAATTGACCCAGTCGACTGGGGCTGGAGAATACACCAACTGCATCTCTGCAAAGGGGTAAGACTCCCTCAACAAGTGTCCTGGATATGAAACTAAACCATTTGATGGTAAGGCTTCAGTAATGCTAGAGCTTTGGGAAATGTGGAGTAACCTTTAATTGCAAATGCTCCCAGGTCCACTCTGTCCCGGAGTGGTAGCACCTGATAGGGTCCTATCTATGGGTCAAATAGAACTGTTTGACATTTAAACTGTATACTTATACTAAATTGAATTGTTTTAAATAGAACTGTTTAATCACTTGTGTAAACAAATAACTGATGTTTAATTTAATTGTTTGAGATACATATCAATACTTGGAACCATTTAAATTTGTTGACATGCTTAACTGACTTGCTTAAAATAGAACTGTTTGAAGTAAATAGAATTATTCATATTAGATAGAAATAAGTAAAACCATTTAACTATGTGCAAAAAAAATTAGCTTTGGCTTGTTTAAAAATGTTATTTGCAAAATGTGTTTAGAAATCATATTGAATATTTATGTATAAACAGGATTTGGCATTAACTAACCTACAATGGTTGATATGCCATAAAACCAAACCAAAATCAATGTAATACCATAAATAAACAATGTAGTCTAAACCTTCGTGCAACTTACTGTGTTTACTTGGATTTTCATACTAATATTTGTACATATTATCTTAATTAATAGCATTTGTTTAGGTAAAGTCTATGCAGGGACACTTTGGAACAAAGTTACTGCAAGATTAGACCTCAAAACAAGGTAAGCTTTGACATTTCAAAAACATCTTATGTAATAAAGTACCCATTGTTTTTGATATGAAAAATGTCTTAAAAGTTATTCATTACATGAGTATGTACAGTATATTTTTCTACATAATGTGTAACAGTGGAGAGGGAGTGACTTGATAGTTTTACTACTATTTATTGGTTTGAAGGACCAAACATACCACCAAGCTACTTCAACTAATCAATAGACTACAGCTTCTAGTTTAAAGGAGTTGTGTTACTGTCAGTCAGTTTCAGCATCAGTTATCTTTAGATTAGAGACTATTCATTCTGCTTCACATAAGGTCTTTTCTTTTACTTCTTGTAGTCTGCATTCTTGAAGCTGATCCATCTACAACTTGAAAATCTAGACTGTCTGAAACAGCTGTTGTTTCCAGGTTGTCTGTATTGCTTCTCCAATTTTAACAAGACCTCCCTGTCAGTTAGGGCTGTAGAATAAACCTACTGTGTAGAGGAGTAAGACTCCACCCACTAATAAGTGTCCTGGGTATGCACTAAAATGAATCTAATGGTGAGGTTCCAGTCCTAGAGCTTTACGGAATGTGGAGTACCCCTTCACTGCCACTGTCCCCAGGTCCACTCTCCCCTACACCTCAGTGTAGTAGCTATTGATAGGGGAGCCTTTGGGTCACCCTTGACTAAGGTCGCAAACTTTACTTACTTACTACAATACTTGTAACCACTTCACTGTGTGCAAAAAAAATGATTAATATTGAATAGAATTATTAGTATTAGATAGCAATAATTAAAACCATTTAACTGTATAAAAACAATAGCAATACAAGTTTCCAAACAAATTAGTTCTAACTTATTTAAGAATGAAATTACCTAGAAACTATTCACTTATAATCATATATGTATATCCATTTAAATGTTTGCAAACAAATGACTGATGTTACATTGTTACTGTTACATAGCAATACTTGAACCTATTTAACCGTGTGCAAATAAATCATATATATTTAATATATATGTAAAAACAGTATTTAGCATTAAATAACCAACAATGACTGATATGCCATCAAACCAAACCAAACCCAGTTACCATTACATTCACTTTCAGATTAATACCCTTGAGAAAGTTATGAACCCTTTTATCCGCCCCCCCCCCCTCTATAGGTTAAATAGCACTACTACTGTCTTTTTATAAGTATGACTTGGGCATTAAATAACCCATGAAGGTTGAAATGTCATTAAACAAAGAAAACATTGAAAATATAGTCATTACAATTAAACATTTCAAATTAACCAAATTTTGACATTAAAAGACTCATAAGGAGTTGATATGTCATTAAACGAATAAGCCAACCAAACTGCAGCACCATCAGAAATGTGACACAACTGCTGCCCTATACTCTTCAGGAGTCAGTAGTAAAGAAGTACTTAGCAGGAGGGTAGACTTAATAGGAGTCACTCAGAAATCCTGATAAGTGGAGTGTGGCTGAATGTTTACTGTAGGTATTTATTCTATCAACTTCTACAACCTCCAATCAGTAAAACTGGATTATTTAAGTTTTCGAATTTAATACAGGTTGTTTGGAAAATAATTATTTTATTTCTTTCGTAATCACATTTATTGGTGTTGCGGAGAGAGTTGCCATTTTCTTTTTTGACATGGGGGGGAACTTCTGTCTACAGCATTTCTACCTTTGATCATGTCAATTCTTGTTAGTCAACTTGAGTAAAGCTTCATCTAACCAACTACAGTGATATGAAGCTATGTGTAGATCAAAATAGAGTAATGAACTATAAACTCTTTGTCCTGAGTATGACACTCCATTACATCCATTAGTGAGACTTCAGTTCTGGAACTCTCAGGAGTACAAGGGTCATCACTTCATTGTCATTACTCCTAGGTTCACTCTGACTTGGAATGGTACTACCTATTAGAGTCCCATCTGTAGACCAAGTAGACCAGTTTAAAAATCATTAGTATTTGACAGGAATACTTAAAATCATGCAAACATGATTTATCATTATTATTATTATTATCAAATAGAAATGGTAACTTGAAACCATATAATTGCTTGAAAATCATTAGTGTTTGACAGGAATACTTAAAACCATGCAAACATGATTTATTATTATTTAAAACTTGAAACATGAGGAGTCACCCTGGCATAATGGCTAATGTGATGGACAATAGCATCATAGCAGGTTCAAACTCCAGTTATGCTATTACATTCTCTTTCAGGCTAATACCCTTGGGAAAGGTATGAGCCCCCTTATCCCCCTGCAATGGGTTAAATAGCACCACTATTGTTCCTCTATAAGGATGGCTTTGGCATTAAATAACCCACAAAGGTTGATATGCTATTAAAAACAAAGAAACAAACCATATAAATATGTGCAAGTTATTTGTATTAAAAAAAATAACTTTTGTCTGCATTTAAAGGAAATTTTTCTCAACAAAATTTGGTCCTCTAAATTCAAGGGGGTATCCTTGTGGTGTAATGGTTAAAGCGATGGACTGCGGAATCCTAGTAAGCGAGTTTGTACTCCAGTCGTGCTATTACATTCACTTTCTGGCAAATACCTTGGGAAAGGTATGAACCCCCTTATCCTCCCAGCTATGGGTTAAATAGTACCACTACTGTTCTTCTAGGAGAATGGCTTTGGCATTAAATAACCTACAAAGGTTGATATGCCATTAAACAAAGAAACCAAACCAAGCCTAAATTCAAATCATAATTCAGAATTAAGCTATCATGTCAGGTTTTTTAAAGTTATTCTCATTTAAATGTTATATACACAATGTTATTGGAAACAAACTTCTCAAACTCAGTAAATACTTTTAAATCATATTCATTATAATGTAACCAGTTTAAAAAACTAAGCATTTCAATAAGAAAAAAAAGTCTCTTTTTAAGTAATAGAACATATGTTCTCAATATATTCAACTTAGGCATTGGTCAATAGCATTCAAAATTCTTAGAGATATTTACTCTTGCACTTTTAGCAGATGCTGGTCTGCTACTGTACAAACCAGCAGTAATCATTCGTATTTAGGTTGAAGTACCTTTAGTACCCATTGGTCTAGTGAGTAGAGTGTTCACCAATGACCAGGGTTCAATCTCTAGTCAAGTCATACCTAAGACACAAAAAAATGGTACTTGATGCCAACACTCAGCATTATAAGGTACGTATCAAGGGTAAAGTGGAGCAATCCAGGGAATGGAATAGTGCCCTACCTACACCTCGGTGTAGTAGCTAATGAAAAGGGAACCTTCAGGTCACCTACTTTACTTACTATCTTTAGTATCTAGTTTCTATCATCAAAATATCTTAGTGAAACCTTTTTCTCCATGCTGATCGTTAATCTCACACAGATTAGGTGAAAAAATTGAGATGAGAATACAATACTATTTTATTTTTTTGTTGCATTTGTCTATTAAATCAGCATTGTTTTCAGTTCTATGAGACCCAAGAAAGCTCTGAACAATTCATACAAATGAATCTCATGCTGCTAGCTCAATGGATTCAGCTTATCACTGAATTTGCTCTCAGACCTAAATTCTCTAATTTTAGGTCCTATGAAAATGTTTTGTTTTACTTTTCTGTGTGCCAAATCTACAATTGTAAATGATGCTTTTATGAAGTTCTTACTAAGGTTGAGTTTGATGTATGTATTTGCTCAACTCCTCCGATACAAGCAGAATACAACAGCAAGTCAATTTTTATAAAGCTGAATTCAACTGGTTTGAATACAGAGTTTTCCTTCTCCTAAACTAGTTTCCTTACCAACACTCAAGAATCCAGTCTGCACTACTATCTACCCATAGCTGCTAGGAGAACAGAAGGATTCATGCCTTTCTCAAGAGCATTAGCATGAAACCCAAACAATCTCATCCAGTATTTGAACTCAGATTGCCAATTCTGTTTCTTACTAAAATAACTATTATGCTGGATGTAGAAGAGTCAAAAGAGAAACATTTAGGAGTCAACCAGTGGCATATGATGTTCCTCTTACAAAATCCTGATATGCTAGAACAATTCTAAATAGAAATTCAGAATCAACTTGTTCAAGTTAGTCTAAAATGTTTTTACCTTAGAAGAAAAAACTTCGTTAACCAGTGTTATCAGAAGTTATTTTAAACCATGTAGGAATGATCCCTCTGGTATCTTTTGGAGGAGTCCTTTTGATGATGGTTGGTTGTTTTGTTTTACAGCATATCAACCCTTTTCAGATCATTTAATGCCAAATTTCAAACAATTCACTTCAGTATAAATATAGTTTTTGTTTACAAACAGTTAAATGTCATAACAGATCTATTCCAAACAATTCAGTTTAGTATAAGTATACAGTTTAGTTCTATCTAAAAACAGCAGTTTAGCTTAGCATAAGAATGCAGTTTCAATGTCAAAACAGTTCTATTTCAAGCCATTTAGTTTAGCAAAAGTTCAGTTTTATTTGACCCATAGATAGGACTCTATCAGGTGCTACCACTCTGAGCCAGAGTGAACCTGGGAGTGATGACAATAAAGGGGTACTCTGCATTCCCCAAAGCTCCAGCATTACTGGAACCTCACCATCAGGTTGTTTAGTGTCATATGCAGGAAATTCGTTGGGGAGGTCTTACCCCTCTACAGAGAAGCAGTTGATGTATTCTGCAGCCCCAGCGGACTGGGCAGCTTCTTGGTGAAGTGACTAACATACTGGACTGCAACATTGTAATAAGTAAATTTGAACTCCAGTTACACTATTGCATTCATTTTCCGACTAATACCGTTGGGAAAGGTATGAACCCCCTTATCATCCGAGCTATGGGTTAAATTGTACCACTACTATCTTTCTACATTCACTTTCAGACTAATACCGTTGGGAAAGGTATGAATCCCCTTATCATCCAAACTATGGGTTGAATAGTACCACGACTATCTTTCTACATTCACTTTCAGACATACCCTTGAAAAAGGTATGAATCTTATCTCCCTAGCTATGCGTTAAATAGTACCACTACTGTTCTTCTACATAAATGGCTTTGGCATTAAATAAACCATGAAGGTTGACATGCCATTAAAGCAAAGAAACTAAAAGCATATAATTGCTTTCCAAAAACAAAAATGATTGACTTCAACAATAAATAACCCAGTACAAGTTGGTATGTCATCAAACCAACTAACTAACAATAACAGCCTGAATTATTGTTATCTACTGGCAGTCTCCTAAACCAGCCCTCCCAATCAGCTAGGACTGTAGAATACACTGATTGCATCTCTGTAGGCAGAAAGTAAGACCCCTGTCCCCAATGAGTGTCCTGGATATGACACTAAAACATCTGATGGTAAGCCTCTGGTCTGCAAGTTGTCGGGAATATACAGTACCCCTTCAATTCCATTGCTCCCAGGTCCTTTCTATGGGTCAAATAGAACCGTTAGACGTTTAAACTGTGTACAAACAAAGGACTTCTACAAAATTGAATTGTTGGAAATAGGACTCTCTGATCATTTAACTATATGCAGAGTTGCGCAGTGGAAGCGTGCTGGGCCCATAACCCAGAGATCCGTAGATCGTAACTACGCTCTGCTACCATTGTTAAAAACAAAGAACTCGGACTTTAACTCTCTGCATACGGAGACGCCTTTCTTACACCCTCCTTCTTACACTCGCACATAAACCAATATGGCCGTTTTGTTTACTTCCGGTCATCAAATAATGCCTTCTCTTCTCGAGAGTATCAGGGGAGATAATTTGCACACTTAACACAAATGACTGATGTCTAATTGAATTTTTAGTAATACATAACAAAACTTGAAATCTTTCATCTGTGCGTAAATGAATCAGAATGTTGGACAGAATTATTAGTGATAAATAGTAATACTTGAAACTCTTTAACTGTACCTAAATTGTAATATTGGTATAACATAGCAATACTTGAAACCATTTGACTGCATGCAAAAAAATGAGCTCAGGCTCATTTTAAAATCTTACCAACAAAAGGTGTTTACAAATCATATATTTAATATATATGTATAAAGAGGATATGGCATTAAATAACCTCCGATAGTTGATATGCCATAAAACCAAACCTAAACCAATCACAGCTGGTTTAAATTTAGTTGCCCAACTAAAGCTTGAGAGCCCAGTCTTTGCTACCATTTATCCATAGCTGGGAGTGAGACATTGGCATAAAGTGAAATGCTAACACCCTCATCTAGAATTTGAAATTGGCTTGCTGAGTCTATTTCCTACTGTGATAATCACTCTACCACTTACATCTCTATCATTATCCAAAAGGCCTGCCAATAGCACAGATTCCTTTGACTCTTCCTCACCATCTGTCCCTATCGGTCATTGATCTTGTCAGGTCTGCTAGATGGCACCGAGTGTCTGCATAGAGCTGATGAATGTAAGTCTTTGCTGGTCAGCCAACAATGTGTGTCCATATGTAGGAGTCCATAGGAGAATATTGCTTAGGAAATAAACACAACAATATGACTTCAAAACCTGGACAAGGCTGTTTACATTCACATTTCACATCCTTGGAAAATGTATAAATCCTTTTCTTCTTCCCTAAGCTATGAGTAAATTGTTGGGCAGACTGGGTTCTTTAGCCTTGGTATGGCAACTGGCCTGGGAGAAGGGAAAACTCTGAATTCAATGGGGCTAGCAAATTCACCTCATAAAAACTAAAACTGTTGCAACATTACAGACATCACTGCCTAATATTTCTCAAGGAATCTGACAAATACTGTTGATACACATTCAAATGTAAAATTGAACATTTTTTTTCCAAACAACCTGACATTTTCCAGTGTCAATAGATTATTCAGTACAAAATTTAAAACATCTTTATTTAATAAGTGTGTGTATTTACCCAACCCCTTTGCTATAGACAGGATGCGACACAGTCAATTTTTATGCAAAGCGTAGCTGGTTTGAACTTGGTTTTCCTTCTCCTAGATTGGTTGCCCAATGAAAGCTAAAGAGCCCAGTCTGCCTTACTCATAGAGGAAATGGCTTTATGCCTTTCCCAAGGACATTGGTGTGAAAGTGAAATGAAAACAGCCTCATTGAGGATTTGAACTTGGGTTGCCTATTCCATTTCCTATAAGAATAACCACTATGCAATGAACACTTGCTAATGTCAGTAAGCAATATGAATTGGAAATAAGGAATAAGCCTCCTCTAAAATACAAACCCTCATCTCTTTCCCTCTGTCTTAACATGACAGCTACCTTACTGATTTACTCATAGCTGAGGGAATAAGAGATGGATTCATGCCTTTTCTAAGGGTGTGAAAGGCATTAGTGAAATACAAACAGCCTCGTCCAGGTTTTGAACTCAGGTCGGTAATTCCATTTCTCCAATGATAATCTTTACACTAAGTATGCCTTAATTGATTTTTTTAGTTTAACATACTCTTTATTTCAATTGTATTATACAAACTTTTATTCACATAGATATTAATTGATAGGAGAAGATTATAGATAAAATGAACAATTGAAGATGATTGCATTTACTTAAACAAATTTTTTCCTAAATTTTTTTCCCTAAAAAATGTGAATAAATTTCAGTTAAACATCATTTTAAAAAATCTTCTACTTTTAATTTTTTCAATACTTATAGTTTATAGGCTTTGTCACCTATTAGACTATTTCAATGCATTTCAGTTGATCACTTGGCAATAATTTGGATTATTTCTCTTATATGAATCAGTATAGTTTGGTTTGATTTCTTTCTTTAATGGCATATCAATCTTTGTGAGTTATTTAATACTAAAAACATCCTTGTAAAAGAACAGCAATGAAACTATCTAACCCATAGCTGGGGAGACAAATGGAATTCATACCTTTTCTAAGGTTATTAGTCCAAAAGTGAATATAATAGTAAAACTGGAGTTTAAACTTGCTTACTTGGTGGCTACAGCCCAGTAATTTAGCCATTATGCCACAGGGATTTCCCATATACATTATGCCATAGATATATGTTAAATATATATGTACAGGAATCCTTGATTAGTGCAGATAATTAATCTCGCAATGTCATTATATATATCAAAACAGCACTAATCAGACCTAAAAAAAAAAAAAAAAGTGGGAATTATAATAATTAATTCTGCAAAATAAAAATTAAAAAACATTTATTTGATACTTAGAAAAGTAATTTAAGCCAGATTTTTTTTAATGAAAATTCAATCTAAAGTCAATTCAACACTGATTTTTTTATTTAAAGATGCACCCAAAGTTAATTGAATTGTGTTGTTTTTTTTTTCTTATCTGAAAAACAATTTCTTAGAGCAATCAATTTGCTTGTCCAAATAGCAATAAACATTCATATTTCCCTCAAAATTTGGATCTATTTCAAATAGATATATTTTGTCTTCTCAATTGTCAGAACCAATTCTTTCATTTCTTTCACTGTAATTTCCTTGGAAATGTTTTCTTCTACTTCATTTTTTCCTTTCTTCTGCTTCATATGCTTGTTGATGTTTGATTCCAAGAAGACCTTTAGGTCCAGTCGGCTAGGGCTGCAGAATACACTGACTGCATCTCTGCAGAGGGGTAAGACCCCTGCCACCAATGAGTATCTTTGATATGGCACTAAACAATCTGATGGTGAGTCTTCAGTAATGCTGGAGCTTTGGGGAATGTGGAGTGCCCCTTCATTGCCATCGCTCCCCAGGTCCACTCTAGCTCGGAGAGGTAGCACCTGATAGGATCCTATCTATGGGTCAAATAGAACTGTGTACTTATACTAAACTGAATTCTTTGAAATAAAACAGTTTTGACATTTAACTGTATGTAAACAAAAACTGTACTTATGCTAAACTGAACTGTTTGAAATAGAACTATTTGATCATTTAATTGTGTGTAAGCAAATGACTGATGTTTAATTGAATTGTTAGTGATTCATAGCAATACTTGAAAGCATTAAACTGTGTGTAAACGAATGATTAATAGTAAATAGAATTATTCGTATTAGATAGAAATAAGTGAAACCATTTAACTCTGTGAAAAAAAAGTGAACTTACACTCATTTAAAAATGTTATCCACAAAATATGTTTAGAAATCATATATTTAATATATATGTATAAAAGAATTTGGCATTAAATAACCTACAATGGATATGATACTAAACAATCTGATGGTGCGGTTCCAGTAATGCTAGAGCTTTGGGTAATGTGGAGTACACCTTCTTTCCCGTCGCTCCCAGGTCCACTCTGATCCAGAGTGGTTACACCTGATAGGGTCTTATCTATGGGTCAAATAGAACTAAACTACATACTTATGCTAGATTGAACTGCTTAAAATAGAACTGTTTTGTTATTTATTTAAACTACGTACTTATGCAAAACTGAATTGTTTGAAATGAAAATGTTTTTGTATACTAAACTGAATTGTTTGAAATAAAACTGTTTTGACATTTAACTTTGTGTAAAAAAAACTATACTTATACTAAACTGAATTGTTTGAATTAGAACTGTTTGACTAAACTGAATAGTTTGAAATAGAAATTTTTTTAACAATTAAACTGTGTACTTATGTTAAACTGAATTGTTTGAAATAGAACTGTTTGTATAAAAATGGATTTGGCATTAAATAACCTACAAAAGTTGATATACCTTAAAAAACCCAAACAAACAAACTCCAAATCCCTATCATTAAAGCCAAGGTCTCTTCCAATCATAATAATTTCATTGAGGACGACATTGATAAGATTACTAAAACTACCAAAATGAATTGTATATTCAAGCAAAAGATTCTGCCAAACTGCTTTCATACAAGTGACTGTGACTTCTTCTCATGACTCATGAACATTTGCAACTGATTGTTTAATATTGCTTCAAGAATTCATTCAGAATTATTGCATTCTTACTGTTGTAAATTTAACTGCCTGGGAGAAAGTTCTTTGCAAATAATAAGCCCTGAATGTTGAAATTTACAAGAGAAAAAAAAAGCAGGATTATTTCATTATTGAAAATTTTAAAGACTACATAACTCATTGTTATTCAACACAAATAGCACCTAAAAATTATATGGAAGCAATAAATTTCAGAGAATTGGCAGGTTGCTATGCAACAAGAAATTAAAGCTCTAACAGAAAAAGACACATATGAATTAGTGTCTGTATCTAATATTTCATATTTCACACCTTTTAACATGCACACTCTAACTTGGAGTGATAGTACCTGTTAGGGTCCAATAGAACGGTTTAATCTTTTTATAGGGATTATTATTAATATTAAGTAGTATTATTAGTTTTAAATAGCAATACTTGAAAACATTCAACTGTGTGTAAACAAATGATTAATATTAGATAGATATTTTAGTATTAGATAGCAATACTTGAAACCATTTGTGTGCAAACAAATGAGCTCTAATTTGGTTGAAAATAAAGTTACCTAGAATCTATTCACTTAAAAATCATATAGGAGGTGCATATGATAAGTTTCCAGACTTTTTTCAAATGGGCATTTAAAATTATCATAGACTCTGGAAAATTCAGTATGTTATTGCAATACATCTTTTGAGATGACTGACCAATTTTTATGATTTCAGCTTTAAATGAACAGCTACACAGCAAGTGGAATACACCCTACTAAAGCCTGATTATCACAGCTGGTGAATTTCAAAAATGCAATCTGGACATGAGGACACTTTAGAAGAATGATATGCAATAAAATTCTGTTTTAAACTTGGAAAAAATGCCACAGAAACATATGGAATGCTTCAGACTGCTTTTGGAGCATCTTGCATGAATCAAGCATCAGTTTTTGAGTAGCATAAGAGATTCAAGGAAGGCAGGGAGTCTGTGAGGGATAATGAGAGGTGTGGGAGGAGTAAGGAATTCAATAGACCAGAGTTGATTAGCCAAAGGGTTAGGGTTACTATGTTGAGGTTTTAAGGGAGTTCAGGAAGAGATTCCATCAGAAGAGGCCAGCACTCTTCAAATAGGGTCAGTGGCATTTCCACCAGGACAATGCATCAGTCCACAACTCCATCCTTGTCACAGACTATTTGATAAGGTGGGTATCAAGACAGTTCCTCAGCCTCTCTATAGTCCAGACGTTGCTCCCTGTGACTTTTGGTTATTCCCTAAGCTCAGAGGCTGTCGTTATGAGACAATTGAGGAGATGAAAGAGGCTGTGATGAAGGTCATTGACACGCTCACACAAGAGGACTTCCATGGGGCCTTCCAAAAGTTGTTGGAACCGTACAACAAGTGCATTGCAGCGTGAGGAGATTACTTCGAAGGGGACTAGAGTTTCATGTGTGTACTATCAATAAAAGTGCCCATACGAAAAAAGTCTGGAAACTTATCATATGCACCTCGTATATATATATATGTATATATATATATAAAACCGGATTTGTCATTAAATAAGCATCAAGGGTTTATATGTCATTAAACCAAATATTCTAACCTGACCAAGCATACATTTATCAAATCTTAAACCGCACATAGCAGAGAATGGTCACAATTTATTTTTGTGCAATAATCTAAACTACAGTGATCAAGGTATTCCTTTGTGTATGTGTGTCTTTTTGAGAGAGAAAGAAAGACAATATGAAAAATCAAATTGATCTGTTTTAATATAAGGATAGCTTCTAAAAACAACTTCCCTTTTCTCATACAGTCAAATTTCGTTCCAAACCTTACTCATATATGTATGTGTATATAATTTGTTGTGTAATAGAAATAGGAAGAATGATCTCAATCAGTGGTTTGTATTCCTAAGAAGCAAAGTATGCATTGCTTACCCTATAAAAACTATTCAGTACAAAACTAAAAATATATTTTTAAGTTTAACAATTTTTATTTCAGTTGTACTATACAACACTTTAGGGAGATTCAGTAATTTTATACCTATTGTAATAAGTTGATATTTGCTTTTGAAAATCTGTACCTCTGATATGTAAAAATCAACATACAGTAATCTCTTTCCACAATAAAATGATATGACACTTCCCAAGAAATATGGTGTAAATTTGAGTACTAACTTTTGCTATGGAATATCGTGGTGTTCTTTACAAGTCTCAATAACTGCTCCTGCTTATTTGGCAAAAGAGAAAGTGGGCCAATACAATGTTTTTCGATATTTTTTGCCAGCAATAATTTTTTTGTTTAAGTTGAATTGATTACTTTCTATCATAGTTCAGTTGAATTGATTATTTATAATCATAGTTCAGTTGAATTGATTATTTATAATCATAGTTCAGTTGAATTGATTATTTATTATCATAGTTCAGTTGAATTCATTACTTATTATCATAGTTCAGTTGAATTCATTATTTATTATCATAGTTCAGTTGAATTCATTATTTATTATCATAGTTCAATTGAATTGATTACTTATTACCATAGTTCAGTTGAATTCATTATTTATTATAATAGTTCAATTGAATTCATTATTTATTATCATAGTTCAGTTGAATTAAATAATTATTACTATAGTTCAGTTGAACTGATTACTTATATTTCTTGAATGATAACTTTAACCCAAGTAATTTAATAATACAAATACAAATCATTATTATCATTCAATTCTGCTGAATTTTTGTTTTAAAAGTTATACTCAGAGATTAATCATTGTAAACACAAACATTTCTTATTTGTATTAAATAAGACACATTTATTTTTGTCTAAGATCATAACAATGTTATTTGCTTAACCCAGCATATTTTTTAAGATATGTCACTGGTATATATTTTCTATTTGTGGCAAATTTAGGGAGACTCAGTGAATTTAGACCTTTTGTAATGATAACTTGAAACTCATAAGCAGATGTTAGCCATTGAAATTCTGTGTCTCTAATATGTAATCTATTGGGCTGAAGAAGGTTTGGTGGTTATTTTGTTGGTTATGGCAGTCATTGTTATTGGTCTATGGGGATGACTTTGGGTTTTTGGCATCTGACTTCTTCTTCTTACCCCATTAACTTGTCATCTTCTTTGTGGAAGAGTGCAAGAGAATTTAAGGAAGGAAGGAAAGAGATGAAGATACTTTTTAACTCTAACTTTATTTTAGGGGTGAATGACTATTCTCTACCCCAGAAAGTTTTCTTGAACCAGTAGATGTAGTTGCATCTCCAAGAAATGATGTTAAAATATATTAGAATTTTCAATAGAATATTGAATTCAACACTTCTTATCATAGTTTTAGTTAAGTTGATTACTTCTTATCATAGTTCAGTTGAATTCAACCCTTCTTATTATAGTTCAGTTGAACTGGTAACTTCTTATTATAGTTCAGTTGAATTCAACACTTCTTATTATAGTTTTAGTTGAATTCATCACTTCTTATTATAGTTTTAGTTGAATTGATTACTTCTTATCATAGTTCAGTTGAATTCATGACCTAATGTCATCATTGAAAGACTATATTAATAACTTAAATAATTTAACAATGCAAATAGAAGTTTCGCCACTGGTCCGGAAGACCTGGGTTCAATCCCAGGTCGTGTCATACCAAAGACTTTAAAAATGGTACTTGATGCCTCCTTGCTTAACACTCAGCAATATAAGGTACGTATCAAGGGTAAAGTGGAGCAATCCAGAGAAAGGAGTAGCACCGTCCCCTACACTTTGGTGTAGTAACTATTGAAAAGGGAGCCTTCTGGTCACCCTCAACTACGGTCGCCAACTTTACTTATAATTCAATGGTATAAACTTTTTGGAATTTGATAAATTTAGTTTTGAAAGTTATGCTCTGAGGTTAATAATTGAAAACTCAACCATTTCTAAATTATCTAAAATTATTCATTATTATCTTAAATGGTGACAGTGTTATTTATTCAGTATATTTTTTAAAACACGCCACTGTTCTCAATCAATGTAGTTCATTTATGGTCTGACTTTTTTCTTTAAATATTCATTTTCATTTAAGAACTATATTATCAAATTGCAGTGCATATATATTTACCAACCTCTCCATGCAAGCAAGATGCAAGACAAGGTCAATTTTTAAGCAAACTTTAACAGGTTTGATTTCTAAATTTTTCCTTCTCCTAGACTGGTTACCATACCAAATTTAAAGAAATCAGTCTGCCCTACTATTTACCCATAACTGGAAGGAGAATAATTAGATTCATATCTTTCCCAAGGGTATTAGTGCGATGTGAAATGCAGACAGTTTCATCCAGGATTTGAACTCGGATCACCATGTCCATTATGATGGTAACCATTACATCACCAATGCAGTACATTGGCTATTATTATTCTCTAAGCTTACTTTAATTTGGCTCAATGCCACAACTGTGGTATATCCAATGAAAATAAAACTTACTACACACTAGTAGACTAACATGCCAACCATTACTCAGTGACAAAACATTTCTCTAATTTTTTTCTTGAGTTGCAACTGGGAAATGGAAGCATTTAACTTTAATTTGCCACCAGTTATGGATTAAATAGCACAATTACTATCTTTCTACATGGATGGCTTTGGTATTAAATAAACCATGAAGGTTAATATGCCATTAAATAAAGAAATAAAACTTTGATTTGATTTCCATGCAACTAATATAACATGAGTTATCTCCCTTGAATCGTATGAGCCAAAAGAAAGACCGATCTTTTCTTCCTTGGTGTAAGTTATAAAATATGTTTTGTAGGCCATGAACTTGAATTAGAATGTTCACAACATTATCTTGGATATTTTGATAATTCAAACACCAGCCTCTCTTCAGAGGTTTGATTAATCTTTAACAATAAAAAAAATCTGAATATTTGTATTCAAAATCTCATATTGTCTAACAAATAAAAAATATCGCTAATCTACAGAATTTATTTGTAGTGTATGTCCTTTGGTGTCTAAGTTTACAGTAAAGTTTTTCACTAATAAGTAGGACAATTCTAGAGATTTAAAATACCTAATAATACATTCTGATGTTCCTACAAATATATTTTAACTCTTTAGTGTTTGAATTTAAAAGAATAAACATTTACACACACACACACACACACACACACATTCCTTATTTATTTTTTTGCTGCCTACCAGAAGATTGATATTCACAAAACTTGAGTAGAAGGAAAACTATGGTTGGTTGTGTTTAACAGCATATCAACCCTTGTAGGTTATTTAATGCCAAAATCCTGTTTATAAATATATATATTAAATATATGAAAATGTAGAGAGATGAAAAAACTCAAGGTCTTTGGAGGAATTAGTCACCATAAGACTGTACATAAATTATTACAATTAGATATGAACACTTGAAACCATATAATTGTGTGCAAATCATTTGTATTAGATGGAATATTTGATACAATATAATTGTGGAAACTAATGATTATTATTGACAAAAATTTCATCAAAATTATTCAATGGAACACGGAAAATATTTACAAATTAAATTTCTATATTAAAAAACCCACAAGGAGTTGATACGCCATTAAATGCACTAAAACAAACCAAACCTTTAATATTTTGCATACATAATTGCAAAGTATTTCTATATTATAAAATATGAATTATATGTTGCATACCTGTTGTGGACTAGTCTCTTATACCTTTCTTCATTAGTAGGTAAATTGGTCCATGACTGCTTATCTATGGCTGATTAGAGTAGTAAGAAAAATTTGTTAGAACAGTCAGATGTTATGAGTAATGATAATACTATGGTGATATCAATGGAGACAATCAGTTCTACCTTTTGAAGACTGAGTGTGTGAACCGTCAAAGCAATCAGCTTCTACAACTAATCTGGATATATAAGTATACTGGAATCTAGATTGTAATGGTATACTAATATATTTTTATGTTGGTGTTAATTTCATCTGTACATAGCCTTGGTATATATTTGACTAACACAAGTCAAAAATGTTTTCCTTTTTTATATCTTATTATTTTTAGAGGATGAGGAGTTAATTAGGTGCAGCAATGGTTGATTGGAGCTATGAGTCCCTGAAATTGAATATTTTTGTATGATATCAGTTGATAAATTTATTTTATAAAGCACAGAAGCTCTCAAGGGCCAAAACAAGAGCTCTTGCGGGTCTCATGTGTAGAGTAGCATTGTCTTTTAACTTACTGCCCTGCCCTACTGGGCTGGGACATACTTCAGCCAGTTGTGTTGCCTGATATGTGGACCAGGTCGGGTGTGTCTTGATTCTGGTGGCAGTTAGTTGAGGCTGTCTGATATGGATTCCGGAAGCCAGCATTCATGTTACACACTCTGAGACTGGTGCTCCTTGAGCCTCAGGGGGCCATCCACTCAGGCTTTAACCTTATCCGGAAGGGTTAGGTTTATCACCTGGTGCCTGAAGCACCCCTTTTTAAGGGAATGCCAATGGGGCTCAAGGCATTTTTGAAACTGCCAGGTGTGTGTGAGCTATTGTCCCACACCTAGTTCCCATATAAAAAGGGCCATGTGCCATACTTGTGCATATGTGGGATGCTTGACAAATATAAGGTTTCATGTGGCTTGCAGGCTATGGAATGTACAAACTTGTATAGATCATTTATTCAAGCTTTTTACATAAGAATTATTAGAAGGTACTATTATAAATATTGCCAAATGATATCCAATCCAGCCAGATATCTCATCATTTAATATCTGGTATCTGGCTGGATATCAAAATCTAAATTCTGTACATCATTAATGAAAACACATTCAAATGTAAAAAAAACATAGTCATCATTATTAGTAGCAATAAAAACTTATTACAAAACATTTTTTTATTCTTTGGTGAAAGACTGAGATTCTGGATGAAAAACTTATTTTCAACATTGGAATCAAATCTTCAGCCTCATAAACACCTGATAAACCAGGGCTTCTCAAACTTTTTACTTGATGTACCCCTTGCAACCAAATTTGATTTCCTTTCACCCACAAATAAATGAATTTAAAATTATTGAAATTTTTTCCTAGTCTCACTCAATGCTATGATGAGGGGGGTTGATTTTTTTTATGTTTTCGGTTTCAAGATTTAATTTTTACAAAATGCAGAGAAGTTATTATAAATGGAATATTGAATCATATAACAACACCTACACCAACAAATGCCGAGCAATACTGAAACTGACTTAACAAGTGAAGCTCTAGATCTCTTTTGCCAGATCTCTTTTTTTTTATAATAATAATTTCATTTTAATTCTATTCATTAATAAGAATTAAATTTTTAACCATTCTATTTTACTTTTTCATTATTTTTCTTTCTTTTTTTAAATCTATATTTTCATTCTTATCATTGAATACTAATCTTTTTTTATAAAAACATTCCATAATCTATTATAAAAAGGGATATTTTAGAATTTACTATTTTTGTAAAATAGTTTGTTTAAAAGATGATTGTTTTTAAATCACAAAAAAAAAGATCCGAATCTTTTCAATTAGAACCAGATTGTTCATTGATTTAAATGACCTGTATGCTTTGACCTGTTCATATGGGAGGAAATGAAATATTACTAGAGGTCATCACTCCCATTCTGGTGTACAATATCTAGCAACTATTTTACATGATCCAGTGATTTTTGTTCTCCTGTTATAAAGGGATGTATCCTAGTAAATTAATCTTATGTGGACCTCTATGCTTTTATTCACTCTGCCAAAATTTTATTCATCCCCAAACATGGTAGGTTTCATCTATTGTAAGTCGGAAAAAAAATCATTATTGTCAACAACTTTGAACAAGTAAAGGGAAAAAATTATACCAAAAACTCCAGCTTTGGTCAACAAGTTTGTCATTTTTCAGGATAAAGATAAAAGCCTCATCATCATCCTCAAGGCATGCCTATAGCACAGATTCCCTTGACACTCTTTCACTGTCTGTCCCTATCAGTCATTACTTCTGGCAAGTCCTCTAAATGGCATCCTGTGTCAGCACAGATTTGATGAATGTAAGTTTTTGCTGGTCAGCCAATACTGGTGTGTCTGTAGGAATCCATAGGGAACATTGCTTATGAGTTGTTCCTTACTTCCCCACCATTGCCAAGCACATTTTATCGTATTTGAATGGTTTGTGAGATTGAAGGTACTATTTACCAACCCCTCCGCTCGGGCAGGATATGACACAAGGTCAATTTTTAAGCGGAGTTTAACAGGTTTAAATTCAGAGTTTTCCTTCTCCTAGACTAGTTGCCTCACCAAGGCTGAAGAACCTAGTCTGCCCTGCTATTTACCCATAGCTGGAGGGAGAATAATTGGATTCATATCTTTCCCAAAGGGTATAAGTGCTATGTAAAACGCAATCAGTCTCATTCAGGATTTGAACTCGTGTCGCCGTGTCTATTTCCTATGACGATAACCATTACATCACGGGCACCTCCAACCTGTCAATAACAGTTCATGTCTTACTTATGTGTATGTTGACATTAATTTCAGTAGATGAGATATTGCTCTTGAGGTATATAAACTAGTCTACTAATTTCAGAGGTTTGCCATTTAATGAGGAAATGGCACAAACTAAAAATCAGAATTTTAAGTTCGGATATCTCATTAATTTCTCTTAATTTCTAGCACCTTAAGATTTCCATTTAATCAGGTCATTGAACACTTTTAAACCTTTAAAAGTAAGAAAGATCAGTATTATCAGAATTCTTTCAACAAAGAAAAGAAGAATTAGGTTTTTATTCCTTCTTTAAAAAAGTGACAAAAAATTCCAAATAATTTAATGTATAAAGAGTTGGGCAGTTTTAATGGGACAGTTAATGATACTTCACTACACAAAATGTCTCTATTACTTGCATGTCAACCCATTCTTCAAAATAGTTTTGATGAATCACATTAAAGAGATCATTTTGCAAATTGGGTTTGGTTGGTTGGTTTCTTTGTTTAATGGCATATCAACATTTGTAGGTTATTTAATGCCAAAGCTATTCTCCAAGAACAACAGAAGTGGTACTATTTAACCCATAGCTGGGAGGATAAGGGGGTTCATACCTTTCCTAAGAGTATTTGCCCGAAAGTGAACGTAATAGCGTGACTGGAGTACGTACCCGCTTACTACAATTCCGCAGTCCATCGCTTTAACCATTACACTACGAGGACACCCCCTGTAAATTGGGATAAACTGTTTTAAAATGCAATGTGTTGCATGAGTAAGCTGATATTTTTATATGTCAACTAACAGATTCAATAAAATGATTTTTTTTTTTAACATGAAAGCTTGGCAGTGGTTATTTCATAGTCACGTATATCTGTGATAAAGGCATGAACATAAGAATTCTCACTCTGAATGGTAAATTTACTCCAGAGTTTAGAAGACAGTTGCCAAAAAAAATTGGCAAAACTTTCATGATTCTGTTTTTAATTTAATGATATATTTGTCATAAAATTTTAATTAGGTTACACAAATATGTGTTATTTGGCACTGATCACAAAGAAACTTGTATATTCAAAAGGCATGAGCAAATATATAGTTCATATAATTCTCTAGATATGAAAGGAATATTAGGTTTTGGAAGGGTGGGTTCTAGGAAAAGCTTAAGGATTAAATTACTTGTATTTTAAGATATACGTATATCAGACCATCTGCTCTAATTTACACACACATACACACACACACAAAGAAGTGTCCAAAGAGAAGCTGAACTGTATGGGAATGGTTGTGTGTATATATATATATATATATATATATATATAATCATCATCAAGTAGTGCTGACAGTATGGATTCCCTTGACTCTCTCTTGTCATTGGTCATGAAACGTCCTATCTGTAGCATCCAGAGGTGATGGATATAAGTTTTTGCTGGTCAGCCAACACTAGTGTGTCCATGTGTAGGAGTCCACTGGAGAACATCACTTATGAGTTCACCCTTGCTTCTCCAGCAGTGTCCAGCATACCTTGTTCATCTTTTGGGATGGTTTGTGAGATAGGAGGTAAGTGACTGTCCAGCTGCTGTTTTGTAGGATACTGCTACCAGGGTTTGTTCAGAACCGTATGCAGCATCCTTGTGTGGTTCCTGCTAAACTTCTTCTCTAAATGTTTTGTTAGAGTCCAAGTAGTGCAACCATACAGTCATACTGACACAGCTACAACCTGGAAGAATTCCCATTTTGTCATATCAAACTGATCAGATTTCCATATGATCAATAACCTGTCTATAGCAGTCCATATGTTTCTTATGCATATATTGACATCTCTTTCTGTAGATGAGATATTGCTACCATGGTATGTGAACTGGTCAACTAATTTCAAAAGCTTGCCATTTAATGTGGAGATGGCTCTATTCTGTTTAAAACATATGAACTCTGTTTTATCTGAGTTCATAAAGAGGCTAATGCCTCTTGCTACCTGCTCCAGGCTGTGCAGCAGAGATTCGGCTTGGGTAGGTGTATTTGCAAGAGGTTCTAAAACATCTGCATAATCTGAATCCATGATAATTTCTGTAGTATGTCATCAGCTTCTGGCCTTCTAAAACCATTTTCTTTCATTAAATCAATTGATGTTTGTAGTACATAATCTAGGCAGATTATACATAGAATTGGTGCTAATGTATCTCCTTGCAAGACTCCAGCAACAAAATTAAAGACATCAGTGTTGACATCACATGAGTCAACAAATACTTTCATGTCTTTGTAGAACATTATTATAGCAGTAACAGTTTCTTTGAGGAGATCATATGCTAGAAGTATTTCTCCATCTCTCTTCTCTGTATGAAGTCAAATGCCTTGGAGAAATCTACAAATAAAAATGTGTGTGTGTATATATATATATATATATATATATATATATATATATATATATGCATAAAAGAAAAGTTGCCTTCACCACAGTTTTGTCATTCCACTGGAGCCCATTCTACCCCATAAAATATATACACACACACACACAAACACATAGAAAGGTTAGCTGAAAAGTTCACTGGCTGACCTAGGTACTCTCATGGAATAAGATTTTATTTTTCAGTATTGTCTCTCTTATGGTCCATACACTTCTTCCATCATAGCCCAGTAGCTGGGGTTGTAGAATACACTGATTGCATCTCAATAAGTGTCCTGATTATGACATTAAATCATCTGATGATGAAGCTCCAGCCTTGGAGATTTGGGGAATGTGGAGTACCCCTTTATTACTATTGCTCCCAGGTCCACACTGACCTACAGTGATAGCACCTGATAGGGTCAAATAGAACTGTTGATCATTAAACTGTGTGTAAACAAATGACTGATTTCTACTTGAATCATTAGCAGTACATAGCACCATTTAACTGTATGCACAATGAATGAGAAATGTTGAATAGAATAATTAGTGTTAAATAGCAATACTTGAAACTGTTAACTCTGCTTAAAGTGAATTATTGGTATTACATAACAATACTTGGAACCATTTGACTGCATGCAAATGAATGAATAGTGTTGAATAGCATAACTGCACTATCTACAAACAAATGATTAATTTTGAATAGAATTATAAGTGTTCAATAGCAATAATTTAAACCATTTAACTGTGTAGTAACAATAGCAATACTAGTGAGCAAACAAATTAGTTCAAACTCATTTAAAAATAGAATTATCAACTAAACCTCACTCTATATAGATGTTTGACTGACTACTTTTATAACACTCTCATCTGAAGATTATGTGAAACATTTTAAACTAAAGTAATGGAATTCTATAATTCTAATTTTCAGAGGTTTTATATATATATATATATATATATATATATATATATATATATGTGTGTGTGTGTGTGTGTTCTTTGGTTAAAAAAACATAGAAGAATGTATGAATTTTTAAAAAGTATTTCTTATTTATGAAAAAGGTAAAATAAATCTGGATCAAAAAGATGTAGAAATCATCTATGGGGTGTGTGCCCCTATGGTGTGATGGCTGCAATATTGTTCAAACTCCACTTGCTCTATTACATACACTTTCAGATAAATACCTGAGGGAAAGGCATGAACCTCCTTATCCCTCTTAGCTATGGGTTAAATAGTACCACTACAGTTCTTCTACAGGATGGCTTTGGCATTAAAAAACCTATGAAGGTTAATAAGCCATTAAAAGTTACAAAGTAAAGAAATCATCTGAAAGATACAGGGTTTCCATCTTTTTGGCTGTGTTTCTAACCATTTTCAAGAATAGTACAGTTTGTTGTTTTTAGAAGTTAATCAGAGTTAATTTTCATTATCTCAAGCCATTTAAAGAATAGTGTGAATTGGCTTTTTACATATCTGTTTTGAAACAAAATTAACATTGGACATAGAAGAATTGGTTGACATTATACAATGGTTATGATTCAAACAAGAATAGTGTCACACAACAGTATGAGGATGAGTGTAATCTTAATTGTTGAATACATTCAAAACTCCTGGTTCTTATCCAAAGAAGATTTTATTGAGGGTTAGGTTTTTTTAATTTATAGTTAAGGCCTTGACTATTTCAAGTTTATGGTGGTATTATAAAAGATTGCTGGGGTGCTCCTGATCCCAGAGAGATCTGATGAAATCTTTGTTGGTTTTTTGCTGTTTTTTTTTTCAGCAGTATGTATATGATTTTATATATAATATGTATATGAAAGTTATCACATATTTCATGGTATAATGATTAGTTGTATTTATCCAACCCCTCTGCTACAAGCAGGATGCTAAACAAGTTCAAATTTTAAGCTGAGTATAACTAGTTTGGATTCAGAGTTTTCCTTCTCCTAAATTGGTTGCAATACCAAGATTAAAGAGCCATTTGTAAATAATGCTGTCATTTATGTTAAGAACTATTCTTATGTTTAATAAAAGACTTTAGATTTATAATAAGAGCAAGGCAAATTCTCTGAGATTCTGTACTGTTTTCAATTTTTTTATACACATTTAAAATAAAAACTGATTTCAAACCAAAGGCAAATTAATCTTCTCTCTTCTATTTCACCAAATACTTTTGAACTTTGTAATGTCTGTGTGATGTAAATATAATCAGTCTCTGATAATCTCCTAGTTCTTAAAGCACAAATGATTTGTATTTGTTGATTGATTGATCTTAATAGCATGTCAATCTGTCTAGGGTTATTTTATGCCTAGCGGTTAGAGGATTGCATTCATTGTATATTCATATTTACATTTTTTGGATGGTGGTTTCTTAAAAGTTTTTTTTTTGTACTTGGTCGTATCGAATACTAATAATTTTCAAACAGATGTATTTGGCCCATAAATTGGACCCAAACAGTTATTACCAATCCCAGTCAAAGTGGGCCTGTGAGTAAAAGCAATAAATGAATACACCACACTCCTCAAATTTTCAGAACAGGAGCCTCACCATCAGATGCAGTTTAGTGTCATATCCAGGACACAACGTTTTGTGGGTATCTTACCCTTCTGCAGGGTCTTCAGTCAACATATTCTATACCTTACCAAGAGGGTGGAATTTCAATTTGTATTAATCATTTTTTGTTCTTGTAAAAATTTCCATGCTTTAAGAATAAAAATAAGATTTTCAGCACACATGTTCTCATGGATCCTAAAAATTAAACGGAAGATACAGAAAGTCCAGTCCTGGTGACAACTTCACATCAATCAGTGGTTTGAGAAACTTACTTAGTTGATTTTATGGCATATCAACCCTTGTTGGATTAATTAATAATGACAGCACTCATTTCTTTTCTGCAAATATATAGTTTCAAGTAATTAATGATAATCATTTTTTAACAATTATAGCTTTAAGTAACTATTCTTAATACAAATAATTTGCACACAGTTATATGGTTTCAAATAACTAATAATAATCCTTAGTAAACAATTATAGCTTTAAGTAACTATTCTTAATACAAATAGATATGGTTTCAATTATTCCTAATAATTCATACACAATCATATAACTTCAAGTAGCTATTTCTATTTAATAGTAATAAATATTTGTTTGTACACAGTATTTGGTGTTTTAAGTATTTAAAGATATCATATTGTTTCTCAAAACTAATAATAATACGTGGGTATCCTCATGGTGTAATGGTTAAAGCGATGGGCTGTGGAATCGTAGTATGCGAGTTCATACTCCAGTCGTGCTATTACATTCACTTTTGGGCAAATACCCTTGGGAAAGGTATGAACCCCCTTATCCTCCCAGCTATGGGTTAAATAGTACCACTACTGTTCTTCTTGGAGAATGGCTTTGGCATTAAATAACCTACAAAGGTTGATATGCCATTAAACAAAGAAGCCAAACCTAATTATAATACTGACAACAGAGTAAGACCCCATCCCACTGAAAGTGGTGTCCTGGGTATGACACTCCATACTGAAGCCTCCTGCCACTGGATGCATTTTAGGGGCTTACTTTGAACACTGTTTTGATGGAGGAAGTCTTACCCCTTCTGGAGAGAATACAGCTAGCATATTCTTGGCTGACTTGATGGAAATCTACTAAGCTTAGTCTGGTACACTACATCTTGGGAAATCATCTTCATATCCCAAAGCCTATTAGGTTGTTGGCGAGCCAAGCCAAGAAATTTCCTTTCATGGTATCGTTCAGGGTAATGGGAGGCTTATTTAGCAGTGCCCATCTTCTCTTCAAGTAACAGGTGACAGGTTGTACTAGTTTACATCGTACCAGTAGCAAGAAAGAATCCCTGACCTGATTTTATAAAGTGATTTTTCAGTTCAATCTGCAACTGCATGATAATTTTGCAGAATCAGTAAATTGTGCTGAACATTCTCAATATAATGGATATAACAATAAAAGGCCAATTAGAATTGTTTATTCCTTCCAAAATAGAAGCATCAATATCATCATGGAATATTGTTTTAATGAGAATGCAAAACATCTAAATGTTGACTAGTTGTTTATAACTTTAAGAAGAGTTAATTTACTAGAAGGTGTTCTGATAACTAGAATGATATATGTGTAGCAATTTTTTGTGCCAATTTCCCCACCCCAAATGGCCAAAAATGAATTTTATAGATTAATAAATTTGTGGTCATTAATCAAGTGTCACCTTATACAAAAGATTAACTTATATATAAGTATATACGGTAACACAGGAGAGTTCTCATAGTGTAGTGGCTAACATGCTGGACTGCAACATCACAGTGAGTTTAGACTTCAGTTGCACTATAACATTCACTTTTCAACTAATACTCTTGAGAAAAGTACGAACCTCCTTAACCCTCCATCTATAGATTAAATAATACAACTGCTGTTCTTCTACAAGGATTCCTTTGACATTAAATAACCCATCATCATGATGTTGCACTGCCAGCATGGATCTCCCTGACTCTCTCTAGCAACCATCGCTCCTGGGAGGTTTTCCAGGCTATATCCTGTATCAGCATAGAGCTGTTGTATATAGGTTCTAGCTGGTCGTCCTGCCATTGCTCGTCCATGTGAAGGGGTCCACAGGAGTATGTTGCTTATGAGCTTGTCCTTACTTCTCCAGTAGTGTCCCACATGTCTGGTTTGTCTAACTTGTTTTCTTGATGGGTGGTAGGTGGCTGTATAGCTGCAGTTTTGAGGCGTGTTCCATATGGCTCACACCATTCTTGTGTAATTGCCATCAAGCTTTTCTTCATAAATTTAGTTAGCGTCCATGTAGTGCATCCATATAGTAGTATCGACATAACCGCTACTTAGAAAAAAACAAACCCATAGACGTTGATATGCCATCAAAAAAAAAGAAACCAAACCAAACCAAATATACTGTAACTACATTTCACACAAAAGACTTGTTGGTCCCTTCCCATAATTAGTTAATTCTGTTGTCAGGGCTTAAAATATACTGACTGTATCCTTTACAGAGGGGTAGGAACCCCTACACAAAAAGGGGTGTCTTAGGTATGACACTAAAGTACATTCAGTGTTAAGGCCCCAGTTCTGGAGATTTTGGAGTAGTTCTTTGTTGTCATTACTCCTAGGTTTACAAGCTCGACCAGCCACTGGCACTCTTTGTTCAGCTGTGTTCAGCAGTACACAGATCTGGTCAGGTGTGTCCTGGTACCAGTGGCAGTCAGTCAAGGTGTGCCTTGACTGGCATCCTCGAAACTCAAGGAGCCATCCCCCAAGACTCTAATCCTCTTTGGAGGGGCTAGGTTTATTGCCTGGTGTCTGAGGCGCACCTTTTTAGGGGGATGCTGATGGAGCCCAAGACATTTTTGGAGCCACCAGGTGTGTCTGAGCTTCGGCCCTGCACCCTGACCCACCTAAAAAAGTGCCACACTTGTCTGGTTGGTGGGACAGTCGACAAATATCACTCCCAGTTCTACTATAACCTGGAGTAAAAGTTACTGTTAGAGTCCCATTTCTGGGTCAAAAAATCTGTTTGTAAATTATTTGTATTAGAGAGGGATATGCGAAACCATATAACCATGTTCAAAAAAATGATTATTATTAAATAGAATTGATCATTTAATTTTTATCATTTAGAGTGTTTAGACTATTGTCTTAATCTTTATTGTTATATTTGCAACATTTTAGCCAATATTACTGACTGCATGCTACTGGAACCTTTTCTTTACTGAAGAGTCACTGTGTTTCCACTCCATAGACTGTCTTTTCAACTTGGGTTCATATTAGCAAACCCATGATTAAACCATTTGTAAAGATTTTTTTAACTAAAACATGCTTCTCTATACACATCAGACATTCTTCTGTAAATTTCACATGGTTTCAACTTCTTAGCCACTAAAACATTTATGATAGACTTCAGTCTAAGTCTGGAGCACTCTGTTTGATTTGAAACCATTTTGAATAGCATCAAAACAAATATTTTCATGATATTAAAAGGATTTTGCTATAAACCCATTCTAAACAATGCAGCATTTACATTTACGGGAAAAAATTCTGAAAAAAATTTACTTTTTAAAAAAATTCTCATTTATTGAATGACCTTTATATATATAATAGGTCTCTTCTCAGTTAAAAATATTCCCCTTATTTATTGAATGACCTTCATATATATAATAGGTCTCTTCTCAGTCAAAAATGTTCCTCTTATTTATTAAATGACCTTTATATATATATATATATATATATATAAGGTCTCTCCTTAGTCAAAAATATTCCCCTAATTTATTCAATGACCTTCACATAATAGGTCTCTTCTCAGTCAAAAATATTCCCCTTATTTATTGAATGACCTTCATATATATAAGAGGTCAGTAGTGGAAAGAAAATTTTGTATTTTGGTTTGGCGCGCAATTCAATTTGACGCATAATTTCATTCAATCAGGATGACCAATCCTATTCAGCCCGAACCTCTTTCCCGGACACCAGAATTTGGGTAAGCTGCCAAACACATTCTCTTTAGCTGGACAACGCCGCTCAGTATAGACGTCTCACTGCGGCTCTTAAATAACAGCAGCAGCATGGACACATGAGGGAACCTATCTAATTCATGGATTCCTTGCAAGGAATCCTGGTTGAATATAAATTAGATACATGCAACATGCCTCGCACAGGCACAACTTTATGTCATCCCCAAAATTGGCTATGTCAATGCAATGCTTTTATTCCGCTCTCGACTCCTAGCTCTCAATTCACCTCTGGGCCGCTTTAATGGAGACAACTCACACCTCTCCATCAGACAGACAAAACCACGGTGACTCCAAAGTTCAATTCCTCCAACGGCAACATGGCTTTCGCTAAACTATGGCAAACACAATCCCTCGAACGTCCGACAACACACACTGCCTTTCTCAACTTTCTCATAACTCCATTTCGTCTCTATACTCACAACCTTCCACGAGTCCTGCAGCACAAACACAAACTACATTTTCCATGCTGCAAATAAAAACTATTCTTAAAAACACATTTCGACTATCGACATCTTACTTCTTCATCCTCTCCTTTATATACCCTAACTACAATTAGCGAGGGACCTTACAAAAATTGCGAGGAAGTAACCAAACACCCACACGCATGTAACAACACTTCTCCTCGCTAACCCTGACATTAACAATTTCACCATGCTAAAATTACGGCTAAAGGTCTCTTCTCGGTTAAAAATATTCCCCTTATTTATTCAATGACCTTCATATATTTAGTAGGTCTCTTCTCAGTTAAAAATATTCCCCATATTTATTCAATGACCTTCATATATATAATAGGTCTCTTCTCAGTTAAAAATATTCCCCTTATTTATTCAATGACCTTCATATATATAATAGGTCTCTTCTCGATTAAAAATATTCCCCTTATTTATTCAATGACCTTCATATATTTAATAGGTCTCTTCTCGGTTAAAAATATTCCCCTTATTTATTCAATGACCTTCATATATATAATAGGTCTCTTCTCAGTTAAAAATATTCCCCTTATTTATTCAATGACCTTCATATATTTAATAGGTCTCTTCTCAGTTAAAAATATTCCCCTTATTTATTCAATGACCTTCATATATATAATAGGTCTCAGTTAAAAATATTCCCCTTATTTATTCAATGACCTTCATATATTTAATAGGTCTCTTTCAATAAATAAGGGGAATTTTTTGACTTGTATGTACATTTGAGAATAGAATAAAGGTGATTAACAGCAAGAACCTTTCCATTTAGAAAAGACTGATTTTGACATTAAATAATCTAACAAAGGTTGACATACTTTAAAACCTACTATCCAACCATCAATGAATACTTTGAATTAAGTGGAAATAGAAACATATTTGTTACATTATAACTGGATTACACTTGCATGTATGTGTGCGAATTTGTGTAAAATTTTTTGTAGATGTTATAGATGAAAATTATTATAATTAGATAGGAATATCTGAAACCACATAACTATATGCAAATTGTTTTTATTAGGAATACTTACTTGAAGCTATAGTTGTTTACAGACTATTGCTGTTATAACTGCATTTGCTCTTAAGATATTGATATTGCAATTAAGTATGAAGTGATAATGAGAATAATTATTTGAAACCGTATTATTACTTGCAAATCATTATTAACAGACAGGAATATTTGTAACAACATAATTGTGTACAAATTATTTGTATTAAGAATAGTTACTTGAAACTATAATTATTTATAAAATTTATTATTATCAATTACTTGAACTATGTAATTGTTTGGGGAAATAGACTGATTTTGGCATTAGATAACCAAACAAGCATTGACATGCTTTAAAACCAACTATGTAACTATCAACAAATACATAGAAAAAGTGGAAATAGAAACATTCATTATATTATCACTTGATTACACTTTTATGTATGTTGGAGAATTTGTGTATAATTTCTAATGGAATAAATGTTAGTAACAATGAGGACCTCTCCATTAAAAGTACTTATATCAATAGAGATGATTGGAAAAGACTTATCCAAATTAGAGGTTAAGAGTCAAAGGAATCTTGTAAAAGAATATCAATCATATCTCTAGCCACACAATGTTGCTATAGCCTTGATATGTCTAGCTGTCAAACAGACACTTATCTCAAACATTTATAAATAAGGAAAACGAAGACAGCTATAAGAAGTTAGAAAAAAGAATAGTAATTTCATTTTATAAAAACATAAAATTTTAAATTAAGTCAAAGGTTGATATGCCATTAAATGTAATTACTAGCAATGGGTAATATAGTACCCCCTACAGTTCTTTTACAGGGCTGGCTTTGACATTAGATAACTCATGAAGGTTGATATGCCATTAAAACATAAAAACCAAACCCAACCACATAAAGTATAAAAATGTGAAACATACATTGTTTGACCCTGTAATGACAAATAGAAGATGCTGAGAAAAAGTCTTTGTTACTTAGATTCTTAGGAGCTGGAGAGTAAGTCTGTCTTCAATGAAAGCTGGCCATAACTCTCTATTAAAACCAGGTTCTACAGATTTATAGTTAGGGATCAGGTGATTAGCCAAACACCATACATATCAGAAAAAAGGAAAGTTATCCCAACATCCTCAATATCGATCTTAATATTGATAATGATATTTAACACACAAGAAAGTAAAGTTTTAGTATAAACCTCTTTATTCACATACAAAAGTGGGCTGAAAAGTTCATATGCTAATATCATACCTACTGATGATGACTTTTTTTTTACCAAGCACTGCATCACTGATAAAAGTATGAAGACTCCAAAGAGGAATCTGTTGAAAAGTAAACCCCATTTGGTCACATTCTATGAGAGTATCTTGGTTGCCCTATGAATTTTTTTTAGCCAGTCCATGTAGTGTCGCCTGTCAATAGATCACATTGGCATATTTCTCTACCATTTCAATGAAATTCTGGTTGATGGTCATATAACGTAAAGAAAAGACTTAGAAACAGAACCTACTGTATTTACCATTATGCAAATGAGATCAGCAAATAATATATTCATCACTATCTCACTCTTCCTCTTTTGCACAACATTTAGCATTTGTTGCAGTTGCTAAGTTAAAGATACAAACTAAATCTGACAACATGAAAGAAGGAAAAATCTTTTATTTTGAAAACCAACAAAACCCATATTCATTTTATCTTTGTCAAGGTGTTACATCTAAAATACTTTTTGACATCTTAGGT
Organism: Sepioteuthis lessoniana; assembly: GCA_963585895.1. Taxonomy (NCBI): domain Eukaryota; kingdom Metazoa; phylum Mollusca; class Cephalopoda; order Myopsida; family Loliginidae; genus Sepioteuthis; species Sepioteuthis lessoniana. The sequence goes on along the minus strand of OY757921.1, from coordinate 80,370,841 downwards.
CTTTTTTGTTGTTATTTCTGCCTTTACTATTCTTAATACTATATTTAAGTCAATGCATTCTTCAACACTTTTGCTCTTTTTTTACCCTTTATAGTTTCAGTATTTGAGAATCAAATATTCTTACAGATACTCAGATTTAAAACTATTTAGCATAGAAAAACCCAATTGAAGGGATTATATAATTTAGGGAAGCTAAAAAATCTATTGGATGAAATGTAATGATAAAAACAACCAGGACAAGGATACTAGTCGCATTGTAATGGTCTCTATGCCACATGTGTCTCCAAATCTGAAAAGAAAAAAGACTCGCATGTGTCATGGTTTTCAGAAAAAGCTTTTCATTTTTCTTATTGCCAAAGTGAGTGTAAGTAAGTAAGTAAGCTGGCCAACTATAGTCATGGATGACCCGAAGGCTCACTTTTCAGTAGCTACTACACCAGGGTGTAGGCGAGGGCACTACTCATTTCCCCGAATTGTTCCACTTTACCCTTGATACATACCTTATAATGCTGAGTGTTAAGCAAGGCGGCATCAAATAACATTTTTGGAGTTTTTGGTATGACTTGACCTGGGATTGAACCCAGTCTCCCGGACCATAGGCAAACACTCTGGCCATTATGCCAATGGGCTGGTTAAAGTAAGTGTAAATAGACCAGAATCCCCAGCACTAGCCAGTAGCAGTTTAATAGTCAAGCAATAGAGACAAATTCTCTATGCCAAACTAAAAGTATCAACCCCAAAATTTCACGATAAGTTTTATCTTCTAAGGAAATTTAGGAAAAACACACAAGTAAGCATTTAAAAAGAATGCTAAAACATTTACCTACACAGTATACATGCACATGAACTCCAGTCATGTTATGTTCATTTTTGGACTAATACCCTTGGGAAAGGTATGAACCCCCTTATCCCACCAGCTATGGGTTAAATAGTGCTATTACTGTTCTATAAGGTTGGTTTTGGTATTAAATAACCCAGGAAGGTTGATATGCCATTAAACAAAGAAACCAAACCAACATATCTTTTGTAAACTGTTGCTGATTATCAAAAAGATATAAAAAGAAAACACCTGTTTAGATTCAACCTCCTGTTATTTGTTTTTGGTGTTTGCTTCTTTTATTTATAATTTCTTTCAGCATTGACCCTTTTATCACAGTACCTGGAAAATTCCTCAATTACAATGTAACATTTATGATCCCCTCATAAGAATATCTTTTTTCTTTTTTTTTTCAAATTTGATTTATGTGAATTTAAGATAAAGATGATATAGTCAGTTTACTATTGACTTTATTTTTCAGGCTTGGAGGACCAGATCCACTTGATTATATAAGTATGTATACCCACAATGGAGACCCGGATCGGAACATACCACCTCATTGGCATTACATCTCTTTTGGCTTCAGTGACTTACATGGAGATGATAGAGTTCACCCGTGAGTATTGAAAAATAGAGCTATTAGAATGTATATTCGGTCATTCATTCAAGTTTGCTTAAATCATATTTTTTTTACCTCTAAATGTATTAAGAATACTCTTCATTGACCATTTGTTCAACTGAAGGGTTACCAGATGTTCACCTGTAAAGAGAGTCACATATAAGTCTTTTTAAAATCATTTTGGGCATCTTTGCAAGGGTTAATTCAAAGTTTTCCTTCTTCGAAACCAATTGCTCTATCAAGACTTGAGAACCCAATCTGTCCTACTGAGCTAAATAATTTTAACAAAACAAAATGCACAACTTAAAAAAATTATAATTAGTTTTTTTTTTAAATTTTATTGACTGAATGGGCACTGAAAATTAACATTTTATTGAATTTTAATTTTCAATTTTAATTTTTTTAAGAGCTAAAAAAACATGAGAACCAATGTACCAAACGTGTTGAACTGAAGGATGAACATGTTGAATAGCATACACATTTCATTGTTTTAAGTCATTTCCTTCTTAGTTGGACAGAGAACTTTTCAGTTCTCCTTTTATACAATTAATGATTTTTAGATGAACCCTTACCATTTCAAGAGTTCTTCAGACTTGTGATTTTTTTTCATTTTCACAATGTTTCAGCTGATCTTGGTCTTCAAGGGTACAATCTATAAGGGTCTCTTTTCTTTTAAGTATTATCTACCAATTTTCTCTTTTTTCCACTGTCCTGTCTGTGAGGTTTAGAATATGCTCATTGTATCCCCTGTAAAAGGGTAAAAACCCCTTTAAAAAGGGGTGTCCATAGTATGATACTAAACTGAATCCGATTGTGAGGCTCTAGTTCTGGATATCTGGAAAGTACCCTCCCATTGCCATTACTCACAGTGGTAGTACCTGATGGAGTCCCATCTATGCGTCAAATAGATCTGTTTAAAAAATATTAATTCATCATACATTCATATTTACATATTTTGTGTTGTAGCTTCTTAAGAGGTTTTTTTTGCACACAGTCCTATCAAATGACAGGACTATGTGAAAAAAAAATCTCTTTTAAGAAAAAAACACTCAAAAAATTTGCCACTGGTCCGGGAGACCTGCGTTCAATCCCAGGTTGCATCATACCAAAGACTTTAAAAATGGTACTTGATGCCTCCCTGCTTAGCACTCAGCAATATAAGGTACATATCAAGGGTAAAGTAGAGCAATCCAGGGAAAGGAGTAGCACCCTCCCCTACACCTCAGTGTTGTAGCTATAGAAAAGGGCGCCTTCGGGTCACCCTCAACTAAGGTCGCCAACTTTACTTACTTTATGATCACCATTCCCTAACCTCTCAATATAAAATAAACCTAGATGGGTTGTCATGTCATTAAAATCAATTAATCTTTCATCAAAACAGAGCAATTCTCGTCCTGTTGTCGGAACTTAGAATACACAGATTATATCTCTTGCAGAGGGGTAAGATCCCCCATCCCCAAAAAGGGTGTCCTGGATATAACACGAAAACTGCATCTGATGGCGAGGCTGGAGATCTGGGGAATGTGATGGAGTACCTCTTCATTGCCATTACTCCTAGGTCCACTCTGATTTGAAGTGGTAGTACTTGTTAGGGTCACATTTATGGTTCAAATAGATCTGTTTAAAAATTATTAATATTCTATAAGACAGTGTGCAAAAAAATCTTAAGAAGCAACCAAAAACTGTAAATATGAATGTACAATGAATGTGATTTTGCTAAGATCTCAGTATAAAATAATCCTTGGCAAGTTGGCATGCCATTAAAACCAAGTCATCAATCAATCAACGATCAAAACAATTCCTAACTGAGAAAAGTGATGGTAGCAAAAAGAATGAGTTTAATAATCTGAATATCTTGGAATAATATTGTCTTTCCTTTTTTGTACAACAATTTATAGAATGTTTGTATGTATGTTACCATAAAAAAGCAAAAATGGGACATTGTAGTGCAATTTTTGTTAGCACAGTACCATTTACATGCTCTCAGAGAATAAAGCAGTTTCTAATCTAATTTGCAATGTTATAATAGTGCGAAGGCTACATTCGCAGTCACCCCCAATAATTGTGATTTCTCAAGGGAGATGACAGTTAAATGTTTATTGATTTATTTGCAATGGTGAGTTTTAAATGTTAAAACTGAGTAATTATCAAATTTGATGAGACTGACTGAATTTTTTACCAACCTTTTTTGTTTATTTTTTAATTTCTTCTCACCAATTCTTTTTAAGACCTCACCCTCACCCCTGGATATGACAGCCGTATTGCCCCAATCAATTATGATACAATATAAATTCTATAAATACACAACATCGAATTTAATGGCCGTTAAACATGGCCTTTAAGCAAGTTTACATACACATACATCTGACAAACATTGAGCTAATTTCATTTTGATTTATAAATAATCTTAGGTTTGGTTTCTTTAGCTAATGGCATATCAACCTTTGAGGGTTATTTAATGCCAAAGCCATCCTTGTAGAAGAATAGCAATGATACTATGTATTTAATCCATAGCTGGTGGAATAAGGAGGTTCATAGCTTTTCCAAGTGTATTTGTCCAAAAGTGAACATAATAGCATGACTATAGTTTGAACTTGCTAATTTGTTGTCCAGCACATTAGACATTATCATATTCACCAACCCCTCCGCTCGGGCAGGATATGACACAAGGTCAATTTTTTTTTAAGCAGAGTTTAACAGGTTTGAAATCAGAGTTTTCCTTCTCCTAGACTAGTTGCCTCTCCAAAGCTGAAGAACCTTGTCTGCCCTACTATTTACCCATAGCTGGAGGGAGAATATTTGGATTCATACCTTTCCCAAGGGTATTAGTGCTATGTGAAATGCAATCAGTCAGGTCCAGGATTTGAACTCATGTCGCCGTGTCCATATCTTGCGACGATAACCATTACACCACGGGCACATTAGACATTATACCACAGGAACTCCCCTTTACAAATAAAGTTTAGAAAAATTGAATAAGTATTATTAACTATCATAAATACTGCAATTATTTTCACCCTAATCCTTATAATTTAAGAAAGATAATTGCCAATTTGCACAGTGGTAGAGTGTTCGCCAATGGCCTGGGAGACTAGGGTTCAATCCTAGGTCAAGTCATACCAAATACACAAAAAAATGGTACTTGATGGCTCCTTGCTTAAAACTCAGCATTATAAGGTACTTACTTATCAAGGGTAGAATGGAGTAATCCAAGGAAAGGAGTAGTGCCCTCCCCTACACTTCGGTGTAGTAGCTTTTGAAAAGGGAGCCCTCGGGTAGCTCTCGACTACAGTCAGCTAATTTAATACTTATATAGTACTTCCCTTTATTGACTTATTTGCAATTGATTATAATAAAGATTATATTACTAAAATGTAATTGGGCTGCTTTTTTGGCTGCTTTTAGCAGACTTTAAGCAAATGTCTAATACTAGGGTGAGTCAAAAGTTTTGCAATATTTTGGTTCATGCTAGTTTACAGAGCGTATAAAACCTGAACGAAGCAATTCAACCCATGATAGGTACTCGTTGTACTTAATAGTATAGTAGCATTTGATGCGCTGATACATTGTATATTGCTTCACTCTGTGTGCGATTTCTGAGCCACACAGATGAATGTGCAATGTAATGTAATTTGGCAACTTATACTTTATAAGTTCGAACCAGACCATAACTCCTTGGAAACAACCAAAAATATTTGTCGTACAAAAAATGAATCACAGTATAGTGACCAGATAGTTGAAGAAATTTCAATGATATCTTAAGAACCTTGACCATCAGTCAAGGTCTAAAACCGTAAATTCCGAGACCATACTCCAAGTCATAGAGGCGAATCCAGCGAGTAGCACTCGGAGAGTATCAGGAGAGATCGGCATCTCACAGTCCAGTGAGGTTCGCATCTTCGAGCCCTCGGCAAAAACATCCTAAGCTACCGAATTGTGCCTCACGTTACCAAAACATTACAAAACATTTGGTTCCCTCAACTAGTTTTAAAATAACAAAGTATTAAATTTTACTTTCTGTTCAAGATAGAAACAAACAGTTAATAAGTGTTTTAAAAATAAACAAAATAAAATCCATTATTTTTATCTAAAATTATCGAGTCTTTTGATTCCTGTAATGGCGTCAACAATTCATATTGTGGGTTGTATTTATTTATTTATTTACATAATACAACAGCTTGCGAATATTATGAACTTCTGTTTACAAAAACAAGATGACATTTCTAAACAATGAAATGAAAATTTAGAAAAAAAATCGTTTGCTGAGGAGTTTTTGTTTGTTTGTTCGTTCGTTTATTTATTTTATTTGTTTATTTGTTTTAATAACATTCCTGGCAATCTTAAAATGAAAAGTATTTCTGAAGATATTGGCAGACTTACAAAAAATAAAATATTTACCAAATAAGTCAAATTTCATAAGACTCTATTCCGCAAGTCTCTCTGTACAGACAAACCGAAGATGTTTTCCTTTTTTTTCCAGTTTTGTTTCCTGATTGCCAAGTGATAACACTCAGAGATCTCTGATTTTAATGTAACAGATTCCAGATTTTTATTTACCATATATATATATATATATATATATATACTCGTGTAATGCACAATTTTTTAAGACCAATTTTTCACCTAGAAAACAACGGGTCGTTCATTACAGCAGATATGTTTTGGAAACGTCAAAGCATACCTTGTTTCTTGGTTTCAACTTGCGAAAACTTTTATCTGAAAGTGTTCTCGCATAGTCTATACCAAAACAAAGGCTCGTAGTTAAAATAATAAAGTTTTTACTTCACTTTGTTTACAATTTATAATATCTGATATTGAATAGGTACACAAATTATAAATATCAAACAAAGTTACGTATTGCCCAGTTGGCTGGGGCTGTAGAATACACCGACTGCTTCTCTGTAGAGGGGTAAGACACCCCCCCCCAACCAGTGTCCTGGATATGACACTAAACAATCTTATAGTGAGGTTTCAGTAATGCTAGAACTATGGGGAATGCGGAGTAACCTTTTATTGCCATCGCTCCCAGGTCCACTCTGACTCGGAGTGGTAGCACCTGATAAGAGTCCTATCCATGGGTTAAATCGAACTAAACCATGGTTTCTTGACTTTACTGTTTTTTGCATTTAAACTGTGTATGGATGCTAAACTGAATTGTTTAAAACAGAACTGTTTTCACATTTAAATTGCGTACTTATGCTGAACTGAATTGCTCGAAATAGAACTGCTTTGACCTCTAAACTGTGTACTTATGCTAAACTGAATTATCCGAAATAAAACTGTTTTGACATTTAACACTGTATATTGCCCAGTCGAGTGGGTCTGAAGAATACACTGACTGCATCTCTGCAGAGGGGTAAGACACCCCCAATGAATGTCCTGGTTATGACACTAAACAATCTGATGGTGAGGTTCCAATGATTGCTATGGCTTTGGGGAATGTGTAGTACCCCTTCATTACCATTGCTCCCTCGTCCACTCTGGCCCAGAATGGTAGCATCTGATAGGGCCCTATCTCTGGGTTGAATAGAACTAAACAGCATACTTATGCTAAACTGAATTGTTTGAATTAGAACTGTTTGACGAAACTGAGTAGCTTGAAATAGAAATGTTTTAAAACTGTGTACTCATGCTAAACTGAATTGTTTGAAATAGAGCTGATTATTTGTTTAAGAATGGGTTTGGCATTAAATAACCTACAAAGGTTGATATGCCATAAAAACCAACCAACCAAAGTTACGTAAAAACTTTATTATCTTAACTAAAAATCTTTGTTTAATCAATAGCTAGCATCCAAGTAAACACTGTAGGCTACATCTAGGTCTAGACTACATTTATTTACAGTATTGATTTTAATTGTATTGCAGTAGTCTTGAAAGTATAATTAACTGAATGTTTTTTCTTATGTTGAAGAAATATTTTTGTAGGCTAGCATAGCCAAAAATTAGAAGTCATTCATTACATACAATATATGATAAAAACATCTTTTTGTAGCTAAAAATTAGGAATCGTTAATTATTCGAGTATATAAAGTATCTATTTTGAGGCGAAGATATTCCATAATTATTATTGATCTTAATGAGTATTTTCTTTATCTTTTGAAATTTTGTTAAATTCTTTAAAATCGAAACTTAGGAACATAAGCCAAGGGTAGGGAACCAGTGGTATGCCGTGCTCGATGACATAAGACCATTTCGAGGAAACGCGTGCATTGTTTCTGGCGGTTAGCAAAACACCTTTCAACAATTAAAACAGAAAAAGTTCGGGTTCGTCAACAGGTTTATTAATCGCCAGGATATGATGAAACGACGATGCTTGAAATAAAGGACTAAATCAGGATGGATTAAGATAGTGACGCTCTGGATTCTTTCTTCAATAAGGGAATTAAGTCATCTCCCGGTAACTAGTCTAAAAAGTGTATCCTAAAACGTAAGGGCCATTAGGAAATGTAGAAGTCACTACTCTAACGTGCAGAATAAACAACATGAACAACACTTACCGGTTTAACAGCCCCAGCTGGCAGACAAAAATTAAAATGGGCGCTAACCCAATACCGAACCTGTAACATTAAGCAAGCCAGTGTATACACACACTAATATACCCATTCACTGAACCAGCAACCAATCACTGTTCAGACAATGGACTTGGCCACTTGAGAGCAATGGAATGCCCCAATGTCAGTATAGTTTCGCCTCAAATCGTTGCATTGCTTTTTACACGATTTACTCACAGCTAACGAGCATTACGAACGAATTCCAACATGGCGCTGGGAACAGGATAAACGATTGGGAATCTACTCTATGGTGTAACACGTCACTCGCCGCTTGGGGTATTTAGGCCTCAGTAATATTCAATTACTTACTGCAGTTGTCATTGCACGTGTTGCCAAGGTAGGCACATTTTTAGCATCAGATTTTGGATTGGTCGTAAGGCCGTAATTACATCTGACGTTTTACCTGTCCTGCCCCAACCTTTTTTAGACTGCTAGAAATAAAGTAGGCAGTGTGGGTTGGTGTCCCCATCGAAGTGGTATCAGCTGTAGTCAGTGTAGTAATGGTAGTGGGAGTGGTAGTTGTTGGTACCACTAAATTCGCTCTAAGACCTTCATTGCGGACATTCAGCATTGCTGTCGTAGAGGTGGTAGCAGTCGTTGCTGTTGAGGCAACCTCACTAGTACTGATATTACTAATGATCACAACTGTAGGTGGCACAGGTACTCTAGATGCTACCAACCCAGTTGCAAATATGGTTGATGATTTTAATGTATGTTCAGTTCGCAAAAAAGAAATTGCCAATGATGCAAAAACTGCACCAGAAACTTTTGATCCCGTTAAATTAGTTGCAAATATGACCTCGTTAGTCAATGATGCAGGTGTGACTGTTGTTGTGAAGACCCTTGGAAATTGGACATCATTGGATCCATCGAAGATGTATTGTGTTCTTTCGAGCAAAGAGACTGTAACTTCTGTAATATATTGCGACGAGACATGCATTAGGAACAAGAGTGATATTCTATGTACATTCAAGTTTATTTACAGAGATGTACAAGGCAGGTTTGTACTTACTGAAGTTTCGGGGAGAAAGAGGATGATCCTTAATTTCTATCTCTAGAGTGACGACATTGAAGAGTTCCACTCAAGGGGAAAAACTTATGACTATATTACAGTTTCGACTGTAGGAAGCTATTTTAGACAATCGACGATGTAGGAATCCAGATTGATTAGCTGCTCAACTGCCGGATTATAGTTTGGATGGTGTAGAGGTGGTATGTACTTAGTTTATTTCAGTAGATATGCGTCCGTATTTTACGGGTATTGCTCTCAATATTATTTCCTCCATAAATACAACACAAAACTTTACAATCGCGTAAAAGAAATGGAATAGAACACAACGAACATTAAATAATAAACAATTTAATATAAAACAGAATGTGAAAACAAATAAAAAACATGATGTGTAAATGGCCTTTTGGAAAATAAAGTTTGGCAAGTTAGAAGAAAATAAATTTGTTTACACGTGTGTGAATGTTTAGATGTTAACAGAGTCTGTAAATAAGTAGTTCTTACAATAAGTTCATATCGTGCTTTATGAGTGTGGCGACAGTGTGTCGCGTTGATGAAAGAAAGTTTGTCGGTTTTTTCTTTTGAACGTGATTCGCGGTCATCTGTAGCTAGTTCATGAACTTTGGCTGTAGAAGAAAAGGAATTTGCCTGACAGAGTATCGGCTACTGCTTACTGGCTTAGTGACTTAGTGGCTGACTCTCTTGACTGTGTGTTACTTATACCCTACTAGTGGATTAAAGAATCGTCCAAAAATTATGGCGCGTAGACATTTATTCATCAATCAGATTAGTATTTTACTATTTTATTTTAGAGCCTAAATATTTTCTGTTAGTTGACTTCCGATCCTATTTTTCTAGAATTTTCTTATTCTATGTTTTAGCTGATGGGTTGAAAAATATAAAAATGTAACTTAAATGCTAATGCAGTTTTGATCCTAAATTTCTAGAATGTTCTTAAGTATGTTTTTATTGCATATTTTAAAAAATTAGGAAAAATGTGTATCCCATAGTGGTCCTTTTGGACTGCCACTTTGAAGCAGTAGATTGTCGCGCTCTGTTCAAATGTAAACAAACCAGACCACTCTAATCGCTAAAAACACGCTACGTCCGGTTACAACAGGAAATGATGAAGAAATCATTCGAAACCCTGATTAGCAATAAGTGAGGAAAGAAACAATCCATCTGTTTACAACACTAACAGTGCCAGTCTTGGGAAAGTCATCGTTATCAAAATAAAGTAGATAATCTTCAAAAGCCTATTCCAGGCTAATGAAGGCTTTTATTACCACTAATGTTTTATATGGATAAACTTTCGACTCATACAGCTCGGTAGCGTGTCATCTCTTTCGCTCTATGTATAGACAAGATTTTTCAACAGCCAGCGGCTCGCCCAATGTTACGATTCTTTAGAATCCGGACTCGTAAACGAAGCTTCAAAGGCGTGATCGTACATCTTGTAGTCGCATCCGTCTTACATCTACATAGACTTGCGAAACGGTTAAGGGCCATTCCGGGAGACCTGGGTTCAATCCTTGGTCGCGTCATACCAAAGACTTTTAAAATGGTACTTGTTACCTCCTTGCTTAACACTCAGTAATATAAGGTACGTATCAAGGGTAAAGTGGAGCAATCCAGGGAAAAGAGTAATACCCTCCCTTAGTGTAGTAGCTATTGAAAAGAGAACCTTCTGGTCGCTCTCTTTACTTACCTTTTTTTTACTAGAGGTCTCCAACCCTAGTGTCAGGGCATCTCTGACGGCCTGGAGGCACCACGAAGAGGATAATAAGACCATCCGATCTTAACGGTTTCGGTCGGTTCAGGTTCGCGCAGCGCTAAGACACGTTCCCCGTTCGTTCCTCGGCTCCACAACAAGATCACTACGCTTGGAGATAAAATGCTGCCGAAAACATACTCACATTCGGTATTCTGCGGTTTCTTTGCGGAAGCTGGTAAGGACTCTAACTAGAGTGTTATTAAAGTCGGGTACCCTGATTAGCACATCGTTATGAGATACCTCGTTGTGCATGGCACTGTAATCGCAGGTGTTCAGGCGGAGTTCAAAAATTTTAGAGCGCCCTCCCTCGGAAATGCTAACACGAAGTGCGTTTACTTTAGAAGGTTTGTGGACCTTTCCTAAAGAAATGTTGCCACCTATGACCCACCCTAGGTCAAGTCTCTGTGCGTATGGAACACAGTGGAGGTTGTTGGCTTCTACAGAAAACTTATGCACTTTGACGATATCACGTCACAAAGGAAACATGATAGGTGTTTTGGGCTCAAGTTCGGGATATGAGGAGCGATTGGTTTCAAGTGAGAATGGTGAAGGAATGCTTCAAGAGCTGAAATACTGGAGCTATCACTTTTTCCAAAGTCAAAAAGTTCTGAACGTGCTAGAGGCCTGTTGCTCTGCTTGTCGATCATGGCGTACGTCCTTACCACCTTATCCAGTTATCCCGTGGGGGGGGGACACATTCATGAGACTGATCTTCAAGCAGGACTTTCCAAAGAGGTCACCGCAACAAACCTGGGTGTACGATGAAACCATCCCAGCTTCTATCGGGGAGTTCTCTTCCCTGCTATACTCTGTATGGGATTTCGTCTCTGTAGTTCAAGGTGGTTATCCTGGGTTGCATAGCCTAAGAGAAGACGATCAAGCTTCTCGGTTAAGTTGACCATTTTTATACCCCTGATCAATCTCTTGGTTACAAGGCGGCTGGGGCCTAGTAATTTGCATCTTAGCATGACTTGACTGCTTGGTTAAATATTTCCTGTAGTGTGGGCTGGGGTTGGCTGGCAAAGACTCGAATCTCGGATGACTGCAACTGCGTCGCTTGTTCAACTTGTCAGCAACTGCTTTCAGGGTGGTTGTTTCCACTACGGTGGTTGGAATTTCTCCAACTCCATTTTTAATTTCAACTCCATATCGACGAAGGATAGACAGGCCTTGGCAGCTTCAGCTTTTTCTTGGGAAACTGCCGCAACACCCACAGACGCTCTGCTTGAAGACCGAGAGTCTTCAAGGTCGGGACATACGACTTCGACCGATATGACAAGTTACCTGCCATCGTTGAATAAAAGCAAAAGGTGTTGTAACTGTTTGGCACGCCGAAAAAAAAAGCTTCGCTTAAGTCAACTGCATAAACTCGTTGTTGCAGTAGTGTCTGTGGTCCGGGTTAACTGTTCTATTCCTGTTGTGGAAGTGCCGTAACCTCGTTAGGGACTCTATGTACACGACTGTAGGTATGGTGACGTTAGCAGGGTCTGTAGTCCCGGAAGCTGGCGTAAACCACTAAAATTCTGTCAATTTTAAGGGTGTAGTTTTACTTCCTCTTTGTAGAAGAAGGGTAATTTTGTTAGAGACTATATGTACATTGACATTGACTGGGTCTGTAGTTCTGAAAAGTGGTGTAGACCACATTAGTCTATTTAATTTTTGGACTGTCTTTTTACTTCCTCATTATGGAAGAGCCTTAACTCTATTAGGTAATGTATGTTATAGATGTTTCGTTAATGTTAGTACTTTTGCTTCTTTTAAAATCTTCTAATACGAATTTTTCATTGGACTGGTTGCGTTAGCTGAAACGGAATGAAGGAAGGAGTAACAAAGAAACAAGTCAACATACTGAAACTTAACTTTAATATTAAGGTTGTAATTAGGTTTTAAAGGAGTGGTTCCCCGTTAAGAAATAGTCGGCTTCTTTTTTCTGTTCTTTTTGCGCCAAGAAATATTTTTCTGGGCATCCTCAGATTGTTCTGAGACATTTGGGGAGATTGTTATTTTTTATATTTATTTTATTTTGTGTTTTTATTGTTAAAGTTGGTTTTCCACAGTGAAAAATGGATTAGGAATTGATAGACTCGAACAGAGGAAAGCGAGACACGTGTATCATGTCAAGAGAAAACTTTATTGGGGGCTTATGGGATAGAAAAAAAGTAATCAAAGGGGAGATACTAGTTGGAGTTATCAGACTTGTATGATACGCTTCCAACATTTATGATTTTATTTTGTTTTATTGTTGTTACTTTTATTTATTATTCAATCTCCACAATGTACACTGCCGCTGACAAGGTCTATAGTCTAACTTGTGGGGATTTAGGAATTAACAGTAAAACTCCCAACCGGATATTGACTCGTCGGCTGCCAGATACAAAATGTATAAACGCGTCGCCACGCATAAGGCTCCACGCATCCATCCGGTTTAAAATCAGAAAAAAAAAATAATAAAAAGTAAAGTAGCCAATGGGAAGCGGTCGCGCCAAAATTTGAAGGATTTTGGAGTGGCGAATTTGGAGCCGGTGTAGAGAGATAAATACTCAAGTTTTCTGTGAACCGACCTCTTTTTCGAGTAGTGACGTCGAACCGACAACACCGATTTTGCCGTCTGGTGTTTTGGGCACCACGCTGTGTCTTGGGACGTAGCGTTGGTTAGTCCATTCACCAAGTAAATAAAGGAAAGTATGGAAGAAATGTTTTCGTCTCTTATCTGTTTCTATCTTTTCTTTTTGTATATTTCTTTTGGACTTTCTTTGGGCAAGGCATTGCGCCAGCCAGTCAACGTGGGGTAAAATAATATAACCAAAATATGGAGTCAGATATCTTACGGCAACACAGTCTTGCCCTTAGCCACTGACCTTCCTAAAACCCTTTCAAACTCCACAAACTCGAGAAGCGGCCTTAAGGCCGGGTGCGGTCTTCTCAATCATCAAGTGTGGGTTTCCATGGCCTTGTCAAAAGGCCAATTAAAATCGAACACCTCCACTTAAGAAATTGATATCATAGTATTTTCTTAATTTTTCCCCCCGTAATTATTCCTGTATAACACGCACCCCTAAATTTGGGCAACAAAATTCTGAAAAAAAAACGACTTGTATATAATACTGTTATATGACTGATAGAGATCTCTTCTGATGTATTATACAAACAAAATAACGGAAATCCAATTAACAAGACAGAAAAGAACTCACCAGATGTTGCTGAAGCCGAGATTTTTTTCAAAATGAAAAAAAATGCGTCTCTGCGCATAGGCTCCACGCACGGTAAAATGTTGATGGAATTCATCACAAAATATAAAATTGAATGTAATTTTTTGACCAATCTATGACTTTAACGGTAAAAAATAAAGACCAAAGTTTATCCAATTTGAGGAAGGGAGAACTATAAAAGACGAGATTATTTCTCTGTCCAGACAGAAAGAACGCACAGCCAGACGCTAGAACATTGGCCGTCGGCTCCTGCAACATTTAACATCCCACAACATTCGTCTTAACCTTCTTACTGCGGCTTTTGATGGAAGCCCGAGAATCCCCACCCACCTACATTTCACTTTTTCAGTGCTGGCATTCTCTTTCCCTTTCGACATAAACTTTGGTTGATTGCGTAAGATTGCGACTTTCGGAAATTTATCCTCTTGCAGATAAATTCGACCTTAGCCCGCGTCTGAAACAAAATGGGGAGGGGAAATAGATTGAAAACCCAAATGGTCTTGTTTGGTTACAACACGAAAAAGTTTATTTACAGCAAAGTTGCATATACTTTCTCATATACGGGCGTCATAATATTTTCAAAAAAACCTAGGCGCCTAGCAACAAAATAAAATAATATAAAACAGTTGCTACAGGATGGGTTTCCACAAACAAAATTAACCCACGAAAATATTAGTACAATTGAGAAAGAAAGAAAGAAATACGCTTATTCAAACAGGGTTTTTACAAACAAAATTAACCCACGGGAATTTGTACAAAGCAAAATAAGCAGTCCACTTGAAGAGTCACAGTAGTTCTTGAAAAGACTTCAAGCCTTTTTCCTGTTTTTTTCTCTCCGAAATTTTAATTTCTGTTTCTTTCAGTAGTTTGCAATGCAGGTGGTAATGTCTTCTTTTCTTTCTTCCTGTTACAATCCAGGTTGGAGGATGAGTGTAAAGAGCTGCTTGTTTGAAATACTCCTTCCTCTAGACTCCGCTAGAGCATATAATTTCTCCCAGGCATATGTCAATTCAACTGTTCGGAGTTGAACCACGAAATTCCAAAATCAGTCAATTTCAGTTCCAGCTACGTCTAGGATGTCTGCTCTCTCTCTCTCTCTCTCTCTCTCTCTCTCTCTCTCTCTCGCTCTCTCTCTCTCTCTCTCCTGCCCTGAAGTAAAAAAAGGAACTCGACTTTTCTAAGTTGAATTATAATGTCCAAGGCATATACCTTAGGACCAGAGCCTTCATAGTAAGCAGCCACCCTCAGTGGCTGTTGAGAAGAAAAAAGGGGAATTCAACTTTTCGTAGTTGAATTATAATGTCCAAAGCATATACTTCAGAGTCAGAGCCTTCATTACAAGCAGCCACTCTCAGTGGCTGTTGAGAAGAGAAAAAAAAACGAATTCAACTTTTCGAAGTTGAAATTCAAAGTCCTGAAGTCAGTAAATTTAGGCAGAGCCATAGTAGACACGACTGCTCTCTATAATGCCGAGAATCCAAAAGCCTCTGTCCCACGTAGTGGACCCGCATACGGAGTCAGCCACCGCCCCTTTGTATGAAGCAAGGGCTTTATGCCAGAGATTAAAAGAGCATTCAACCCAAAGAAATGAAGTGAATAGAATAATATTAATAAGAAAAAAAAGGGACACGCAATGTACCATCCTGAAAAGCAATAAATTTCCAATATGACTCACCTCTACCAACACAAATATTGAAACATTTTTATTTCTCAATTTTATTACAATTCAACACTCGTCAAAATTCGTAAAATTAATTCACTCCTACCAATACTGAACATGTTAATTCACTCCTACCAATACTGAACATGTTAATTCACTCCTACCAATACTGAACATGTTAATTCACTCCTACCAATACAACTACTGAACATTTTACTTCTCAATTTCACATACATTTTCATACTCACCAACACAAATATTAGAATATTTTTGTTTCTTTTGTTTGTGAATACAGTTGTTAAATTTTTCACTTGTCTTCTTGTCGTTTGATTTGCAACTCTGTGTTTTCTCCTTTCCTTGCAACCATACGCTTGATATAACTATACTGATGTTTTATAATTTGTAGCAACTAAATTTAGCATCTGTTCAACTTTTTATCCGGTTTGTATAGACTAAAAATAAAAGAATTATACAGTTTACTAATCTTATGAAATAAATCATTTACGCAGTATTTAAAGCAGATACATAGATATGTTCGCACAAAAATGCAACAAGTCTATGGCAAAAATAAGCTCACACTAGGAGTATAACATGACGGCAGAAAATATTACCATTTATACAAAAATGGCAGTTGAGGTTGTAGAGTTCTGTTGCCTCTTGTTATATTAAAAGAAAGAACAAATGAGTTGAACATATTGATAGTTTCAATTTGGAAGTTTTATTAACAGCTTGAGACGAAAGGAAACTTTGTGCTGTAAGCCGCAGGAGGGAGGAAACAGTTGTAGAGTTGAGAAGGAATAAAGACGCTGAAGTCAAAGCAGGAGTTGAGATGCTGTCGTCAGGACAGGAATTAAAATGCTGAAGTCAAAGCAGGAGTTGAAAATATTTAATTTGTTTCTCCGAGGATCTGTTGGTTCAGAAGGAAAGATGAATGATGAAAGAATGATTTCCCAGACACCAATGGTCCATTAATTGGATGTGCTCTCCTCATAATGCTTAGTGGACTGCTCTGTGATGAAAAAGGAAAGAGATGGTCTGTCCTGCTACTATCAAGGAAGGAAGCGAAGAGAGTGAATGTACTCTCTCACGTTGTCTGGTCTGTCTTGCTACTAGCCAGGGAGGATGCGAAGAGAGGGCGAGAATGGTTAGAGCGGCCTTTTATGTTGCCTGGAGAGGTGACCCGGGAAGAATAGCATCAGTTATTCTCATTGGACGAAATATATAAATTCGAAACTCCAACGGCCAAAACCATTCCTGCACTAAATAATGATTTGAAATTCTTTCTGCTACAGAAACAAAATCATAATCATGTAAAAATTACAGTGACTATTTCTCTGTAGCGGCATAAAACGGGAGTATTTGTTAAACATTAGTTTGGACCAATAGATATAACTTACATTCGGTCATACTATCCCAAATATGGTGATGCACGTTGCCAGATAAAAAGTTAATATTTAGTTATTGTGTCTAATATACGCTTTTAGGTTAATGTGGGGGGGGAAATACATGTTATACACGAATGTAATTGTTCATGTATATAACGCACTTTCCCCCACATTTATCGAAACTCACTCGGGTTGTTATCTCTAGAAACAGGATACGCCAGGAGTCGGGAACCAATAGCCTTAAGGCCACATGTGGCCTTCTCAGTTATCAAGTGCGGACTTCCGTTGCCTCGTCAAAAGACAGTTAAAATCGCCCACCTCCACTTTAAGATCTGACGTCACAATGCTTTCTTTCTTTTTTTAAAGTCATTTAAAAGTGTGAAAAGTGTTTTTTTTTGTTGCTTTTAAGTAGTACATATAAATATAATATAGATTAAGTCATCAACAGATACTTTAAACATTAGATTTTATTTAACCCATACTGAAAAGTTTGTGCAATTTCAGTAACTGACAATAAATGTCATTGTGACCTTTAAACATGCACAGAACCTTCACCATTGAGATGAGTTCTTGGTGAGATTCGAATTCACGTCCCTTTTCTGCCTTTAGAGAGTTCGGTTTTCCGTACCAGCTACTTTTGCCCCAAATTTGTAATTAGGATTATTGCAACACCATTACTCGCGTAGCAAAGTGTTATTTGAACGATTACAACACTACTATTCTTGTAGCTAAGAGTTATTTGACTGACAGCAATAGCACTACCCTCGCAGCTAAATCGTATCTGTACTACTGCAATACCACTATTCTCGTAACTAATTGATATTTCGATGACTGCAATACCACCACCCTCGTAGCTGTCATATTTGGGTGTCTGCAGTCCCACTATTCTCAAAGTTAATTTGTATTTTGACTGCAATATTATAGAATTTACACCCCTATATTCTTTAGATGGCACATAGAGCAAAAAAAAAAAATCTAGAAAAATAGGATCCAAGACTCATTTGTTTCCTAAACAAAATTAGTGGGGCATTTGTAAATTAAATAATTTCGGAAACCTGATTGGATAGATTAGTCACGTGCCAGTGTTTTCAACTACGTCCACGCATTTTGAACTTATCCCCCATAAAAATTAATCTTGCCTTTGGAGTCGGTCACGTGACATGGTTACCCATATATATATTCTATGTCTTCGACAGTTCTTTCACTCACTCACTCACTCTCAGCTTAACAGCTTTCACTCGCACGTGCTCACACAACCCCAGACATTTCGTCACGTACTGATAGAGTCAACAGCCAACATATAGCCAGTAAAACCGAATTTATTGTAATAATGAAATTGGCATATTTGCAACACTCCAATATTCTAAACTTTGCATGAACATCAAAATCGCCTCACGTGTACAGTTACACACGTTTAGCAAGCAAGTGGACGAATACTTCGTTACTATGTACTTTTTAGTTTATTCACGCATACGCACACATGTATACGTAAGTAATAACTGTTACCTTGTATTGTTTTTTTCTTAGTTATTTAGTATATAAAATTGTCTGTTTTATGTTATCACGTTGGGAATTTTCTTTGTGTTGCGAATTGTGGAACAACACTGTAGGATTTGTCAGGTTGCGTAGGGTAATTAGTTGCGATAGCCGAGAGTAATTAATCGCGTTAGCAAAGAGCAATCAGTCGTGAAGACAGGAAACTCAATTCCCGATTGAGGAACGGGAACTATTTATGGTGCCTTGGGGCATCCCATTGTGCACAAGTGGACTATTCCATTGCATAGATCGTCATTGGCTGCTTGTAAGTAAGTGAAAGTATTTTATTATATAAACCAGCTTCAGTTTAGCATTGTAAGGAGGATGGCACTGAGCTACGACCTGCTTTATTTTTGTCTGCCAGCTGGATGCTTTACGGAGGTATGTGTTATTGTTATTCTACAAACACTAGAAGTTTTGTTTCTAACAAAACCTCGAGAGAACTAACCGGCCAACTCATCGTCCCCAATACCACTTATCTCGCAGATAAGTCGTCTTTGGCCGACTGCAATACTTGTACCCTCGTAGGTAAGTGTCATTTAAACGACTACTTTCACACTTCTTTTGTGTTATTTCGACGATTCTCGAAGCTAAGTGGTAAAAGTAGTTGGTTCTGAAAACCAGACTCTCCGAAGGCAAAAATGAGACTCGAGTTCGAATATCACCGAGAACTTATCCAGTATTATTTTTTTCCGATACACTCTGTCCATCAGAGAGTTAACGACTTGAGTGATTTGTGATTTAAAAAGCAGCCAAAATAAAGAAATCAAAGAAAATATGGGTATTACATTCCTTACTTGCCGAACAGTTCTGCTATTTGGCGCTAGGTGACACAGGTCTTTATACTCCGTGTCAGCCAAATAGTTCAGCTAATGACCACTAGTGGACACAGTCAAAGTAATATATAACGCGAGCGTACGAAAAGTCAAATCCTCTTTCGCTCGTGGTACCATCAGCGCGCATGTGAGTGTCCCTGTCTACACGGACAGGGACCTTGCGCCCCCAACAATCTCGTGTCAGTTTGCACACGATAGTATTTCTTGAACATGCAAATCTTTATTCAAAACTCCTATTTTCTCTTATACGACGTATAGTAAGGACTTTATAACATACAAAATACTCTTTCAAACACATTAGGGTATTTCTCTACGTACACTCTTTATGTACTTCTTTAGTATTTTACACCATTTTTGTATTCAATCAGTTAACTTTGTTCCGACAATAAAATGTTCTTGTTGATTAGTCGTAAAAGGTTCTTGTATATATATATATATATATATATATGTCGCACGAGGATATATTAGATTGTACACAGCCCACTGCAACAAAAGCACTTGTCAAAATTTTAAATAAATATCCCAGATGATTGAAAGAAAGATTCTTGGTTCATATACTATTATTATTTGCGTATAACACGCATCTCTAATTCTGGAAAAATTCTCATATATTATATACATTAGAGTAAACACAGACATATCAACACAAAAAATGCGGCGAAAATCAACTCATATTAGGGAAGCAAAATCATAAACAAACACCTGTGGATATTTCTCTGTAACGACGTCGAACACATTAGTTTGTAAAATAGATATAACTTACTTTCGGGCATTCTGTCTTGAATATGGTGAGGCATGTGACCGGAAGAAAAGTTAATAATATAGTTCTCGTGTATAATTCGCACTCCTATTTTTTGGAATGGAAACTTTGGAAAAATAGTATTTTTTGCTGGAGAAGCAGAGATGAACTCATAAGAGATGTACTCTTATGGATCCCCACACACGGCCGCGCAAAAGCAGGACGACCAGCACGAACGTACATTCAGCAGCTATGTGAGGATACAGGTTGTTGTCCTGAAGACCTGCCTAGGGCGATGAACGATAGGGAGGAGTGGCGAGAGAGGGTCAGGGATATCCGTGCTGTCAGCACGATATGATGATAATGATGATTTGAGGAACACAAAGGAAGTGAATTTCATCTTAAGTTTTCATTGTATAATGCTCGATCTATGCCATTAATATTCACCACCAAATTAAGTGCACTTCCAGTCAACTGTGGCTGTAGAATACAACGACTGCATCTCTGCAGAGGGGTAAGAGCCTCCCCCGCATCTCCAACGAGTGTCCTGAGTATGACACTAAACTGCAACTAATGGTGAGGCTCCAGTCCTTGAGCTTAAGGAAACGTGGAGTACCCCTCCATTGTCATTATTCCTGGCTCAACTTTGACACGGAGTGATAGTACCTGTTAGGGCTTCATCTATAGGTCAATTATAACTATTTAATCATTTACTATATTTGAAAGCCTTTAACTGTGTGCAAACAAATAACTTTTGAATTGAATTACTAATGTTGAAACCATTGAATTGTGGGCAAATAGGGCTGTTAGTGTTAAATAGTGTAAGGGGAAATGTTATTTGGTAGATATGTGTTTGGTCCCCCAAAATTTATGTTTCGTTTTTTATACGTTTAGTGGTATATTATTTTTGTTTATACTTGGAAAAGGGCACATGGAGGTAACTGTAGTAAATGAAGTAATGATATGAAAGATGTGTAAATGATATGAAAATTGTGAAACAGCGCGGACAAAAGGAACATTTAAAACAAGGCGGCATAAACAACAAATTTATATCTCAACAATACATACAATGAAACATTTAAAACATTACTATGGTTCTATTACTGTTCGTGAAAAAATCCTCTGTGTGTCCTATTTACCAACCCCTCCGCTCGGGCAGGATATGACACAAGGTCAATTTTTTGTTTAACAGGTTTGAATTCAGAGTTTTCCTTCTCCTAGACTAGTCGCCTCACCAAGGCTGAAGAACCTAGTCTGCCCTACTATTTACCCATAGCTGGAGGGAGAATAATTGGATTCATACCTTTCCCAAGGGTATTAGTGCTATGTGAAATGTAATCAGTCTCGTCCAGGATTTGAACTCGTGTCGTCGTGTCCACATCCTGCGACGATAACCATTACACCACGGGCACCTCCAAAAAATCCTCTGTGTGTGTGTGTGTGTGCAACTAACACAACTAAAACTACAAAAAGGACTAAAGAACAAAAGTGTCCTATGCATGTTGACTATGTATTTTTACTGTTTGTTTCTTTCTGTCGTTCGACGAAATTTTTGTTTTCGAGGCCGGAAAAAGTCTCACCGACAAAGTATGACAAAAAGAATGTTTGCATAGCGTATACGTTTTTGTGGCGGTTGACGACTGTTAGTTGAAATGAGAGAGTGATAGTGTTCTCTCTGGAAGTCACACTGGATAGAGTGTGTTGGCCCTGTAAGTGAAATGTAAAAAAAAAGAGTGCTGGAAGACGAAGTATTTAAAGAAAATACGTGTCATGAAGTAGGCTCCAAAAACGCGGGACAAAATTCAAATAAGGACGTAGTTTTAAGCACTGACCACGTGGTTCTCCTGGCCAATGGTTTCCTGAGACTGAATATTTACGTGCGGCCGCCATCTTTGTTTTGGGAACAAGTGGCATAACGCCTGTGTACAAACAAATGAATATTGAATTGAATTGCTAATGTTGAAACCGTTGAATTGTGTGCAAATAGAACTGTTAGTGTTAGATAGCAATACTTGTAGGTTTAGAGGTTGTAATTTTCATTTATCTGGAGATGATGAGTTCAATCCTAGGTATGGGTTCAGCAGAAAGAAAAGCAACATTATAATGGTGAAATAACTGAAAAGGTAATCAACCAATGTGAAATATATATCCTAAGGTATGAGTAGCAAAATAAGAAGAGTCTATCCCTAAAAGGTGTGATTTGAAACACCTTGAAGATGACTATGACAAAAGACATCAGAAGAAAGTTGGAAGGCATTGTGACTGAAATGTTGTGAATATGACCATCCACATGAGGACAATAGTTTAAGACATGTCTTGAAACCATTTAACTGTGTACAAACAAATGACTGTTGAATTACTAATGTTGAAACCGTTGAATTGTGTACAAATAGAACTGTTAGTGTTAGATAGCAATACTTGAAACCATTTGTTGTATACCCATATGCAGATGCAGGCATAATCAATCATAACGACGACACAATAATGAAGATGAGCGACACAGTTCTTTAGAAAAATATACCTCTCACTTTATTTGAAAGGGTTGTGCGTGAGAGGGAGTTGGAGACCGAACAGAACTGCAACATAATGACCCTCACTCTATTGGCCATAACTGCGTTTCTTTCCCGTTCTCCTGGGCTGCTCAACCGGGGGCCTGGGACCCACTCTGCTGGGTGCTGGCTTTCTCAACCGCATCTTGTCACCAACGGGTCTGGTCTCCAAACTCAATCGGGGGTCCTGAGGGCCCCTTCTGCTGAGTGCTGGCTTTCTCTACCACATCTTGTCTCCAAACTAACTGACTTCCTGTCTTCACCAAGTTATATAATAGTTCAACGCGCCCTTCTTGTTGTGGGCGTCACAATTGCACTCATTCAACCCATCCACGGTCAAGGTTATAATTCTGATATACCTCGACCGGATGCACCTGTTATTTACATAGGTGCATTTCCTATTTTGACAGTCTAGCCGGGTCGGAGGTCAATATACAACACATTTAACTGTGTACAAACAAATGATCTCTGACTCGATTAAAAATGTTACCTACAAATTATTAACTTAAAAATCGTATGTGTAAAGTCCGTATATCTGAGGTAATGGATACTTGCTAGGTATGGACAATTACCAAGATGAATCATGATTAAAGACAGAGGGAAAACGAACATCTGCTGCTATGCCTGGTATATTCCTTTATTGACCAAATCCCCCGGATGTAGTAGGGGCCCTAACCCCTGTGACATCAGAGGTTATTTCCCTTTTGTTAAGATATTACAATATGTATAAGCAAGATTTAGCATAAATTACCCACAAGAGTTGATATACCATTACATCAAATTACCTAATCTAACCTGAATTAACTGCATTAACAAGAAGAATAAATATTTGTGTAAGATTAATGGGGTTTTTTTTCATCATTAGTCTGTGAACTTATTCATGTACTGCATCTGTAGAATGAATAATTGTTGTCTGATTTTCTCATACGTATGTAAATTTTGTATTTTTATATTGCAATATTTATGAGGCATGGATTTCATCAATGCAACTATTTATTTACCCTCTCTCTCTCTCTCTCGTACTGACACGTGCGCATAAAGTCATACATGTATAGATATATGTAACGATTCATTTAATCAAGGCATCCACACTTATTTGTAGAGAAGAGGAAAATCTCGTATTTTGTTTTGGCGCACAATTTAATTCAACACTGAATTTCACCCAATCAGGATGACATATCCTATTCAGCCCGGACCTTCATTTCCGGCTAGCAAAACGGGTGAGCGGCCAAACACACTCTCTTCAGCTTGAGGCAGCGACCAGAACAGACGTGTCTCTGTTCGTCCCTGCTTAGCGATGCTTTTTAGCTAAACAAGCCACCCAGTGTGGACATCTCACTGTGGCTTTAACACTAGCAGCAGCAACATGGACACTCAACGAGGGAACCATCTAATTTATGGATTCTTTACGAGGAATCCCAGTGGAAAATAAATTAGAAACATTCAGCATGCCTTCCACAGGCACCACTTCTGGTCACCCCAAAAATTTACTATGTCGATCCGAGCGCCACTCCGCTCTAGACACAAAACCCTATATCTTGGTGTAGTAGCTACTGAAAAGGGAGCCTTCTGGGCGCCCTTGACTACTATGACTATTACTATTTCAATCCAGTATGTTTATAGATAAAAAAGATAAATAATTTTTAAAAATCTATCCTCTTTTTTTGATTTCTGGTTTTTAAAACTAAAGATGATCACAGCAAGTTTAAAGCTTCTCTGTCAGTAGGGCTTATAATACACTGACTGTACTCCCTGCAGAGGGTTAAGCCTCACCCCCAAAAAAGGGGTGTCCTGAATATGACACTAAACTGCATCTGGTAGTGAGGTTCCAATTTTGGAGATCTGGTGAAATGGAGAACCCCTTCATTGTCATTACTCCAAAATCCACTTTGACTCAAAGGGATAGTATCTGTTAGGGTCCTGTATATGGATCAAATAGATCTTTTTGAAATAGATACATATAGGTTAAATAGATCTACTTGTGTTAAATAAGAATACTTGATATCATATAACTATGTGCAAAAAACTCTATAAAAAACGACACAAAAAAAATGTAAATATAAACTTATAATGAAAACAATTACCAAATCTCAAGGCATAAAGTAACCCCAGATGGGTTGATATACTATTAAAATCAATCAATTTTACAAGCTTAAAGGATTTTTGTAGATTTCAACTTGTTATTTTGTATTGAATATCTATGAAGCTTTCTAAATTGAATGTTAGACTATATATAATTTTTTGTAGATTTTCTGGGCCTGGAGAACTGAGTGGATTTGGTTTTGAATTAACTCTGAGGCTGAAGAAACTAGAAAGTGAAACCAGCCCACCAATGTGGCCTGCAGGTCTTCTTAATAAGTTGGCCAATTACGTCTTTCAAACAGGTGAGTAAACACATACACATACTCCTACACTTCCCCACTATCTCCCAGAAAAAATTACATGCATTTGTTTCATGTATTAAAGTCAGTTGTGCTGGGAATTCTTTAACTATTTGATGGAGATGAGTATTTTTACTTACTCAACCCCTCAAATAAGTACAAAGAGTATTAGCACAAATTGAAACTAATATGCAGGATGGCATAAGGTCAATTTTTAAGCTAAGGAATATTACAAAGAAGATGATGAAACAATGTAGAACTGTACAAAAGATGGAGTGGTGAAGAGAACAAGATGGCGAGAAGAACCGACTGTCTAAAAACATGAAAATAACTAAACGACTATATAACACTTTTCAGCTAAGTACAACTGCTTTGAATTCAGAATTTTCCTTCTGTTAGACTAGTTGGAATACCAAAACTAAAGAGCCCAGTCTTTTGTACTATTTTACCTACATCTAGGGATGAAATGAAATGATAGTACCCATCAACTATATGGTACCAGCAGCAAGGAATAATCCCTATTATTATAATACTATTATGATTACATTAATAATAATGCTTGTCTATAATATTTTTCAATCTCCTAGTCTGGCTGCCTTACCAAGATTAGAGAGCCCAGTCTATTGTACAATTTTACCAACATCTAGAAAGAGATGAGATGACAGCCAGGGGGCAAGTGCTGCCAAGAGGGGAGGCCCTCTGGAACATGTAGCATTGATTTCTTACAATAAATCTTATGGCACCTCTCAGGACAGTGGAAAGTTACTTGGCAGAACCCATCTATTACATGGTACCAGCAGCAAGGAAGGATCCCTGACTTGATTAGTAATATTACTGTGATTACATTAATAATAATGATTGTCTATAATATTTTTCAATCTCTTAGTCTGGCTACCTTATCAATGCTTGAGAGCCAAGTCTGTTATACTATTTTAACTACATCCAGGATGAGATGAGATGACAGTACTCATCTATTGCATGGTACCAGCAGCAAGGAAAGATCCCTGACTTGATTAGTAATATTACTGTGATTACATTAATAATAATGATTGTCTATAATATTTTTCAATCTCCTAGTCTGGCTGCCTTAGCAACGCTAGAGAGCCCAGTTTGTTATACTATTTACCTATAACTAATAGAAATGGATTCATATCTTTCCCAGGGGCATTAGCACAAAGTGAAATGCAAACATCATCGTCCAGGATTTGAACTTGGCTTGCTAAGTCAATTTTTAACAATGATAACTGTTATACTATATTTGCCTCCATATAAGGGAATTCTGTTTACAAGCAAATTCCATATGAAAGTCGATGACCATTCAAAAAGTATATAACAAGTAATTTTTTATAACTATATCAATTGACCAATATATCTCTTATATAGACAAATTGTAACAGAAATTAAATAAAGTGCATTTAGTAAGCTAAGACATACTGCATAACATATTAAAAGTTTACCAAAAAATATTTAGTAGAACAGGTTCAAATAGCCAGTGGAACTTTAGTAGTTATTTTGGTAATTTTTTTCCCTGTTGGCACATTTTTTGGTGACACAAATGATAAAATCAGGCTATATATTGTTTTTTTTTAGTTCAGCCATACAATATAAAGTATTTTTTTCAATTGCATAAAACAACATATCCCATAACCTGGTTTGATTGTGGGGACACTTCTTATGCAGCATATCTTGTGTATACATAGCCCATCCCTCTTCAGGTCTATCACTGGTTTAGATTAGTTTTCCTTCTCCTAGATCAGATATTATACTAAAGTTAAAAAGTTCAGTCTACCCTACTATTTACCTATAACTGGAGGGAGAATAGTTGGATTAAGATATCATCATGATGTGAAATGCCTTGCTCAGGATTTGAACTAGAGTAGCTAAGTCCACTTCATACAATGATAACCATTGTACCACACATACATAAAATACAACTAGGCTACATTATTGAGCAAGCTATAAAATATTTGTCCTAGATAGTATCATAGTTTCAACATTTTGTAGGGAATCATCGACAAGTATATTTGTTTATCAGTTTTGCGTTTTTTGTATGGATGTTATTTTATAGAAAAAAATACTTTATAAAGCTGAAATTTAAAAAAGAAAAGGTACTTCCTCTAATTGTATCATTTGTACTGTTGTGTATGAAGGGTAATGTTTTTGTAACATTAAAGGAAGGCTTTCTCACCAGAAGCTTTGTTGACAGTTCAAAAATTGCCAAAATGACTTAATGTTCTACTGGCATTTTGAACCTATTTCATTCAATATTTTTTGGTAGACTTTTGATATGTTATACAGGACAAGTTGATCTACCAAAACACACTTTGTTTATTTTCTGTCACAATTTGTTCTGGGTTCATCCATAAAGAGTCTGGTGGTGAGGCTCCAGTTCTGGAGCTCTGGGAAATACAGAGTCATCCTTTCATTGCCATTATCCCTGGCTCCACTCTGACATGGAGTGGTAATATTCATTAGAGTTCCAACCATAGGTGTTAGTGGTGTAACATATACTGTCATAGGAAATGGTGACACAAGTTCAAATCCTGTGAGAGACTATTTGCATTTCACATAGCACGAATGCTCTTGGGAAAGGTATGACTCGAATTGTTTTCCATCCAGCTATGGGTAAACAGTAAGGCAGATTGGGCTCTTCAACCTTGGTATGTCAACCAGTCTACATGAAGGAAATCTCTGAATTCAAACCTGTTAAACTCAAGGTCAATTTCTTTGACCTTATGTCACATTCTGCTCATGCAGAGAAGTAGGTAAATATATATATATATATATATATATATATATGACAAATAGTTTCTTTGAGTTTATATTTAAAATGATGATGGACTATATCGATACCTTGGCTCTTGAAACATTGATATTTCAACTAAGTAAGAAGTGTTTACTTGTTGAAAATGATTGTGAAGATACATATTTGTACTGTATATACCTAGAGATCATAATTCTTAAACATACTTTAGCATAAGATAACCCCATAAGGGTTGACATGCCATAAACCCAACTTCACCAATAATCACATTAAGCATGAAATATATTCATTCTTTTTACATCAAAAATAGGGGATTGCATTCTACAAAAATAAACTGAATATGAAATATAAAGTAGAAAAGTGTTTGATATATTTTCACTCTTTCAGTTTTATTTTTCTACTTATTTTTAGGGAATATTCTTGATGTGGGTGATCATATCCCTTGGCACAAATCTCTTGATGAAGACCCTGAAAGCAAAAGCATCATTCGACATATGCTGATAACAGAGGACCCAGAGTTGACTCTTTTGGATACACCCCATGGATCCTTAGAGTTCAGACAGGTAGTATACCAATTTATATATGGATACACATTCCAGTATAAATATATATAGAGAGAGAGTGTTGAGTTCCGGTTAGTGAACGCTTGTAATATTAAATAAAGGACAAACCACGATATGAGAGGAACTAGAGATATATTCTCTGGAAAAAGTATATACAATAGAGAGACTATTAGTAGACAAGAACATAGGATTAGTGAATACAGAATAAAGATATAGTCCAACGATAGTATTGGCTTCCGTTATTATGGTAGTAAGTAAGGTGATCTTGTGCGATCTCCAGTCTTCAACACTCTAATACTATTCCTATAAGAAGCTGCTCTTCACCTTCTAGTCTGCCCTGGTATTAGTAGCTACTGCTATATATGGCAGATGGACTAGTTCATTGTGTGGAAAAAGGTGGGTGATACCCAACAGAAAGAGAAAGAAAGAAAAAAATTGATAACAATGTAATCCAAGCAAAAGGAGAGATTTATTGAGAAACAAAGTCAACACTGTAGCATTTTGGTTCTAATGAACCATCATCAAAACTGGGAAGGATGATATCTAGTGATGTTAAATCAATGATAGATGTTTAGAAAATACAAAAACAAAGGGAAAATCTATACTTTGGGAAAGAGGTGGTGGTTTAATCAGTAAGTCAACATTTCCATTTAGAGTTATGTTATATGACTGTATAGGAATATTATGTAGAACTTAAGTGTTCTAGTTGTTCATCGAGAAAGATTTCAAGTCGAAAGGAGGAAGAAAAAGAAAAGAAAGAGAAAATAGGAAGGAAGAGAGAAGAAAACAATTGCGATAAGAGGATAGAAGAATGGCAGTGGGTATATATATATATATATATATATATATATATATATATATGTGTTTGAATGTTTGTCAATTTCTTGCCTATGTGATCATCAGATCAAGAGCATAGATCAGAAACTCACAGTCACCAAACACCATTGACTTGATATCTACAATAGTTAAACTTAGATCTGTATATATTTTATCACTGATCTCAAGCAGTTATTTATTAATATAGCAAACCCTGAAAATATATTAATTGATATATATTACAATAGTGTATGGTTGTCATTATCTCACTTTGTGGGTTTGTGGCAGACTTGATGTGGTATAATTTGGAGAGTGCTCAATATCTGTGATAGAGATATTATATGATATAATTATAAATAAATATATATTAGTTTTTATATATATTTAATAGAATGGATGCTTATCTATGACCACTGGTTTCATGGTGTCTTTATATAACAATTACTATTTCTCTGTCTGATGATTGCAGTATAAAGACAGCATGAAACCAGTGGTTACAGATAAACACACATGCTATTAATTGATATATACATCAATCAATCAATCAATCAATCAGAAAAGGAAGATAATATGGAAAACTGAACATATTTCATGATAAAGATAACTTTATAAATAAAAATTCATTTTGCAAAAGAAGTCAACACATGATAAAAAGAGAGGGGAATGTGCTGCTGCTTTTTTTTTTTTTTTTTAACAAAACACAAATTATATATATATATATATATATATATATATAGAGAGAGAGAGAGAGATCTAATCCATTATTAATTTATTTTGACAATCTTTTTTTTTTCCAAAGATTGTTTCTTCTGATAGCAAACAATTTTTGATAAAATTTTTACCATTATACTGGGAATACATTATATCTTAAGTTAGACATTTAAGGAATTATAGATCAGTATATATAAAAGAAAAAGGAAAAATGTACTATACATAGAATATTAGTACAATATATTATGAATTAGATATTACTGTGTTATTATCTGGTATTGCATCAAAAAGTATAGCGTTAAACAAAGTTTACATTTATTCAAAATAGATTTATATCTAATTAAGAGTAGGTATTATAACCACTATTTATTCATTTATTCAACTGGGCTGAAATGTGAATCTAATCCTTATTGTCATTGTTTAAATTTATTTCTATGTCTACATTTAAATATTAGTTCATTTCTCTTATTCAATAAATTTTTAGTATCTTTATATTTCAAAATGGAAATTTTTTCTAGGCATGAACTGCATCTACCCTATAAAACACTTGTCGAAGAGGATTTTTTGATGATTTTCCTCTTCAACAAGTAACTTACAAGGTTGATAACAGGCGACACTATGTGAATAAAGATGTTTATATTTAAAATTTGGAAGAACTCCTATTTTATTTTGGACTCTAAAAAATACCTAGAAAAAAAATAGATGCTGCATTGAACAAATCCTAAAACAACACCCTACAAAACAACAACTGTACGGCCACTTACCTTCCATCTCATAAACCATCCAAGTAAGATGAGCATAATATGCTGGACAAGTAAGGATGAACTCATACATGATGTTCTCCTATAGTCAGCTACATATGGACACATCAGCGTTGGCTGCCCAGTAAAAACATATTCATCAGCACTATACAAACTTTGGATGCTGTCTAGAGTACCTGCTAATAGCAATGACTGATAGGGACAGATCGTGAGAGAGTGTTAAAGAAATCTGTGCTGTCAGAGCACCTTGATACTGGTGATGGTGTAGAGAATGAAATTAGTGATTTTCTTGGTAATCAGAATTTAACTGAAGAGATATGAATTTAAAAAATAGTTTTTTTCAACTCAAATAAATAAAAGTAATTGATTAATACAAGAATCATTCAATAAATAAGGTGAAGTTTGCCAAAGGATTTCGCAATAGGAACCTCTGTTTACAGTTACACCCTCAAGAGAATCAAAAGGGATGGGTCCTTTCATGTCCAAGAAGACTGTCAGCATGACCTTCTTTACTGATCACAGTGCACAGAACTTTTCTTTAACAAAAAGTCAGTGTGTTTCTACTCGATAGACTATCTTTTTGATTCAGGATTGTTGTGGAAAACCCCCTTTTTAAACCATTTATAAGCATTTTTAAACTAAAACCATGCTTCTCTGTACACATCATACATTCTCCTGTAAATTTCACATTTTTCACTCACCAAAAATTTGATGACAGACTTCTGTTCAAGCCTGGAGTACTCCGTTTGATTTGTCGCCATTTTAAATAGCCCCAAAGCTAATATTTTTATGAGATTGAAATAATTTTTACAATAAACCAATTCCAAACAATTTATGGGAAAAAATTCTGGAAAAAAAATCCCCTTCTTTATTTAATGACCCTTGTATAAATAAAACTTAAAATAAATGTTATTCTTTAACAAAAATCAAAGAGAAAACCTCAAATGGATCTACACGAATACCATTTTTTTGTATTTTAGGTGATTGGTGTGACAGATGATGAAGTAAAGGCTGCACAACATTGGCAAGGGTCAGGCATTTTGGAACTCTTGAAAAATTCTTCAGCGTAAGTTTTATATTTTAATTATTACTGATTTTGAATTTCTAATACTGATTTTTTTGGTTTTCTCTTTTTCCTAGGGATAGAATTTACTTCCCACCCCTACAGTGGTAGAACACAACAAAAATATTGTTTAATGTAAGAATTCCCCAGAAAGAAATCTTCTCAGGGTTGGAACTGGGGGTAAAACAAATCCCTCACCAAAAAACTGTAAGAGTGAAGAACTGATTTCAGTTTACAGAAAGGAAATTTTTTGTGTCTCTTCCTGCTCTTTTTCGACTGGTTCATAAAATAACTAAAAGTTTAGTTCCAGGTGGCCATGCTGCCAGGTTACACTTCCCCATTAGGTTGCACTTCCCCCTTTGGTTCAAATCTCACAGAAAGCTTATCCTTTATCAGGAGGCTTATTCTTTAAGTGAGAAGCCTTTCAACTAAGCTTCTGAAGTAAAGTGATTGTGTGTAGGCTGATAACCATGCAGGTTTTCATGGCTCCTGCTATTACAGTGTAAAATTATTATAAATAATTGTCTCTCATGAAGAATGGGTGTAACTGTTGGGCACCCCATAGAAGGTCACATGACAATCCAAGAAGCCTAATCTCTTTTGACACTGTTCTCTCCCTACAATGAGCAATGTACTCTCCATCAATCTCAAGTAAGACTTTTTTGGAGGTGCCCGTGGTGTAATGGTTATCGTTGTAGGAAATGGACATGGCAACATGAGTTCAAATCCTGGACGAGACTGATTGCATTTCACATAGCACTAAAACCCTTGGGAAAGGTATGAATCCAATTATTCTTCCTCCAGCTATGAGTAAATAGGAGGACAGACTAGGTTCTTCAGCTTTGGTGAGGCAACTAGTCTAAGAGAAGGAAAACTCTGAATTCAAACCTGTTAAACTCCGCTTAAAAATTGACCTTGTGTCATATCCTGCCTGAGCGGAGGAGTTGGTAAATAGGAGTAAGACTTTTTTCTCATTTTTTGCCTCTTTTTACATACTGCTTGTTTATAGACCAATATGTGTATATTTTATCTGTTGGGATACATTCGAATATTCTTTTCAATACCTTTTGTATATATATTATGTATATATTGAATGTTTCTGAAAGTGCAAATGATCTTATCTTTCCTTCCATTTATTCAGTATTAGTGTATCACAGGTATAAAAAAGTTGGTGACCTTAGTCGAGGGTGACCCTTAGGATCCCTTTTCAATAGCTACCACACCAAGGTGTAGGGGAGGGCACTACTCCATTCCCTGGATTGCTCCACTTGACTCTTGATCCTTACCTTATAATGCTGAATGTTAAGGAAGGTGGCATCAAGTACCATTTTTTGAGTATTTGGTATGGCTCAACCTGGGATTGAACCCCAGTCTCCCGGACCATTGGCAAACACTCTACTCATTAGGCCAATGACCCAGATCACAGGTATACTAATGCTAGTATTGGAATCTGGTGACTGAGTACTTGACTAGACATATTCCGTACCACCACACAATCTAATAACAATGAATCTGTTGGAAAGACAAAAGTTAAAATGAAGAATAGTATTCAAAAATTTCTAATGATAATAATTCTAAAAGTCCTTTTTTTGCTGCAATTTTCCGAAATGGTAATTTTAAATTTCTAATTTTTGTGTGGTTTGTTTATATTTCATTAAAATTTTGAAATAATAAAGATAAACTTGACACTGACGAACAAGTTAGTTTTACAGAACATTATATTATGAGAACTATAATGCCAATGAGTAAAGTTAGGCCTAGTATGATTCTAGTTGTTTAACATGATTTATGGTAAATCACACCAGCCAGAAAAGAGTGAGAAGTAAAAAACAATGAAGATAAGACATGTTTGAGATTTTAAAAAAATATTTTATTTTCATTTACGGTCCATTGATTTAAAGATATTCATTCAGGATTTTGTTCATTTGTTTGAGGATATGTCATGCTTACGAGTTGCAGCTGAGAAGGACCACATGGAAAATCCACGTGTATGGATATATTGTATATAGGAATAGTTGAGAAAGACCATCTGGGCAAATTCCATGAGTAAGGTTTATTACATATTGTAATCGGCTGTTATAATATAATTAGTTGCATAATACAGTTGTGTAGAGTTTGGCTACTATATCATGCTGGATTTCATAGTAGGTTGTGTCCTCCTTGAGGTTGCTACTACTGCTGTTTAAAGGTCAGTCAGCACGTCAGTGAGTCTGCAGGTACCCTGTTACACTGACTGTTATGGATGGTTGAGTCATTTGTGGGACATATTAGCATTTCTTATATACCACACAGGTGACTCAGAATCAAATTGCACAACTCAGTTTTTGGTTAATTGGAAAATATTTTTATGACCCTTTGTTTTTTTTTCTTTAATTCATCTTGGAAGTGGGTGCATAGAGCCAGTTGAATTTTAGCCCATTTTTGTCATATGATTGGTTTGGTTTCTTTGTTTAATGGCATATCAACCTTTGTAGGTTATTTAATGCCAATGCCATTCTCCTAGAAGAATAGTTGTGGTACTATTTAACGCCTAGCTGGGAGGATAAGGGGGTTCATACCTTTCCCAAGGGAATTTGCCCGAAAGTGAACGTAATAGCGCGACTGGAGTACGAACTTGCGTACTACGATTCCGCAGTCCATCGCTTTAACCATTACACCACGAGGACACCCCCCTTCTCTTATGAGTAGTTAGTGTCAAAGGGCATGGCATAATATTCATCACCTTAGGAAATGGACACAATGACCCAAGTTCATATACTCAACAAGGGTCTTTGAATTTTCTTCACACTAATGTTCTTGAGAAAGGTATGAATCCATCTATTCTCCCTCTGGCTATGGGCAAAGTAGGACCGACTGGGCTTTTTAGTCTTGTATTGCAACCAGTCTAGGATAGGAAAACTCTGAATTCAAACCAACTTAGCTGTGCTTAAAAAATGACCTTGTGTCACATCCTGTCTGAGACAAAGGGGTTGAGTAGATACAACCATGTCTTAAGGGAAAGTTGCCTATTTCATGTGTCCCTGACCTTCTGTGAAAGTTACACACTACACAATACTAAAAGTTTCACTTATTACAGATATGTCTATTATGAATATAATGAAAATATAGTAAGTAGGTACTGAACTTTGTTTTATTTCCATTACAAACATAGAGTGCACATATCTTCTTTTGAATCTTCATTCTGTTTGGTTTACATACTGATAAAGTGTGACATCTGTTTGAATTTTTGAAAGGGGTTATGATTCCCAAATTGGCCACTTCACTATGGAGCAATGGTGAGCTGACTAATCCTGTAATCTATTTCTATTCTAAAGAATTTGATTCTTACTGGATGCCCCAGTGTCCCACATAAATGATTTTGAGCTGTATTAACCTCAGTGAATATCACTAAAGGCAGTTAGAGGCTTTGTTTCATTCTCTGGTAATCAGTTAAAGTTGCATTTATTTTATGTTACTTGTTGACAGATATTATTTTCAGTCTTTATCATCGACATTTTCCTCTTTTGATTATTGACAGAGTTGGGCCTTACTACATAACAGATCTTTCCCGTGGAAAATCTCTCTTTGAATCGGACCCAGAGTTGATCCAATTAGTCTCAGATGGTATCAGAAAAGATGGCTCAAATTTGGGTCATGTGACTGCCGTGTGTACTTGGAATGAAGTAAAAAAGGAGTAAGTTCATTTCTTTTTGTGGAAACATTTTTATCTTCCATTTAATATTCAAATATTAACTTGGTACAACTTAATATATATATGTTGTATAAAGAAAACAGAAAGAAAAATACATATAAATGGACGAGAAAATATTTATTAATTAGTTCAACCGACACATTTTGACAGGATTGTTTAAGTTATGAAATTACAAAAATTTTGGGTAGAAAGTATTTTTGTCATCGTCAAGGTGTGGGAATTATGAATTTAAAATAGCAGTTTGAAACAAATACAGAAAAATATTCAAATATTTTTCTCTATTAAAAATAAAAAACCCAACCAAACCAAATCAAGTCATATATATTTAATATATGTATAAAGAGGATTTGGCATCAAATAACCGACAAGGGTTGATATGCTATAACACCCAACCAAACAAAACCAAACCATAACTAGCCTTAGAGTCATCATCTGAAGAAGGCTTTGTTGATTGCACTGCTGTTTTTTTGTGGAGGTTCCAGTAACAATATATATGTATATAATGGAGGTGCCCGTGGTGTAATGGTTATCGTCATAGGAAATGGACATGGCAACACAAGTTCAAACCCTGGACGAGACTGATTGCATTTCACATAGCACTAATACATTTTGTGTAGTGAAGTATCATTAACTGCCCCATTAAAACTGCCGAACTCTTTATACATTAAATTATTTGGAATTTTTTGTCACTTTTTTAAAGAAGGAATAAAAACCTAATTCCTCTTTTCCTTGTTGAAAGAATTCTGATAATAGTGAATTGATCTTTCTTACTTTTAAAGGTTTAAAAGTGTTCAATGACCTGATTAAATGGAAATCTTAAGGTGCAAGAAATTAAGAGAATATGATAAGATATCCCAACTCAAAATTCTGATTTTTAGTTTGTGCCATTTCCTCATTAAATGGCAAACCTCTGAAATTATTAGACCAGTTTATATACCTCAAGAGCAATATCTCATCTACTGAAAGCAATGTCAACATACACATAGGTAAGGCATGGACTGTTATTGATAGGTTAGAGGTGCCCATGGTGTAATGGTTATCATTGTAGAAAGTGGACACGGCGACACAAGTTCAAATCCTGAACCAGGCTAATTGCATTTCACATAGCACTAATACCCTTGGGAAAGGTATGAATCCAATTATTCTCCCTCCAACTATGGGAAATAGCAGGACAGACTAGGTTCTTCAGTCTTGGTGAGGCAACTAGTCTTGGAGAAGGAAAACTCTGAATTCAAACCTGTTAAACTTCGCTTAAAAATTGACCTTGTGTCATATCCTGCCCAAGCGGACGGGTTGGTAAATCAATATATGTATATAATGTTATAATAACTTAGTGACTAGAATCACTTTAACTTATATGTACTCTGTCATTGCACTAAAAGAATTAAGCATTAATAATAAATAATAACATCCTGGACGAGACTGATTACATTTCACATAGCACGAATACCCTTGGGAAAGGTATGAATCCAATTATTCTCCCTCCAGCTATGGGTAAATAGTAGGACAGACTAGGTTCTTCAGCCTTGGTTAGACAACTAGTCTAGGAGAAGGAAAACTCTGAATTCAAACCTGTTAAACTCCACTTAAAAAAATTGACCTTCTGTCATATCCTGCCCGAGCGGAGGGGTTGGTAAATAGGAAAATAGGATAATAAATAATAACATAATACTAGGGGAGTTCAAGTCATGGTAGATACCTGATGTGGTTGGTAGTATTGTAGTAGTTGGTGCACTTGGCATGTTAGGCATTGCTTCGCTCAGTCTGAGATTTAAAATCTGCACTGATGAACATGCAATGTAGTAGAATTTATAAAACTTATGCTTTATGAGTTTGAACTGGGACATAACACTTTGGAAGCAACCAAAAACATCATTGTGGGAAAGGTGTAGGCAATAGTGTGAAACGTGTAGGTTTAGTTGATCACAGATTGTTCAAGAAATTTATCCTGAATTGTATGAATCTTGTAGGTCAGGTAGACCTAAAACTGTTGATTCTGAAGTTGTGCTCCAAGCCATAGAAGCAGATCTGATGAGTAGCCCTCAGAGAGTATCAGGCTAGCTCAACATCTCATAGACCAGTGTGGTTCATCACCTTCACTACCTTTGCAAAAGCATACAGAACTGCAGAATTGTGCTTCACATTACTAAAATATTGAAAAACTTTTGACTCTTTCAAGTTTTACTCAGGGCACTAACTTTGTAGAACAATTATAACTGAATTTTGGAGGTGCCTGTGGTGTAATGGTTATCATTGCAGGAAATGGACATGGCGAGACGAGTTCAAATCCTAGACGAGGCTGATTGCATTTCACATTACACTAATACCCTTGGGAAAGGTATGAATCTAATTATTCTCCCTCCAGCTATGGGTAAATAGTAGGACAGACTGGGTTCTTCAACCTTGGTGAGGCAACTAGTCTAGGAGAAGGAAAACTCTGAATTCAAACCTGTTAAACTCCGCTTAAAAATTTGACCTTGTGTCATATTCTGCCCAAGCGGAGGCATTGGTAAATATAACTGAATTTTGAGTTTGGTCACTCACAGCCTTGTGCCAAAGTCCAAGCTGTATTTAGAATTTTTAAGGTGCATCTCACATAGTGGGGGGAGTACTCATGGTGTAATGGTTAAAGCGCTGGACTGCGGAATTGTAGTAAGTGAGTTCAAACTCCACTCACGTTATTATGTTCTTTTGGACAAATAACCTTGTGAAAGGTATGTTCACTTTTGGACAAATAACCTTGGGAAAGGTATGCACTCCCTTATCCTCCCAGGTATGGATTAAATAGCATCATTGCTGTCCTTCTAGAAGGATAGCTTTGGCATTAAATGACCCACAAAGGTTAATATGCCATTAAACAAAGAGACCATCTCACATAGCATAGTGGTTAGAGATATGTGCTAGCAAGTGAAAATTTAATTCTCAATAGATGCTTCATACTTCTGACATTGTGCCAAACTATGTTAAACTTAGTAAATGACAACACAATATTATTCAGTTGTACTCAATTTAAACAGCTCCTTAATTATTTCTTTATCATATCTTATGTTTTGTTTTTTAAGTACAAAAGAACAATCTGCGGATGAGAAAGAATCATCAGAGAAAGAGAAGCCAAATAAAGAGTCAACCTCCAATGAAACAAAGACAGAACAAAGTGAAAAGCCAGCAAATACGAAACCTGAAGGAGAGCAAGAAACAGAAGATGATGAGGATGCTGACCAACCACCAAGAAACATTGACGCAGTTGAACTTCTATTTGATTTAGAAGCAGCCGAACTCCTGCCTGTTGTTATCAAGTACGTATGAAATAGTTTACCTTGACAAATGTTACATTTTGATCAGTATTCTGCTACCTTGTGGACAGTGCCCAGAATAAGTTGACTGTAAGCACCCCCACCACCAGAAAATGGGTATGACACTAAACTGATTGTAAACCTCCAGTTCTGGAGTACCCTTTTGTTGCAATTACTCTCAGGTCCACTCTGACATAAAGTGATAGTACCTGTGTTGAAATTTGTAAATTCAGCAGTTAATGTCTGCTCGAATCTGATTGGCTGTTTTGAAGTTGTGCCATTATCCCCCATTATTTAAGTGAGACCCACAAGGGTTCTCTTTCTTCTTTTGTTTTGTTTTTTTTCAGCACGAGCAGAAGGCTCTGTCTTGCTCACTCCTTTTACTTTGTGAGGTCTTGTTTATTCACCTTAGACTTTAGGCAGTTTTTTCTTAAGCAAGGTAGCTTGAGCAAAATAGGCCCATTAGTTTTAGGCTAAGCCTCCTTTCCTTACAGGGTTTTTATTGTTACTTGTTGAAATAATAAACCTACTGCAAGCTATTTATGGTTTTGGTATGCTATCCTCTTCAAAAGAAAGTTGAGTCTAAGGTCTGGAGGTGGTATTATTGAACTTTTTACCTACAAAGGAAGCTGTTAGCTCTGATCAGAAGATGTGGTAAAAGCCTCTATAGGCTCAATAGAAGAAAATTCAAGTTAAAACAAAACATATTCATCAAAGAGGAGGAAACAGTGGTCTACTTGAAGTTCACTTAAAGAAATAGTAAACTTTGTTTTCAACAAGTCTACACTGCAAACTAGGAGAACACAGTTGTCCAGGTTGATTCTACACAAGAAGGAGACACCGAGAAGAAGAATAAACCCTAAAAATTGACTTCTAAATGAACTTTAACATAAAATACCAAATAAAGGTATTTTGTCATTCACAAAAGTTAAACTGACAGTAGGTGGTTAACGGCATGACTTTGAGCAAGTCAGTCATTGTATTTCTTTATACCCTTCTTTTTTTGGTTATAATATTGTTGTTACTTGAATGTATGTTATTTTTATTACCTTATTCAATGTTTTTGACAAGCATAGGGGAAAATATACAAAGCTGGATTTTGTAAAGTTTATTTCTCTTGAAATAAATTACTTTGTAGGAACTGGTTGTTTTTGTTTTTAAGAAATATAGACATGCTTCTCTTTCAGATACAAAGTAAACTTTCCCATTCCACTTTTTTATCTACTTTATTTTTTATACATTTCCCTACTCCTTTGCCTAGCCTGACAGTTATTGCTAGATTTCTAGCCTAGCATATTTTTTGAATTGAACACATTTCTCACACCTTTCAGGGTACCTTCTACGTGTCAGGAAAATTTGGAAATTATTAGTATTAGATCAGAATACTTGAAACCAAACAAATGATTATTATCATTAAATAGAAGTAGTTATACTAAGTGTAACAACTGTTATGGTAAAGGTAGTAGTTATTAATTTGTATGTGATTCTGAAATTGAAAAAAACATAGTGGTATTTCCAAAAATACAGCAGCTTTTAATTGTCTTTGGAAAATAGGAGTTATTGTTTAAATCTGATTAACACATTGAAGAGACCTTTTTAGTATTGGTGAATGACAGTATTCAAAATAATTCTTATAATTTAAAAACTTTTATCAATATATAAACCAAACAGGAATAAAGATGAAAAAAAAAGATATGTATACTGTATGTTTATGGAAATAAAACATATTTCAACTCCTATTCAGTAATTATCCTTCCATTATAATCATAATAGACATATCTGTAATAAATAAAACTTTCAGTATTGCATAGTGTGTCACTCGCATAAAAGGTCAGGTCACCAATGAGTGTCTTTAGGGCCACGTGAAACTGGCATCTTTCCCTTAAAACATGGATGTATCTACTCAACCCCTTTGTCTC
Organism: Sepioteuthis lessoniana; assembly: GCA_963585895.1. Taxonomy (NCBI): domain Eukaryota; kingdom Metazoa; phylum Mollusca; class Cephalopoda; order Myopsida; family Loliginidae; genus Sepioteuthis; species Sepioteuthis lessoniana. The sequence goes on along the minus strand of OY757921.1, from coordinate 80,330,193 downwards.
AGACATGATGTGACACAAGGCCAAATTTTAAGCAGAGCTAAGTTGGTTTGAATTCAGAGTTTTCCTTCTGAGGATATGAACTTGGGTTGCTGTGTTCATTTCCTAAGACAATAACTGTTATGCCAAACACCTTCCTTAAGACATTTTGAGTTGGAAAAGACATGAATTTGCACCTTTTTCTTTGAGTATCCAAATGTCTCTATGACAACTATGTCACTTCCTAGCCATCATCAAAACATTCATCCTCCAAGCAAGAGCAGGTAATCCTGTAAATACTCTAGATTGAGAACATTAGCAATTTATGTAGAATTTAATTATTCTGCTTCAATCTTTGCCAAGCTTGGTTAACCAGTGTCAACTTATGAGTTGTTGTTTTTCACTGAATCCTCAAAATTATATGAACCATAATTATTTGAGTATCATGCGCACTTTTTCCTGATTCCTAAGCCTATAAGTTTAAGGTGCTTATTATTGTTATTATTGTAAAAAAATAACTAATTCGTGTGTATGAACACATAAACTAAATATCACCTTTTTTTCAGCCACATGTATCATTATATTCAAGATGGCATGACTAAAAGGGAATTATATCTGTGGTCCAAACTAACTCATGTATAACAAACACTCCTTTTTATACTGTTGCAGAGAAATAGCCACTAGTGTGTGTTTGTTTATAGTTTGTTTCCTCTATTGTGAATTTGCTGCTTATGAGATGTTGCTTCCAGGATTTGTTCAAAACAGCACATATGTGGTACATTCAATAAGTTTCCAGACTTTTTTTTGTACAGGCATTTAAAATTGTCATAGACTCTTGAAAATTCAGTATGTTATTGCTATACATCTTATGAGATGACTGACCAATTTTTATGATTTCAGATTCAAATGAACAGCTACAGCAGGAATTGGAATACACCCTACACCTGATTGTCACAGCTGGTGAATTTCAAAAATGCAATCTGGACATGAGGACACTTTAGAAGAATGATATGCAATAAAATTCTGTTTTAAACTTGGAAAAAATACCACAGAAACATATGGAATACTTCAGACAGCTTTTCGACCATCTTGCATGAATCGAACATCAGTTTTTGAGTGTCATAAGAGATTCAAGGAAGGCAGGGAGTCTGTGAGGGATGATGAGAGGTGTGGAAGGAGTAAGGAAGTCAATACACCAGAGTTGATTGGCCAAAGGGTTAGGGTTACTACGTTGAGGTTTTAAGGGAGTGCAGGAAGAGATTCTGTAGGAAGAGACCAGCACTCTTCAAATCAGCTCAGTGGCATTTCCACCAGGACAATGCATCAGTCCACAACTCCATCCATATCACAGACTATTTGAGCAAGATGGGCATCAAGACAGTTCCTCAGCCTCCCTATAGTCCAGACCTTGATCCCTGTGACTTTTGGTTATTCCCTAAGCTCAGAGGCTGTTGTTATGAGATAATTGAGGAGATGAAAGAGGCTTTGACGAAGTCATTGACACACTCACACAAGAGGACTTCCATGGGGCCTTCTAGAAGTTGTTCGAATGGTACAACAAGTGCATTGCAGTCGGAGGAGATTACTTTGAAGGGGACTAGAGTTTCATGTGTGTACTATCAATAAAAGTGCCCATACAAAAAAAGTCTGGAAACTTATTTAATGATCCTTGTAGCAAGGAGAATTCTCGTGTAGTTCCCAACAGTTGTACAGCTACTTACCTCCCATTTCACAAACCATTCAAATATAATGAACAAAACATGTGGAGCACTGCTGGAGAAGTAAAGACAAGCCCATAAGCCATCTCTTATTTTTGAACACGCCAGTATTGGTTGACCTGCAAAGACTTACCTCTATCAGTTCTGTACAGACACTGAATGCTGTCAAGAAGACCTTCTGGGAGCAATGAATGACTGAGACAGATGTCAGCATGAATTAATGATGATTGTGAACTTATTTTTGCAAAAAAGTTTTTTACATTTTCATGTAAACAAGTCTTTTCTTTTGCTCTAAACACTGTATAAATTTTGTGTTTCTAAACATATTTCTGAAATATATAACTAAAATTTTACAAATTCTTATTTTTAGTTGATACGAACCAAATAAAAAGTTGAACAAATGTTAAATTTAATAGAAATTTAACTGCTACAAATTCAGAATATCAATACATATTACACACAAGAGATGTATTTTTCTAGAATTTCATAGTCAAAAGTTAAGGATGCGTATCATATGCAAGAGATGTATTTTCTAGAATTTCATAGTCAAAAGTTAAGAATGTGTATAATATGTAAGAGATGTATTTTTCTAGATTTTCTTAGTTGAAAGTTAAGGATGCATATTATGCGCAAGAGATGTATTTTTCTAGAATTTCGGAGTCAAAAATTAAGGATGCGTATTATATGCAAGAGATGTATTTTTCTAGAATTTTGGAGTCAAAAATTAAGGATGCGTATTATATGCAAGAGATGTATTTTTCTAGAATTTTGGAGTCAAAAGTTAAGGATGCATATTATATGCAAGAGATGTATTTTTCTAGAATTTCGGAGTCAAAAGTTAAGGATGCATATTATATGCAAGAGATGTATTTTTCTAGAATTTTGGAGTCAAAAGTTAAGGATGCATATTATATGCAAGAGATGTATTTTTCTAGAATTTCGGAGTCAAAAGTTAAGGATGCATATTATATGCAAGAGATGTATTTTTCTAGAATTTCAAAGTCAAAAGTTAAGAATGCATATTATACACAAGAGATGTATTTTTCTAGAATTTCGGAGTCAAAAGTTAAGGATGTGTATTATACATGACTGCAAGTTATACACAACTAATTCCAGTACATTTCTTAAAATCAAATTTGTTCTTTGATTCCAGGGGCCGCTTGAAGAAAGGCCGATTTTTTGTGTTCCACAGTGCCGACAACCATGCAATCCACCTTGTGCCATCTCTTAACTCTCCTCAGGAAGTCATCTTTGTATCAGAAGAAGAGCCTGTAAAAGCTGAAGGAACATATCTACAGGTTTATCTTAAATTTAATTCTTTTCTTTCTTTCTGATAGATTACTGTTATTTTATTGTTAGTCAATACTAGGTTGAGTCAAAAGTTTTGCTAGTTTGCAGTGCATATATCATATGTACAAAGCAGTTCTAACTATGGTCCTATTTACCAACCCCTCTGCTCGGGCAGGATATGACACAAGGTCAATTTTTAAGTGGAGTTTAACAGATTTGAATTCAGAGTTTTCCTTCTCCTAGACTAGTTGCCTCACCAAGGCTGAAGAACCTAGTCTGTCCTACTATTTACCCATAGCTGGAGGGAGAATATTTGGATTCATACCTTTCCCAAGGGTATTAGTGCTATGTGAAATGCAATCAGTCTCGTCCAGGACTTGAACTTGTGTCACCGTGTCCATATCTTGCGACGATAACCATTACACCACGGGCACCTCCACTTCTAACTATGGTAGGCACCCACTGTTGTTAGTAATATCATAGTATTTAGTGCACTCACACATCCAATGCTTCACTATATGTGATTTGAAAGCCCCACGGATGAATGTAGAATAGTCTAATTCAGGAACTTATGCTTTACAAGTACAAACTGGGCCATAATGCCAAAGAAGCAACCAAAAATATTTGTTGTACAAAAGTTGAAGGTTCAGTTGATCACAGTACAGTAACCAGATTGTTCAAGAAATTTTGTTCAGATTGCAAAAATGTCAACAATCAGACATGATCAGGTAGGCCTAAAACCATAGATTCCAAGGCTGTGCTTCAAACCAGAGTGACAAATCCAGCAAGTAGCACTCAGAGAGTATCAGGCATACCACACTAGCTTGTTTGATGCTGAGTTCACCTTAGAGTTAATATTATGTAAAGATTATATGGATTATGATAATACTCAGAGTCAACTTTAAAGAAGGTTTTAAGTGTCACTCCCAAGTACTTCTGGTTAGACTCAGTGTAGTACCTGTACTTGACAAGATGCCCAATCAAGTTTTCATATTTGTACATCTAAATTCAATAAGTATATTTATTTATCAATTTAAAATATGCCTATGTCCCCACCCCAATATAGTATTTGGCTCATAAGGTCCTCATCAATATCACATAGCCCTTGGTGGGAGGGAGTGACTCTTGGTTGAGAGAGAATCACTGGTCTATGGCAAAGCTGTTACTATCTAATAAGCAGGTTGAACAATAGCTAAAAAATGACTGTTCTTAATAAATATTTCAAGTATTTCTTTTGAAAAATTTTAAAAAATAATCTTAATGTTAAGACAAAAAAGATTTAAAATAATTGTTTTCTTTCTTGTAGATCTATTGTTCTCCAAGGCTTATTGACAAGATGGCTGATCAGGTTTGCATATTTGAACACCTAGATACAGTAAGTATTTTTCATAATGTATTTATTTATGTATGTATTTGTATAATATTTCATATATAATATTTCATTATATTAGAATTTAATTATAGCCCTGTGGGTAGGTCTTGGAAGACACCAATGGTCCATAAATTGGATGAGGTCTCCTCATGATACTAAGCAGACTGCTTGAAATATGTGAGAGAGAGTCAGTGAAGAAGGGTGAACGTGGTCTCTCATATTGGCTGGTCCTTCCTGCTGCAAGGAAGTGAAGAGAGAGAATGTGCGCTCTGTCATGTTAGCTGGCTTTGTCCTGCTTCTGGCCAGTGGGGACGCGAGAAGAGGGCAAGAAATGGTTAGCATTGCCTTTTATATTGCCCTGGGGAGGTGACCCAGGCAGAACGGCATCAGTCATTCTCATTGGGTGAAAATATGCGACAACCATAACGGTCAAATTAATTTACGCGCCAAACAAAAATATGAAGTTTTTTCTGCTACAAAATTTTTTAAAGTAAAAATACATCAAGCATCTACATGTATACAAAGGATTTTCAATTTCTTATACAGATACTTTCTTTTTTTTTTTCCTTTCTTTTTTTCTTATACAAATTCAATTTCTTATTTCATCTATTTATTTTTCAATTTCTTTGTAATTTGTTTTCTATATTTGCAGGGGGTTCCTGAACTGCCGCTAGTTTTTGAGTTTGATCAGCCAAAAATTGTCATTAATGTAACGAACCAAATTTTCCTAGAAGCACCGCAAGATGAGATAGAAGATTACTTGGAAGAAGAAGAAGAAGAAGAAGAAGAAGTTGAAGAAGCAGAAGGAGGAGAAGAAAAAGCACAAAAAGATAAGGATCTTAAAGAACAGCTACCCGATTCCAAAGCAAAATCTGATTCATAGAATCAGAATTCTTGACAACTTAAACAAGTCTTGACTTTTAGCATTTTTATCCCATAAATATATTCTCTGTGATAATGGATGAAATGGTAACTGAATTTTGGCATCTCCTTGTATGTATGTATATCTGTGTGTAATGTTTTTTATAAGTTCACTTAAAAAAGTAAGTTCTGGGTAAAGGCCTGTAAACTTTATATATATATATATATATATATAATTCTTATTTAGGGAAAAATTATTATTCTTATTATAATTTGAGTTTAAAATTTTGGTTCATCCTTTTTTCTGACATTATATTTGAAAGGTCATATAATATGAATGTTAATAATATAGGACAGTTTAAACATATATATATATATATATATATATATATATATATATATATATATATATATATATACATTTATCTAAATTATGATTTTTAGTGCAAAAGAAAGGTAAAAATCCAAGCTGGCAAAAACTGGTAAAATTTCAGGCCCAAAATTCTGAATATATATGCATATATGATATATATTATATGTATATATAATATATATGTATATATAAGGCAGAAGGCAATGTGATTTGAGAAATTACATATCATCTACTGTTTCTTCTACCTGTGATATAGTTGGATAAACTTTTTATATATGGGGTAAGCAGAAAATCTATAATCCTTCCCTGATTATGTGCAATCATATATTAAAATGTTATAAAGATAGAAATGTGAATGTTGTGGAGTTATGTAGACAAATAAATAGAAATTGTTCTGTACATGTACCAATGAAATCTTCGAAATCAAATATATATGTTTGTAATCAGGGAAAGATTTTATGCTTATCCTGTATATATTATAGTCTACAAATATAATGAAAACCTTAAGCTAAAAAAAAAACCTTATACAAATTATCATATCATTCCAACATTTAGACCGACATACAAATATCTCCTTCCCATCTTATATTTATTATATTTATTTTATATATGAACTTGTGAGAATTTTTTTTAAATCTTTTTTTTCGCCAAATTTTTTAATTATTTTTTTCATAACTTAAAACTTTATTATAAAAGAATAACAAAATTAAAAATAAAAATAAGACACAGTCATTTCATATCTAAAATCTCCAAAATCCTAGCCGAAAGAATTGAAAATGTATTGCCTTGAAAGAATGCCAAGTGCAACTCTTTGAAACAGCTATTCCATTTCTAGGAACTCATTCTTATGGCCAACCGTCTTTGACCAATCTGTTTCAACATTATCTCATTATCTCGTCTCTTCAACTGAGTAAAAAAAATCTTTTATTGTATGAAATTCAAGCTATAATTGTTGATAATTGATTACTTTTGCATGCCCCACCACGTTCACACACATTAAACATTTTATTTTACTTCTCTTTTATTATTACTTACTTTTTATATTCTTAAACTGATAATCAAATTAATATATAACATAATATATTGAATTATATCTCATTTTTATTTTCTTATTTTGAATGATGTTGGTGTTTACTTTCAGTCCTTAAAATTATTTTTAGTTGTTGTTTTTCCTATCTTAATATATATGTTGAGATGTCTACATTTAGATATTAGTTCACTTCTTTTATTGAGATTTTTTTTTTTGCTGCTTGTTCTTCATGGTAGATAATTGATAATTTTTCTTTTTAGCATAGCATATGTATTGTGATAATATTGTTGATTCTTTATAATTGTTATTATTGAATGTTGGTTTATGATAATTATATCCTTTTTTCAATGGCTTTTAAGTTGCTCCAATGAATACTTTTTAATTATTCTTGCTGTCTTCATTTGTTAGCATTGGTTTGTATATGATATATGTTAGACATTTATTTATACACACGTGTTTATTTTTTTATTCTTATTTTACTCCTTGGGAGTTTTTCACACCAGCATTAGCTTTCACTGGAGTCTGAGTGATAGCAAGTTTCCTTCAGTCTCCAAAACTCTTTTAAATATTCTAGCCGATCTTACCAATGTTGTAGTCTGCATGGTCTTGACTCTTCATCTGATTTCCAGTTCCTTCAGTCTTTTTTCAAGACTTTTGGTACTGTCCCAAGTGCACCAACTACAATTGGTATCACCGTCACCCTCTTATTCTATATTTCTTTCAATTCTCTGGCAAAGTTTGAGTACTTGTCTATTTTTTCGCTTTCTTTTATTTTCACTCTGTTGTCTGCCGGGATAGTAAAATCCACTAACTGACAAGTTTTTTTCTTCTTATCAATAATCCACGCAAGGTCTGGTCATTTGGCCTGGATTAAGTGATCTATTTATATTTCAAAATCTTAAAAATTTTTTATATATCTCATTCTCTTTGACAGATTCTGGTTTGTGCAAATACCATTTAGTAGTATGATTAAATTTTAATTTTTTGCACAATTCCCAGTAGCTCACCTTTCCCATCCAGTCATGTCTTGTCTTGTACTTCTTTTTTGCTAGTTGGCTTCATTCGCTTATAATATGATTAATTATTTCATCTCTTTCTCTGCATAACCTACACTTGCTATTCTGTTGCATATTATCAATTTTTGCTTTTATATAATTGATCCTTATTGTTATAATCATTACGATAAGTATTACAACTACTACTAATGCCTCCAAATTTACATTGTATGTTTGAGTATCTAGTTTGTTATACATTATTTCCTTATTCAACTTCAGTGAACCTACTCCTATTGCTAGCTGTCTTCAATATGGTGAAATATGTTGTTTTCTTTTATTCATTTTTCCATGTTATTTGTGTTTGAATAGCTAACCATTATGTTATTTCTGTTAGATATTTAGCGAAGAAATATTATTGCGTGTTGTTGTTACGTTGTTATTTCCTCGCTAAATGTTGTTGGAAAATAAATGAGAGAAGAACCAAGATGTCGAAAAAATTTTATGATCGGTTTTTAATGGCAGTGTGAAAAAAGGGTTTACGTTTTTGCTGCAAGTCTCTTGGGAAGGAAGGAAAGAGTTTTGGAGTTGAGAAGAAATTTTAGCAGCTATTTACCTGAGTGAAATGTGCATCGCTAGGTTAAGACATTGTTGAATGTGTGAGTGAGATATGGTTGCCATAGGTGTAGCAAAAGTTGTGTTTGCTGGTTGAGGACAGGAATGATGTAGTTGCCCATGGATGTGTGGTCCTGGTTGTTTGGGGAGATAAGCATGAATGTCTCCAGAAAATGTTGCCCAGGGATGAAGTAGCTGGATGTCTGAGTGGAATTTTGCATTGCAGTCGAAATAGCCAATTTTGGAGGCGACGTAAAGTTGTTCCTGTGTGAGGCGGATTGAATTCATCTAATTCATATTCAACCGGGAACTCTTGGTCAAAGAGAATAGATTCAAGAAGTCCATAAATTCGATGGCTTTCCTCATGGTGTCATGATGCTGCTGCTAAAAGGAGAGCGGACAGTAATTACGTCCGTTCAGTTTGAAAGCTTCTGAGGAAGAGAGTGTTTGGCGGCTTTTCCCCAATTTGGTGCTGCCTGGAAAAATGGTCCGGGCTGAATAGGATAAGTCATCCTGATTGGGTGAAAATAAGTGTCGGCCCTAACGGTCAAATTAATTAATGCGCCAAACAAAAATACAAAGTTCTTTCTGCTACAGATATTAGGCAGAGTTTATTGGTCTGGGGGAAATTCTAGTCAAATAGTTTAAAGAATACTTTACCTATGTTGATAGATTTTTTTTTTATTAAATCAGAAGTTAAACAATATAATATTTCTTTTTCATATTTCTATCAATTTTGGGTATGTATTTTATTTTTGTTGTAAATTCACTGTTTTCTATTGCTGTATTATATTTATGTTTTATATTGTTGATTATTGATATGCTTTATGAATCATTTTATATTCTTTTATTTGTTATTTTTGTATATCTTTTAGTATTTTTGGTGAGTGGTTGGATGCTACATATATAGTTGAGGGGTGTTTTCTTTTTTATATAGTATATAGTTTATAGGTATAATTATCAAGATTTAGTATCGTGTCTAAAAAAATTAACTATTTTTTGTTGTTTTTTTATGTTGACATTAAATTTCTAAGTATGATTAGACCATCACCTTTATATAGTCCTATGTCTTCTTTGTCTGTTATATTGGATAGATTATTTAGAATTAGTGAACTTAGTAATTTATATACTAGGGTGAGTCAAAAGTTTTGCAATATTTTCATAACTTATTTGCTTTATTCTCCAAGTTACAAAATCAGCCTAACATTCAAAATAGAGACCATTGTGTTGCATCTTCTGAAACAATCTTTCTACCTGTTCTTTGTTTCCTCACTGATACCAGTTAATGTTCTTTAAGGTAAAAAACTTCTTCATTGAAGCTTCCATCTTCTCTTGGTTGTTGAAGCATTGTTATTGCTGGAAGAAAGCCATGGATCTGAACAAATAATAATCTGAGGGAGTTAGATCTGGACTATAAGCTGGGTGTGGCATCAGTTTGATTCCCTCAAGTTCCTGGAGTTTATTTTGGAAACTAGCACATATATAAATATTGCAAAGCTTTTGACAAACCCTAGTATTTCTGCACCATTGTATGAACCTATTATTACATCAAAAATGCAAGTTTTTTTTTTTTTGTTTTTGAATCTACAGTTCCTTGTTGTGGATGAGGATAGATTTCTTACCATATTCAGTAATTTTAATTGGAGCTTTTTTATGGGAATATGTTCCCTGGCTAATATAGCATTTCTCAAAAGAGTTTCCTTTACACTTACATAAGAATCCTTTATAGCAGTTTATATAAATTTGCATTGGCATTTATTATTTATGCTAGTAAACTATTTTATAACATCATAGGTACTTTTCCATTGATTTTACCCTTAGAACCAGAGCAGCCCATATTTGTGCTGCTACCTACTCGGGTGGTAGAACTGGATTAAGTCCTGTTAAGGCCCTAATCATTTAGAAGATTATGATACCCCCACCTTCATATAAAATCTGCATATTTTGGAAAAAAAATAAAAAGATGGTTAATTTGAATAAAATTTATTACATGAACACAAAAAATAATGATGCTTATTTACATATATATATATATATATATATATATATATATATATATATATATATATATATATATATATATATAAATGAGGGTCATTTAAAAGTGTCTTAGCTTCATCCAAATTTTAGATTTTTTGCACACCTCTCGCACCTTTGTATGGGCCTCACCAGCATAAAATTAAGACAGAAATCTGAATTAGTTTTTCTCGTCTTATAAGAAGTATTAGTGAGTTTTGCTACAACAAAAATGTTCAGCTATGGCTTCTATTTCTTGGTGATGTTTAGAACTTTTTGTACAACTTGTGTGTGTGTGTGTGTGTGTGTGTGTGTGTGTGTGTGTGTGTGTGTGTGTGTGTATGGTGTTTATTTATTTATTTAATGGTACCCTTTTGTGGATTTGGGTTCAACTGCACTATTTGCTCCATGGAAAATCTTACTGGTACCTTCTCTTTCCTTGATGCTCTAAGCATGTACTTACATGACCTGAATTTTAGCCAAGAAATCCTCATTTCTACATCACTGTTGCCTATAAAATGTTGTAATTTGTTCTTTAACAGATTATAGAATTTTACATTTTCAGAGGGGAGTTTAAACAGACATGGGAGGCTCAGTGTTCTAAGGGTTAAATTTGGTTTATTTCTTCATTTTGTATTTATGGAGTCCAATGGTTTTATTAATATATATATATATATATATATATATATATATATATACACACACACACACAAAAGAAAAATCCACAATTTTCATATCTACTATATCCTTTTTATATATTATAAGCATCTACTTTATTACTCTTTTCCTTGCTAGACCCACAGATTTCATAGAATAGATTTTTAGAAGATAAGAAACTTTTCTAAATTTTAAAGATATTATATACTGACATATATTCAATATAGTCAATACTTTTGTGTGCATGTAAACTCCATTCTTTTTCTTATTTGTAAATGATACAATAATTTACTCTGCTTTTTTTTTTCTTTTTCTTTTTTTTTTTGCATGTAAGCTTTTTGCAACAGTCTTCATTTAGAAAATAAATTCACAATAACTTTATTGACCAAACTTGAAGCAACATTTAAGAATGATTTTACTGATGTTTCCCATCATATATTCATTATATTCATTTTATATATAAACTCATAACAATTAAAAAGAAATGCTATTTTTTTTATAATTTGAAACTTTATTAAAAAAAAATAATGTAATTATAAAATTCTGAAAAAACAAAGGAGGCAGTCATTTCATATCCAAAATTCTAGCCAAAAGAATTAAGAACATGTTACCCTGAAAGAATGGCAAGGGAAAATCTTTAAAACAGTGACTCAATTTCTGGGTGACTTATTCCTATAGCCATTAGTCTTTGAACCTATTTGGTAGAGTCGACAAACTGTTTCAATGTTTTCTCATCTCTTCAGCTGAGTAAAAATCAGCCATCAAAAACTTTTAGTGGCAAATACAGTTATTTGTATTGGAAATTTCTAAAGAAAAGAAATTGTCAGAGTTACTTTTTGAAATTTCATAAAATTTTTTCAAGTTTTAAGTTTTTAATTTCCAGTAGACTTGATTATTCTATTGTTTAATTATTTTAATTTTTAGATGAAGCATTGTTAGTCATCATTATCATTAATTTTGACCTGTACTTTAAAAAATTTTTTTCCTTTTTATTGCTTTTTTTACCATAGCATACAAAGGTTGTTATTTCTATGACAGCAACAGTGAGTATCAAAGAAAATGATAAAGGATAAGCTCAGGGGCACCTAGTTGTAACAGGCTTCCCCTGAACCAAAAGAAGAGCATGACTTTGAGTCTCCCCTAGAGCTAATTCTTTATTATCATTCTTTATTATCATCACTGTCATAGAAATAATGATCAAAGTTAAAAGTGAACAGATATATATATATATATATATATATATATATATATATATATATATATATATATATATATATACTAATCTAATCTAATATCTACCAGCATTCACGGTACCAGAAAAAAAAAACGAAAAAAACCCATCAGGAACAAGAGATAAAAGTATCTTGAATCACTGCCCGGGGGAAAAAGAAAAAATTATAGGTCAAAAAGAAAGAAAAGGCCAACCTTGAAAAAAATCAAGGGATACGCAGTCAGTTGGTCAAAAGAAAACTATAAACCTTCCGCAAATCCTGCAATGCTACAATTACAAAAGTCCTCAACACAAGTGGAGCCAATTATAAAATTAACTTAAATCACGAATTGGAAATCTTCTACTAAAGTTTCACCTTATCGGATCATCAGGAAGTCTAACTCAAACTTAATTCAAGTTAATTTTATATATATATATATAAGTCTAACTCCAACTTGATTTAAGTTAATTTTATATATATATATATATATATATATATAAGTAATGATGTTATAGATGTAGAGTCAACACTGCTTGGGAAGAATCAGTTTCTTGCCTATGTGTTCTTCAGGTCAAGAGCATAATAGATAGTGCAAAAGTTTAATAGAATGGTGCCCATGAAATAACAAACTTGGTTGGGAGTGACCTGGTCTGATGAACACATAAGCAAGAAACTAAAAGTTCCCAAGCACAAATGATTCTATATCTACACCATTCAAACTTGAAAATATATATGCTGTATTAATGATATTAAGTACTCTTTATTTATAAATATAGCAAACTAAATTATTATTACTTATATGTATGATTTAAAAAGTAATTAAAGATTAATTTCTGATTTTTGTTATATATAAAAGCTTACCAAGCTTTTTTAAAAGCTTTTTTATTGTATTCCTGAAGCTTACCCTAGTCTAACACAAGGTCACAATCGTTGGATACACAGTAAGAATCAAACTTACTACACTAGTAATAGTTTAGAGACTAGTTTGATAACAAGTGGGCTCAAGTAAGTAGGTATTTACTAAGCTTATATTTGTTTGACACAAGACCAGAAATATGGGAAGCACAATAAGAATTGAATTCACTAAAAATGGTCTGAAAGCCTACAAAACTATTAAGTCACATGAGTATAGCTTATATTTGATACAAGGCCAAAAAGTATGTGGAACAAAGTGAAGATCAAATTCATTAATAGTTATGGTCTGCAAGGCAAGTTTGTTAACCATTGGATCACTGCAATGTGCTCTTGCTATTTACTAAGCTTAAAGTTTTGGCACAAGGCCTGAAGCATAGAGTACTCAGTGAGAATGAACTCTCTAAACAGTAGTAATTGGTTGACAGGATTAGCTTGCTTATCATTACCTTACAGTAAAAGTACTCTGTTCTCAATTATGTGCCCAAAGCCTTTTTAACAATATAACAGTATTTATATATTTCATTGAATATTTTTCTCTCGTCAATAGTTTTATTACATAAGGGAGATAATCATTTTTCATAAAATTATTTCATAAATGAAAAGCTTAGATGTGTATAAATTTAAATTTCCAAGGTTTACAATAGTGTGAAGAAGTAAATCTTTTGAAGAATAATTTAAGATACAAGCAAAAATATGCATCCTTTACTCGACACAAGTATTTAAGTTTTAATGTAATAAAATATATCAAATTAGAAAGACTAAAGAAACTAAATAAGAACATGTATAAAAAGATTATGGACTGCGGAATCATAGTAAGCAAGTTCATACTCCAGTCGCGCTATTACGTTCAATTTCGGGCAAATACCCTTGGGAAAGGTATTGAACCCCCTTATCCTCCCAGCTATGGGTTAAATAGTACCACTACTGTTCTTCTAGGAGAATGGTTTTGGCATTAAATAACCTACAAAGGTTGATATGCCATTAAACAAAGAAACCAAACCAATAAAAAGATTACATTTATTTTTATTTTAATTAATTTCTATATAAAATTATTCATAGGTTTACTTTTAATATGCTTTGAGAATAAAACAATAATATTAGAAATCAATAACACAAAGTAATTATTTATTAAACCTGGTTTTGTTAAAACCAGTATACAAATTATCCACACCATATATAAACCTTTATTTCTCAGTGATGTATTATATCATACGCATTGTAGAATTTTAAACAATAACATGGAGTGTTTTATGGCAAATTTAACTTGGCTAGATTTCAATAGAGACATCGTTAATAGATAAAATGCTAATCAAAATCAAATAATAATTATTTAATAATCATTGCAAATATAATATAGATAACTAAGGGAATTGAAATGGTGGTAATGACATATTCTCAGTTACAGACAAACTCATAATCTTCATAAGATATATAGACTGTATGATAATCATTTTCTTTTAAGATTTATACAAATCCTGTGGGTTGATAAGAGGAAATTGTTGGTGCAAAAGGAAGATAGAATGGTACCCATGAAATAACAAGCATAGTCAGAAGTGACTTGAAAGAAGATGGAAATATAAGATGGTGAAATTTGTTGTTGAGAAAAACACCATCAAGGTTGTCAACAAATGAATTGGGAAAATATTAAATTCAAAATGGCTGATCATAAAATGATAAATAAACCCAAAAAAGTAACTTCCATGTTTTGTGGATGATGTGAACAAATATTAAAATATCTTAAACATTGAACATGACTCTTACTAGTTAATAAAATATTGATTATCTGTTAATTTTTTTTCAAAGTTACTTTCATCTTTTAAGCATCAGAAGAAGAAAGTTATTTGGAGTAAAAATTCTAGTCATGCTTCTTTGGGAGGGTAGAGATGGTATTCAATAACTCTATTGACATTTGGTCTTTATTTACATACTCATATACTACCCATAAAAATATTATTTATATGTACATTGGCATTTCAGTAACTGTGTACTCTGCCTTGAGTCAAAGTGTTGTTCCTCCATGTTTCTATCTTGAATTGTAGCTACTTAGCCTTCAGGTTGGGATCCACGTGTAAATCTGTTCTTCATCCTAGCTGTGTTCTTGACCTCAGGTGGGATATGGCAAGAAATGAGACTAGGTTGGTCCTGAAGATTGCAAAACCAGAGTAGCAAAAGCTTATTTTGCATAAGGGATGGTCAGAGTTGACGGATATCTTCATTATACTGGTTGCAGGGACTGGGTAAATTTTTCTCTTGCTCACCAGAATTCCTGTGAGCACCCACATTAAACTAACCATGTATCACATTTTGGTAGTAAGAGTTGATTAAATATCAGATTAGATCGTTGTATCTGTGCACACTATGGAAAATGTTACATTATATATATGAATTGATAATATAGTCTGCTCTATTTATAAATAAAGAGTGATCAATATCAGTCATAGAACCTCTGTAGATCTAAGTTAGAACATCATAAACATAGAGTCAATGTCACTTGGTGACTGTTAATTTCTTTTCTATGCAATCATCAGATTGAGCTCTTGGACAGTCACCAAACTGCATAAACTCTACACTAATCTAACTTATATACACATATAGTCAACGATGCTTAGTGACTGTCAGTTTCTCACTTATTTGATCATCAGACCAATTGTTTGAGTGATTGTATAGGCCAGAAACTGACAGTCGCCAAGCACTATTTATATATAAATATATATGGGTGTATGTAAATTTTCCTCATGAATTTTCCAATAAATGGAAATAAGAATATTTTTTTTATTAAATTACATTGATTTTAAAATAAATTAAATTGTAGAGTTTCTTATTTGATTTGATAACATGCATTAATTAAATTTACACACCTGTAAATAAATTTAAGACAATTTTATTGTTATTTTAATTAAATAATATTGTTAAATTACTTTATTTTGTTCCATAAATTTATGGTTTTGTGTTTCAAAATCTGTATTTAAAATGAAAAGCAAATAAAAAAAAGTACATATTCATGAATGTAAAAGCATCTATCTATCTATCTATTAGAGATTAGGGGTAAAATTCACTGGACCCAGAATTGATTTATCTCAATTTTATCTCCCAATTTTTTTAAGTAACTTTTATCTTTTAAGCCATAAATTCAAAATGGCTGATCATAAAATGATAAATGAACTAAAAAAAGTAAGTTCCATGTTTTGAGGATGATGAGAATAAATATTAAAATATTTCAAATGTTGGACATGACTCTTGCTAGTTAGTAAAATATTGATTACCTCCCAGTTTCTTTTCAAAGTTACTTTCATCCTTTAAGTATCAAAAGAAGAAAGTTATTTGGAGTAAAATTCTAGTCATGCTTCTTTGGGTAGTTAGAGATGGTACTCAATAACTATATTGAGACTTGGTCTTTATTTACATACTCACACAGTACCTATATAAAATGATAAAATTTATTTATAAGCTGTACATGTTAAACAGTGTATTGAGAAAATCTATCCTTTCCAGATGAATTGAATCCAATAGACTGGATTTGACCAGAGATTAGTTCTTAAGATTTTTTTAATGAAAACTTTTATAAAAACTTGCTATGCATTAAAAGAAATGATCACTTGTTGGACTAGAGGATCTAGTATCAGTCTATTGAAAACAATAAAACTCTTGAATAATCTGATATTTTCTAAATAAATTTATGCAATTGCATGAATTACATATCAACTATTTTTAATTCTCAATAAACCTTGTATAAATACTTATTGCTGCTTAGGAGGAATCCCTATGGCATCGTGGCTAATATACTGGACTGTGACGTTATTAAAAGCAAGTTCAAATTTAAGTCACACTTCTACATTCATTTTCGGACTGATACCCTTGGGAAAGGCATGAACCTCCTTACCCCCCCCCCAGCTATGGGTTAAATAGTACCACTTCTGTCCTTCTCACAAGAATTGCTTTCACATTAAATAACCCACAAAGGTTGATATGCCATTTAAAACAAAAAACAAACCAAAATACTTCAATGCTGAGAACTACATTTTTAATTTTCAACTAATAAATTCATTATACAAAAAAAACTATTCAAATTTACATATTTTCTACAATAAATCAAGATGAAGATTTTTAATACACTAACATTGAATGCATCAAATATTTTAAATGTATAATTTTTCTATTCACTACATCAATTTTAATAAAAGATTTTTTTAATACACTTATATTTTAATACTGATATTTACTTTACACTGATGTTAAGATGAACACCAATACATTTTTAATGCATAAACACTAATAATTTTTGTCTGAATTTCTGAAATGAGGAATTATCATTATTATACACCAATGTACTAGCACTGGTATCTTCACTTGGTTGTTATAGTTACAATATTTCAGTTATTGTACCCTCTGGCCTTCTTCCAAAAGATACAAAAGTCAAAATATTGTGGCTATAACAATCAAGCTTAGGACACAAGTTTAAGTACCTTAATGTATATTAACATTGATGGTATTCATTTTTCTTAAAAGTAACTGCAATAATGTATAGGACGTATATCAAATAAACATACCAAACCAATTTCGATGTTATCACAATAAAATTATCAGATGTGTGTAAACTTTTGCATCATTTAATAGTTTTTAAATCTATTTTTTCATAAAACAATATCAAAAATTAAAAAAAATCTATTGCAAGATGATAAATTTATATTTCTTGGAAGCATGTTAATACAGTTAAAACTGAACTATTACTTCTGACCCATACTAATTGTTACAGTTGCGTATATATTTTATATGCTAAATGTAACTATTATCAGACAGAAGTTATATTACAGTTGAGTGATTTAGGTGCTATTTGATTATAAGGATATTTTTCCTGTTTTTAAAATACATTATAAGTAATTATTTCATTACAAAACCCATTCATTAATTATTAGATCCATAACTCAATATAACAATCTTTTTTTCTTTAAGATGTTGATATAGTTCAATCTTTGCTAAAGTTAAAATTTTTTATTGTCTCAAATTTTTGACAGACATTTTTTCTTTATTATTTTTTCATTACACTTTTCATAGTGTAGTGAAAACCTTTCTAGAAAATTTCTTTACATTGTATACTCAGATTTATTGTACTTCTTTACTGAATCTCTTTCATGCTTTCTTGTGTTTTTATTAATTATACATGAGGGTTTACTCAAAGGTTCAGGGAATTTGACCATAAAATAAACCTATCCTAATGACTAATTTCAACCATTTTCTTCAAAGTGGTCCTCTTGTAAGCCAACACACTAGCCAGGGTTAGATTAAGTCTTGTAAAGCTGTGCTTTTCAAACTATCTGGCAGGATATTTTCCGATGTGTCAAAGACTAGTACCATTATTCTAAGTATTTTTATCTATTGTATAGTATCACAAAATGTGAAAAGAATAATATCAAACAGCGTTAAAAGATTTTATGTATTTTCATTCTTACCTTACATGTTATATATATGATAATGTGAAACTACAAACTCGTAGTCAATGACTTGTATACCAACACTTTAAATAGCAGTACAGTAGAAACCCTAAACATTTAGAAGATTATGGTGTCTCTCTACATATAAAGTCTGTGGTAAATCCAATGATGAAAAATCTCAGTCATACCCACTCTTTCCTTGATGCTTTAAGCTTGTGCTTATTTTCTTTAATGGTTAATCTAGACCTGACACTAGCTTACAAAGGGTAGCAGCAAAGTTCATATTACATTTAATTCTGCCCGCAACTTCTTTGAACACTCTACCCAAAATATTTGAACAGTAAACATGATACAAACAAATGTTGCATACAGTTTAGCAATTGTCCTTTGGGTGATCACTATGTACATGCTCAAAAAGACTAACTCACTCACTGAATCCCCTGCAGAGGGATAAGATGCTCCTCAAAAAAGGTATGTCCTGAGTATGACACTAAATGGCATCTACAGTTTTAGAAATCTGGGAAGTGTGAAATGACTCTTTCATTGCCATCACTCTCAGGTCCACTCTGATCCAGAGTGGTAGTACTTGTTAGAGTCACATGTATGAGTCAAATAGATTTATTTTTAAATTATTTGCTTTCTATACAAATACTTGGTGCCATATAACTGTAAATTACTTGTATTAAGAATAGTTACTTGAAGCAATAATTGTTTATTAAGGATCATTATTATTAATTACTTGAAACCATATAACTATTTGCAAAAAAATGTTTATTACTAAATAGGAATAGTTACTTGACACATATAACTGTAAATTACTTGTATTAAGAATAGTCACTTGAAGCAATAATTGTTTATTAAGGATCATTATTATTAATTACTTGAAACCATATAACTATTTGCAAAAAAATGTTTATTACTAAATAGGAATAGTTACTTGACACATATAACTGTAAATTACTTGTATTAAGAATAGTTACTTGAAGCAATAATTGTTTATTAAGGATCATTATTATTAATTACTTGAAACCATATAACTATTTGCAAAAAAATGTTTATTACTAAATAGGAATAGTTACTTGACACATATAAAAGTTGGCAACGGTAGTCAAGAGCGACCCAAAGGCTCCCTTTTCAATAGCTACTACACTATTGCTTTCCATGGATTGCTCCACTTTACCCTTGATACATACCTTATAAGGCTGAGTGTTAAGCAAGGAGGTATCATGTACCATTTTTTTGAGTCTTTGATATGACTCAACCTGGGATTGAGCCCCAGTCTCCTGGGCAATCGGTGAACACTCTACCCACCAAGCCCCTATACTTGAAGCCATACAACCATATTTGATAAGAATACTTGATATATAACTGTGTGCAAAAAAAATTGGAGAAACAACTATACAAAAAAATTTAAATATGAACATACAATTCCCTAACCTCCTGACATAGAATAACCCTAGACTGGTTAGCATTAAAATCAATCAATCAGTTGAAGACTACTTTATAAGAAATTGTAGAAAGTTATTGTTAAATAGAGTTTTTCTTCTTTTTCTTTTTGGTGGTCAAATACCCTAAACTTCTGGGTTTGCACTTCTCTATTACAATTCCTTTGAACTGGTCTTATAACAAAATATAAACTATTTTCCTTTTTTGTTCAGTTGAACTTGTTAATCTTACCTTACCTCTTGGATTTGATGTAAACTCTGCTGTTACTGCTGGTGGGTGTTTAAATACATGTTAATTTTTGCAATAGATCAGAGGGAATAACAAACTATTTTACTGATTTCTATATTAACATTTTACTAATGAGGCCATTTTGTATCTTGCTTTGCTTTTTGTAAACCAATATGCTTTGTTCTTTTAATATTCATCATGTATAAGTGTTAGAAAGTTTTACAAATGAATATTGATAGGAAAATGATTGTTCTCTGATAAAGATATATAGCCTAGAAGATCGAGATTTTTTAAAAGAAAATGTCATGATTTAAAAAAAAAAAAAAAAAAAAAGAGGAAAAGGTAACCCCCTTACAAGAAATATAGAAAAAAAACAACAACTCTTTAATATATTTGTATTTACTCAAGTGTTTATTATGTGGGGAATTCAGTTTTTCGAAATTCATTTTTTATCCACTGATATTTTTTTTTTTTGCTGTAATTGTACAAACATCACCAGTTATCAATAACAGAGGATGATATTGTTTAGTTGGAAATCAATTTTTTTAAAGATCTTTTACAAATATTTTTCACACACAAAATGAATCTCAACCTTTTTGTTCTCATAAATATATGCATTCTTATCAGCTTAAATTTCTCATTTTCCCAAAGCCTGTGATATAAATTAAGAATGGGAAAAAGGTAAATACAGGTTGGGATAGATTTACACATCAGCAAATTTAATAAAGTGGGTGTCAAAATTATTCAGAATGTTTGATCCTTAACTCTTTGCTATCTTAAAATATACTGTATTTGACAGCCGATACGATGCATGATTTATAAAGGTATTTGGTGGACTCCTGCTTACTGCAATCCCCACCAAGCTCTATACTTGTTGATTTTAAGCCTCAGTAGATAACCCTCTTTTCATAATACCAGTAAATGGGATGCTGAATGATACTGGCATGTAATTATTCTAAAGTTCAAAGAAAATCTTATATGCTGTCAAATATGGTAATATGAAATGAAATTTGTGTGTGTTACTGGCTATATTAAGTATAGCTTCTGTCAGCCTTTTTGTTGAAAAAAGTTTTTAAACAAAAACAAAAAAAAAACTGATAGCACAAAGATATTTCAAGGCGATGGAAAAATGCTTAAAGATACATAAAAAGCCTTGAAAAAATCAGAATAGCAAAAGGCCGGCTTTTAAACAGAACTACTTTCGACAATGTTTATTTGGCCTGAGGTGCTTCTGAACCCTATGATTAATAGCAATATTAAAATAAAGAATCTAAAAGATAATATATTTTTTGCTTTCGTGAACTGGAAAAAACTTTTTAAAAAAGGAAAGAAAAAAATTTCTACCAGGAACATTGTAATTTGACTAAATGGAACCAAGTCATGCTATATGTCTTAATACCACCAGTGTGAAACCCTATTCAATTAGCTAACCCCTGATACTGAAAAAATAAACCAGTTAAAATTCATTGTATCCCTTTAAAATTCATTGTATCTCCTGGTTTATTCACAATAGAATTAATCATAAACAGATTGATCCGGACTATTATGAAATAATAACAGTATTGGACAAAAAAAAACAGTAAACAATAACCCTTTTTTTTGTTATTGCCACAAATCATAATGAGACTTCAGTGTCTTAGATACAAGTGATTATTTTTTTCAGACAACTGCTTACAAGCCATTAGCAAAGGACTAATCACAAATTAGGATATCAAATCAAAGAAAATTCTAAGAAATTTCTTATTTTTTACTAATGAGGCTCAGAATTTTCTTTTTAGAAAATTTTGACTTTTTGCTACAATTAAAGGGACTTTGACAACCATAATCAAAGAAAATAATTACTTTCTATGTGTGTCTAAGCCATTGAAGTTCATTGAAATATATGGCAATGATAAAAAATGGTTCAGTTTTTTTACTGTTTATATATCATATCAAAAAAAAATTCTAAAGATGATAATTATGTGAAATATTTTATTTGCGGGGTGTGTGTGCTTATTTTCAGTTTAAAATGGGATAAGTTGTTCTAAGCTGAATTATTACCAGTATATTCATGATTTGTTCATTTTCATATATATATATATATATATATATATATATATATATATAGTAATTTGAATGCAAGTCTATACTTAGAGGAATCCAAAGAGAAATTATTTTAAACTACCTGAAAAAAAGTTACCTGAATTTTGTTTGTGATAGTTTCAATAAGATTTGCTACTACCAAAAAATAATTTCAAAAAATCAATAAATAAAATAAAATAAAGATAACCAAAACTGGTCCAAACCAAATTGATGATAAAATATTTGTAATGTCTAAGCACTTTTATATATATACTGTCTAAACATTTATCAAAAGTAAAATAAACTGAATATTTTTTTAAATCTAAAAGAATATAAATTTCACTTGTTGCCTCTCTTTTAAGGAATATACAGTATATTATTGTTTGATGTACTAAATTCTGACAAAAGCCAAATGCTAATAAAAAGAAAGAAAAAAGCCAAGGATAATTTTTAATGATACCAAACATATCTGACTGTTGACTGTATTGATCAATTTTTTAATGTTTATGTATTAATTATTTGTTTTGTTAAATGTTAAGAAAAATCAAAAACTTTAATGCTGTTTCACCTATTATATTTATTGTATTGGTAAGAGCTCAAAGAGCAAAAAAAAAATGTATTTTTAGTTCTAAACCAATTCAAAAGAACAAAAATAAAAACTTAATTTCGATTCCAAATTGTTGAATGTTTTGTTTATTTTTTATATCTATTAACTATGGTTGATATGAAAAAAACTGTATGCAAACACTATCAGTGTTTTTAAGTTATTTATCTCTTTTTTTTTTACTTTAAAGACTAATATCCTTGTCTTCTAGTTATTAACTAAGTCTAATTGTGGCACATGACCAGGAATATGAAGTACCTGATCAGAATTAAACTTACTAGTAATGGTCTGCTAGTCTAGCTTGCTAACCATTCATTACCTTATGTGAAGCACCTTTATAACAACTAAGCATAGCATAGATTTTCCACTAGGTCAAAAGTACAAGGCACCAAGTAGGGATCAAACTCATTATCCAATAGTTATTGGTTTTCTAATTTTGTTTTTGTAACCTTAACTATTTTCAGCTGATTAGTTAAAACAATCTATTAGAGTCACTGATGTTGCAATCTTCTTAAGTAAATAAAGCAACAAAGTATTTTCTGAAGAACTGACTATTGGATTATTGTTTAGGTATAAGCCATAAACAACTTCTTGTCTGAAATAAATAACCACTGACATTGCATTTTGGTAAAAAACGAATTTTTTATCATTACAAGCTGAGACCCATTTAAATTATCTGGATATGGATTTTGCAAAATGTTTTTTACACAATCAATTTATTTGCCTTCTTCCGATTTTTAAAATCAAGAATGAAAACAGTGTTTACTTCTTTCACACCATTAAATCAATTGAAATTTAACATGGCTACATAAAAGTTATGCACACAGTCTTTTTATAAAATTCCATGAAAAATGAAATAAGAGTCAAATTTTCATGAAAATTTCAAAACTTATTCACCTTCAGATGAATTTATGTTTAAAATAGGTTTTTCCAAAAATATATTTGGGGAAATACTTTTTTTACTTTATCGACCCACCCCAATTTCATTTTACAAAATCTGAACAAAATATATTGTAGAAATATTATTTTTAAATTTTTCATAAAGATAAGAGTCTGAATAATTATATCATGAAACTTTTAGAAATTCTTAAATTTCCAATTTTTTTAAAAATGACCATGAATTTTGAAATAGAAAGTGCTAAAAATGCCATATCATGCTTGGAAAAGTTTTACTTGATTTTTTAATTAATATATACGATATTTTGTTGAATTGCAAAGAAAAAATTTTTTACAAAGAAATTAATTTTAAAGAGATTTTAATTCCTTTATATGATTAAATAATTTAGATTTTTTAATGTTTAAAAATCTATTTTTTTAGTATGTAAATCCATTCTTCTCTAATTTTTTTAATACACACTGAATTTTAATATATTTTAAAATACACTGAATTTTAGAAATCAGAAGAAGGCAAATAAATTGATAGTGTAAAAAAGTTTTTGTAAAATCCATGTAATTTACATGGATCTCAGTTAGTATCATATTATACATAAAGTTACTTAAGAAAAAAAAAACTTACTTTGGCCACAATACCTAATAAAGCTTTGCATGAGATGCCAAATTTGATTGGTTCTTGCTAACCTAGTTTCAACCAATAGGATTATTCTCCAAGCATAATAGTGATGCAAACTAACAAGGGCCTATTCTATTGATATATTGGATAAAAACCTGACTCATGTAAGCCATTTAATGACATCTGCAAGGAAAAATGATGTTATGTCAATGTTGGATTTGTCTATTTCGAACTTTGCTTTTTCTGGATGTAATGCTGAACTGGATTATGTAATCTTTACAGATTTGGGACTTCATACCAGTCATTTGTAAGGTAACTTGCACTTGAAGCTTTTTCACAAGTTTATTCTCTGTATTACAGTTTAATATGTCACATCTTCCAACAGTGAAAAGCAAAAAGATAGCAATAAAAACAAAGATGAGAATTGTTCTTCACACATACACCAAAAAAAAAAAAAAAAAGATATTGTATATCTAACTTTTCAGACAATTTATGCCCAGTAAAATGGCTGGCCCGGGAGACCTGGGTTCAATCCCAGGTTGAGTCATACCAAAGACTCAAAAAATGGTACTTGATGCTACCTTGCTTAACACTCAGCATTATAAGGTAAGGATCAAGGGTAAAGTGGAGCAATCCAGGGAAAGGAGTAGCACCCTCCCCAAGAACTTGGTGTAGTAGCTATCAAAAATGGAGCTTTCAGGTTACCCTCAACAAAGGTCGCCAACTTTACTTACTAAAATGGTTATACATTCTTAATTCATGTTTTGTTTGGACTAATATTCTCATCACAGTTTAAACCATATTTAAGTCAGTACCCTCTCACCTTCTTTAGGTAAGTATTGTATTCAGTATCTTTGAAGGCATCTCATTCTGGTGTAACAGTTAACAAGCTTACTAGTGAATTCGATCCTCACTAAGTGTCTAATACTTGTAGCTTTATGCCAAACCTAAGCTACACTTAGTTTTAAAAAAGCAGAAATGTGTGATGTAATAGTGAGCAAGGTAAGTTAGATTCTCATCATCATCAAGGCATACTGACAGTATGGATTCCCTCAACTCACTCACCATCAGTCCCTGTCAGTTATCACTCTTGGTAAATCCTCCAGACAGCATCCAGTGTCCACACAGAGCTGATGAATGTAAGTTTTTGACCTGCTATTGACAGGTTAATGACCATGTAGAAATCTGATCCCTCTGATAAAATAAAACAGGAATTCTTCTAAGCTGTAGCCATGTCAGTACTAACAAAACACCTGGAGAAAAAGCTAGATAAGAACTACACAAGGATGCTGCATGATATTTTTTAATAAATCCTAGAAGCAGCACCCTACAAAACAGCACTCATCTCACAAACCATCCAACTAAAATGAGCAAGACATGCTGGGGAAATAAGAACAAATTCATGAGTGAAGTTCTCTTATGAACTCCTACACATGGATAAACAAGATTTTTCTAGGGTGTTAAATACCACTGGCCTTGAGTCATACTAAACTAAGTCAAGTAAATGACAATTTTTAAATAGCTTTCAACAAAATCTCAATTTACTCAACTCCATTTTTTAATTTTATTTTTGCACTATCATAATGATCATGACAGTTTATACAAAGGAGTGAACTACTCATGCTACACTTGAAATTTTTCAGAGTTTGGGGAGAAGAGGAGCAAAGGAAAAAACAAGACTTTAAATATTGAAAAACACATGCAGCCTCAGCCGGGCTTCAGCTCAGCTCTGTGTTCAAAGTCAAGGACAGATTCAAAGCTGAAAGGCTCCTGGCTTCAGTTGGGCCACCTTCGGGTAGGCAACGATGACAAGTATAGTCAAGCAGGATTAGAGTCTTGGCTTGAGCCCGACCTCCCTCAACCCCTGCTATAATTGACCTTCGGGTCATTGACCTTGTGTCAAGCCCTGTCTGGTGGGAGGCAGAAACAAACAATTAACCCTTCTGGAAGCAAAGTGACATTTTGTCATAGCTCAATGTAAAGCATTTTCATATTAGTTATTTGTTGACCAATTCAATGATAATGTATAGAAACATTACTAGAAGGCTCCAAGGATTGTGTAAAAATTGTTTTGCAAAATATGATTAAAACTGAGTACTTTGTTTGCATACATTTTTGTTTTTTGTTTTTTTAAACTAAAATACACAATTGCTGATCAACTTAACATACTTTGTGGTTTATATATGATTAATTGACTTGTTTGCCTGTTTTGCAAATTTTCTGAAAATAGTTTGCCCACTCTACAAGGATTGAGAAAATTGTCTGCTTGTGAAAGTAATGGTTAACATCAAAGGAAATAGATTTAGCAACCAGAGTTCAAATCCTGAACAATGCTGTTTCCATTTCATGTTTGGGAAAAGCATGAATCCATATCTTCTACTTACAGCTATGGGTAAATAGTAGGGCAAACTGGGCTCTTTAGCCTTTGTCCAGAAGGAAAAAAAAAAATAAATAAAAAATAACGAATTCAAACAAGCTGTACTCCACTTAAGAATTAACTGAGTGTCACATCCTGCTTGTGGTGGGGGTTGGGTAAATACTTTACACCTCATTTCTGTATGATTTTTGGTATACATTATTTTAATTACAGGTCATTTCTGTTCTCTACTTCTTAGTACCAAGATTTGTTTTTGTTTTTTTTGTTGGCTAGTCAACTCTCTATATTCAACATTGCAATTACAATAGGTTAGTTGGAATTATAACGTGCAACATTGTAAAACCAAGAAAGGCCAGATAATTTAATGAAGATGTAGCTATTCACAGAATTCCTTTATCTCAGAACTTGAAGGCATACATTAACTATTTTTGTTTGGTTTTTTGTTTGATAGCATATCAACCTTTGTGGATTATTTAATGTCAAAGTCATCCTTGTAGAACAGTAGTGGTACTATTTAACCCGTAGATGGGAGGATAAGAGGGTTCATACCTTTCTCAATGGTATTAGTTCAAAAGTGAACGTAATAGTGTGACTGGAGTTCAAACTCATTTACTACAGTCCAGCACATTACCCCTACACTCAAGGGACTTCTCCATTAACTATTTCAAAAGCATAAAAGGTATAGAGCATTTAAAATTTTTACAATTGCCAAAAACACATTCTCAAAATCTTATTACTCACAGATCTACTTATGGTTCTCATTATCTAGTGATATTTTTAATATCCTTATAGAATTTTCTTAAAAACAAAAACACTCACAACAAACTATCAAAATTAAAGTATATATGTCTGACTATACAATTATTGTAGGTCAAACCTGGATAAGGCTGTTAGTGTTTCACTTTGAGTTAATGCCCTCAAGAAAGGCATAAAACAATCTATTCTTTCCCCCAGTTATAATTCTAATTGCACAACTGATTGGGCTCACTAGCCTTGGTGAAGCAACTAGTCTCAGAGAAGGAAAAATCTGAATTCAAAATGTAAAGAATGTTGTTTCGGAGAATCTGTGGCATGCTGATACACCATTCCTTTGTTAGCAGTTCATCCAAAAAGCGTGGTGCTGATCCTACACAAGTCTTCATCACTATAAACAAATCGTCTAGCAGTCTAGCAGTTAACATTTGAACTGTTGAGCATTCATATGTCATGCATAATGGAAAGCTACTACATTTTTTCAAAACAATTTAGTGTGAAATTGGAAATAATTTATGAGGCTGGAATTCACATCCCACACAACAGCAGCTTGTTTTTCATAGGCACTGAATGAAACAGTATATCAATTGAAAATTTTGTGATTTTATATCAGAAACTTCATCTAAGGAAAGGAAAGAAAAAAAAAGATTAAGATTTTTCATGTCATCAAGAATATGAAATTCATAGATAGGTCACTATTTGTTTTTCTCAAAATATTTTTCAAAAGGGTCTATCTAGATTCTCAACCCTTTTGCAGAATGATATTTTTGTTGCGAACAGTACACAGACACAGCAACATTTCTGTCATTTTGCAGTAGCTCAATGTATTGCATTTTCCTCTTGGGCGTCTGTTGACCAATTCAATGTTAATGTATAGAGACATTATAAGGAGATCACACTGTGGTGTAGGATTAAGTAAAGGTTGTTTTGCAAAATATAATTAAAACCGAGTGCTTTATTGTTTGTTTGTATATAACTGCCTGATGATTGTTGTTTTGCAGACATGAAACCCAGGGATCGCAGTCTAAATTCCATGAATTATTTTATATATATATATATATATATATATATATATATGATTAATTGATTTGTTTGAACATTATAAATTGAATTAGCATGACCAGAAAATCTGGCAAACAGTGTGTGCGACATATGGAACCACTGGACAGCTGTTTCAGCCTTATTAGGTCTCATCAGCAGTGCATACTGTGATCTCTCCCACTAGAGATGGAACCAGCGACCACTGAGCTATTGGTCCACATTGCACACAAGCAATGCCAAATTAACAAGTCATGACCTCTGTAAGAGTATAGACATAACTACAAGACATATTAGGTTAATTGGCCATGCATTTACCATGACACAATTTATAATTCCTCGACTTAAAAAAAAAAAATTGTTTGAACATATGCTCTATTTTACAAATTTTCTGAAAATAATTTTCCCCCTCTACAAGGATTAAAAATTTATCTGCCTGTGAAAGGGTTAAGATATAATGACAATTTAAAAGAAAATTTTTTTCTTTCTGTCATGTACAAGCCACATATACATATCAGTCATTCAACCTGGTTTCATAACATAGTAATTAGAAACTTTGTTGTGGTAGTAATTAACTGAATGTTTTGCTCAGGTGTGGCACAAGGCTGTAAGAATGGGGCACCCAATGAAACTCGAACTCACTTGTGAAGGTTTGCTAGTCTAGCTTTCTAACCATTACACCACCAGAGGTGCCCATAGAACTTTGTTGTGGTATTACAAGGTAGTACATGACACTATCTGAAGCAAAAGAGAAGAAATCAAGCAGGTAGACTACACTACTTAATCTCAACCTCTCACTCTTTCATGTCCTTTTTTTTCCTCTCTCTCACTATAACTTTCTATACTCAAATCTTCATTCTGTACATCACTTGGTGTTTTTTATTTTTCTATTTATTTCCTTCAAAGTTCACTTTTCTCATTGCTTCTTTCTTCTGCTTACTCAAATGATTTGAAAAACAATGCTCCTATGTTCTCAACTTTCCAACACAATTGATGCCACCATCTCAAACTTATAGATATGCAGGTCCATATGTATATAATTCCATTATTAATGATGAAAGCTGTACTGCTAATAAGCTAGGATTAAAACCAACACATCATTGCTATCATCCCACTGTGTTGATAATTCTCCTAACAAGGGGCCAGTGACGTAGACTACATAAGCTAAGTTAATACAAAATTACACAATGCAAATATAAGTCAAGTGATTTGATTGGTTAATTCTGTTTAGAAAGCCCAATGTAGCTTATATAAAGCTGTATGTTATTGGCTTTCAATGACTCAAGCTCTAAGTCAAGAAATGTACAGCAGAAACATGGCTCAATAGCAGAGACCTCAAAAGACAAAAAAATAGCACAGATAAGTCAGGATTTAAAAAGATCAAATGTAACAATATGAGCGCTAGCATCCTCTATTCTAAAGTGAGAGCATTTAAGAATAAGGATGTGACCAGGTTCATTTCTAAGACAAAAAGTTAAGTGAACCAAAATTAGTGATTTGGTCAATGGAACTGAGTTATGGTTTTGATTGATGATCTTTAGGGCAAATCTGACAGGTCAAAGAAGCCAAGCCTCCATAAAAAAAAAGCACCATTGTTTTGCCTCAAAAGAGACAGATGACAATTAAGGGAACTTGGTTTAGACATGTTTGTATTTTCCTTCATCTCCAAAGTCTCTATTTCAAATGAGAGCACTGTCTTTAGCAAATAAAATTGTCCAGGGCCTCTTTTTCTCTCACAAGCTTTTTCAAGATGATTTTGACCATTCCATTTTATTTCGTATCCAGCCACAAGCAATCATCCAAAAAACTGTATCAGCAAGCCAACCTGGTGCTGTTCTAAGCTGCAACAGGACACAAGAACAGCTAGTCTTAAGAACTAAACCATTTCCAGATTTTAAATAAAAATCTGAAGGAAAATTTCAGTAAAAGCAGAAGATATCACAAATCAAATAGATGATTGGTGAGGTAGATCACATGACCAGTTTTTAGAAGCTAACTTTTAGAAGCTATCTCAAAAAAAAAAAAAAAAAAAAAAATTTCAATTTTTCCCTCTTTGCTTTAAACAAATTAAAATTTTAAGACTTTAAATCTTAAAGAATATTTTTGCTTTCAGAGGTATAAAAAAAATTTCAATGACATTAAATAACGTCAGGTGGTTGTTGTTGAGGAATGGATAGTCACAATTATTGATTTATGTAATTTTTATTTTCAGGATAAGAATGTAACATAATAAACACTGTGGAAAACACAAAGTGAATCCCAAAATAATCATATATTATATATTTTTTATGTAAACAATTTGATGATGATGATAATAAAAGAAATTATATAAAGCTGGTAACAGAAAGAGAAAAACCCAACTATAATCGAAATTTACAAAAGTTTCTTTTTAATCTTAAACAATATTTCTAAAATCCTTAAAAAACACCTTTCTTGCTATTGCATGTTATTTTGAAGGTATTGAAAAAAAAAAAGAGTTACACTGGTTCAATAGTTTTTTTTTAAAACCCTGCATTAGTCCCCTGAGGTGTTTTGGCACCCCACATCTTTTTAAATGCTCATAATTCCCAGCTGGCAGCTTGATTATTTCTCTCCTTCCAAGTACTCTCCTGATTAAGTGAGGGCATTAGGCACATAGAATAGCATAGTCTTGGTTAGCAGTAATGAAATTTAGACAATTCTTTCCTTTTGGTGTGCATTACATAAAATATACAACATAGGTTTATGCAATAAATGTATAGTAATTATCTTTAATAATTAAAACTTTAGTTCAAGTATTGATTTATATCATTGCAATAGAGATAGACTCTTATGTTATTTTTTCATATTGATCATCATCATACATATTTCAAAAATTCAGTATGGAGTATCCTGTGGGTATTTTCCAAATAAATGTAAAGTGAATCTATATTCATTTTGTTTTTTTATGATTGATTTCATTGTATTAGATAACAACCAGTTACAAGGCAATCAATCTGTTCATCAGTGACTTCACAGATATACTGAAACAGCAGTATATTTTACATAATAGTAACACTATATGTATTTTTGCATTGGAGTGTGTAAACACTCCACCAGACCAATCATGTTTGAATGACACAACAGACCAATACAGGGTTAAATCAATGTACTTAGTGTAAATGACATTTTAGCCAAATATCAAGGTTACATGGAGATGATTTTCATCCTCTTCTAACAAAACCATGCAAAATAGCTGAGGAAGACACGTTTCTTGTCAGACTGTAAGAATTCATCAGTGTGAGATAAAATTAGGGCAACTGTTGAGCAATTGCAGCCAAACAAATTTTTAAATATTAGAATCACTTAATAGTTTAAATGTGACTTTCCTCAAATGAATCTTTGCAGGATATCACTGAATCAATAGTTAAAATAAACAAGAAAGATGCTTTTAATGATTTTTAGGTGCTTTTTGATTAATATTTTCATGTATTCCAATAGTGAAAGTTTATTTTTAAACCTTCAATGATTTAATAATGAATAGTTAATGGAAATTTCAAAATCTTTCTTTAATCTTTTAAAAAATTAATTAAAAACATCACTAAACAATAAATTATAACTTCTATATTAGTATTTTAAAAATAAACATAGAAAATCTTAAATCATATAAATTTATTCAATAATTTATAGATCTAAATGTACTCTTTAGATAACTAATAAATCAAAATAAAATTGAAGTTTTTTTTGGGGGGGGTTAAATCTTTAACCTAATATTAAATACTGAAAATCATACATAAATCAGAATAAAATATTTTTTTTAGCAATATAAAAAAAAAAAACAGAAAATTAAAAATAAATTACAGAATAAAAATAAGTTTTCTAATGAATTGAATGCAACTTGAATTAAATAACTGGGGGAAAAGAAAAAAATTCTTTGGAATATTAAAAAGTAGGTAACACAGATCAGAAAATGTACTAGGTCACTTTAGATTATTTCCCTTTATTTCAATCAAGGCATTCGGCTGATTGACGACAGTAGCAGCGGCGGTAGTAGTAAGAGTAGAAGGCAATAACAGCAGTAGCAAACGCACTTAATCACATAACAATGAGGTGGGCTGGACTCTTCTGCACTTTAATTCTTATTTAGCAAGTTCTTCACCCTGATCTTCATTATTCTTGTTCTGCTTTTATATGTTGTTTCCATCTTTTTTTTCTTTACTTCTCTCTTTTTCTTTTTTCATATTTTTTATTCAATTCTTTCCCCACTTAAGAAAAAAATTGCAGATTTTTTTTGTAATTATATATATATATATATATATATATATATATATATATATATATATATATATACATACACTTACACACACACACAGGTAGTTCTTTTTTTTTTTTTGGTTTTTAATCTTATATTACTGAATATGAGATTTATTAGGCGTGTAGCCCTTTCCAAGCAGAAATATTTCAGCAGAGTCGCCCCGACTAGCCTGAGGCTTGATAATTTTTACAGTCTGAAATACATCACCCAGGCGTTGCTCTAGCTCCTTCTGTTCATGACCCTGCCAAAGTTTGCACAGAAGAGCACCATCTGGGCGAAGAACGGTACGCGAGAATTCTAGAACGGAAAAGCATAGCTCTATTATGAGGTCATGGTCCATCGAACGTATGCCCGTTGTGTTGGGGGCCATGTCACTGAGAATGATGTCAGCTTTACGTCCACTCAGCACTTCCAGGACTTTGTTTTGGGTCTGTCCCTTTGTGAAGTCCATAGTAGCCAAAGTAATTGCACCTTTCACAGGTACCATGAACTGTTTATCAATGCTGATCACACATCCTTCCTTTTGGCTTTTGGCTGCAAGAGAAAAAAGATAAACTATTAACACAGAATAGACAGAGAACTGGTCAAAATAAAGGTTTTAAAATATAAAACAATTAGCACTAATAATTATATGTAACTAGTGTAACTATAATTTAAAAAAAAAAAAAAAAAAAAAAAATTTAAATGATGGCCTAGATGAAATTAGTATTTTGCTAAGTTCCTCAACTTCGCAAAATATTAATTTTATCTATGAAACAATTTGTAATTCCTATGATAATATTTTAAAAACCAACAGAGTGCAAATTTTAAGAAAATCTTAAATAATCTATATTTATTCAATAAGATCTCCCATAACTTTCTATACTTTCAGGTATCACAGATAAAAAATAAATATACAAATACATAGCGTTTTAATATAGTAGGCTACCATGATTATACCTGTAACAGCTCTCTTCTGTCAGTAACTTTCATTCTTTACTACTGACAATTCCTTTTCAGTGTATTTCTATAGTAAAATAATTTTCAATGACTTTAAATTATACATATATTTCTTATTTGTCATTAACGTTTCCCTTCATTCTTGATCAGAGACAATCCTTTTCCCAGATTTTCAATGAACAACATACAGTTTGAATAGCAGATTTTGATTAAAATAATTTGAAAATTTATAATTATATATATATACATACATATATATAATCAATCTGCAACATCCACTGTTAAGAATATTTACTTTATTAGTAAAGATAATAATTAAAACCAAGCAAGGAGGTATAGTGTAAGAAGTCACCCCCCACTTCATTGTATATCAGATTCAAATGCAGTTGGTGCTAAAATAGAAACATGATTATTCATTTATTTTTTTCTTGTTACCAAAATTTGCAATTACTATAGATGTAATCATTAAAATGAATCAAAATTTTCATCTATGTATTTACCCAACCCTTCTGCCATGGGTAAGACACAAGATCAATTTTTGAAAGCGGAGTGCAGCTGGTTTGAATTTGGAGTTTTCCTTCTCCTAAACTGGTTGCTTAACCAAGGCTAAAGAACCCAATCTGCCCTACTATTTATCCATAGCTGGGGAGAGAACAGATGGATTTATGGCTCTCCAAAGGGCATTATTGCGAAGTGAAACACTAAAAGCCATGTCCAAGATTTGAACTTGGGTCACTGATTCAATTTCCCATAACGATAACCATTACACTAAGCACAAAGTTTCATATAATTCTTTAATAAAGATGGGACCCTAACAGATACTACCACTCCAGGTCAGAGTCACCTTAAAAATAATGGTAATGAAGGGGTACTGTAGAACTGGAGCCTATTACCACTAGATGAAGAAGGGTCTTGCTTTTCTGGAAGGGATACAGTCAGTGTACTCTAAGCCCCACTGACAGAACTGAAACAAATTTGAGAGATTTTAATGAATTCTTATGGAAGTTTTAAGAAAGTATCACAGCTAAATACTGTGATGTCATTTTTAGTGATTCTATATAAACAGATAGGGTATTTTAAAAAAATAAAAAAGTCTAAAATCACATCATATGAAGACGGTCACAAATTTACTATTAAAAGGTTCTTGCAATTAGCTTCTTTTCCATTGATGCAAATAAGTACACATAAAAAATATTAATAAATCCTATCCATTATGTATTATATAAACAGCAAATCATTAATATACTTTGTCATAAATCAGCTAACACATACAAAATCTATCTGGAGCATACCAAGCCATTTTGAATATCTAGTGATCCTGTTGCATAGCGTTGATGTAACTTAGCACCTAATCAGAGGGGGACCTTACTGTGCATGCATGCATGAACAGACACTTACCCATGAGGTTACTCAGTTGGCATAGAGATCCTATTAAGTGAGTTTATGTGCTGTGTGATTTATATTCACTATAACTTAGAAAGGTAGATTTTTCATATATCATACACAGTTTTTGTTAAAAAGTCACATTACTTGAGTCTGTCAAACCTTCTCCAATCCAAGTTTGGCTCCTTGAGACTTATAGCTTTAACTAATGCTAAAAATCACAATTGAAATGCTGTGGAGAATACAATGATAGATCTGATAGTGAGATAAGTGTCAGCTCCCAAAAACAAGTACTTTGAAAAGTATTAAAGCAAATTACTCTAGTCAGACTATTTTTTTACATTAATTATGAATGACTGGATATTTTTTTAACATAACTTGTATTTATCCCAACAGTTAAGTACTATGAATCCTTGATTAAATTAGGCTGGACTACCCAAACTGAGCATTGTCCAGTCAACAGGGCTTAGAATATGCTGACTTTATCTCTTATAGAGGAGTGCTCTAGATATGACACGAAACTGCATCAGATGGTGAGGCTTCAGTTTTCAAGATTTATTGGGGTCCCAATCTATGGGTCAAATAGATCTGTTTAAAAATCATATTTGATAATAAAAAGTATTTAAAGTTGGCGACTGTAGTGGAGGGTGATCTGAAAGCTCCCTTTTCGATAGCTACTACATGAAGGTGTACAGGAGGGCGCTACTCCTTTCCCAGGATCTACCCTTGATCCCTACCTTATAATGCTGAGTGTTAAGCAAGGAGGCATCAAGTACCATTTTTTAAGTCTTTGATATGACTCAACCTGGGATTGAACCCAGGTCTCCTGGGCCATTGGTGAACACTCTAACCATTAGCCTAACTAAAATAAAAATGTAAATATGAACATACAATTAACATGATTTCCTCACCTTTCGGCATAAAATAACCCAAGACTGATTAATTGATTTTCACAGCATGTCAACCTACCAATCACCAAAATGGCCATCTGGTTCAAGCCCTAGGAAGTAGGTTAAGACAAAATTTGTTTAGAGACAGGAGACCAAGATAGAAATTACCAAATATGTGATTGACTAAACATTAGTCTTCAAATACAAAAATAAGAACAAGAGGGTCAGCATATTGAAATTTATGACTATCAAAAAAATCCCAAAACAAAAAGGCTCTGATGCAAAATTTGATGAGTCAAAAATTCCATAACAAAAAGGCTCTAAAGTGAGAAATCTACATCACTACACCACATGTTAAATGATGTATCCACTTAAAAACCAATACCTGATACCCATTTATCACAGTAATATTCCAAGATTCTGTTAACCTCTTATAGTATGAACTTATTTTTAAATTTTACTGGTTTCAAGGTAACAAATTTAAACTTGAAACATATTTAAAAATCTTATATAGATCAAATACCCCTCTACAGCATAACCATATTAGATTCAGTTATAAACAAATCCATGTGTTGTGTTGGACTTAGAAATTCCATGGAATACACGTAAAATAATTTTTAATTTAAACTATAATATTTTGAGATAAATCAATGTCACTTTCTATTCTTATTTTGAAATTTGGTTGATTAACATAGATAGACATGAATAGTCTCTACTGAATTTAATTTAATGGTTTAAGATTTAGATTAACTATTTGTTTCTACCAGCCCATGGTAATCAAAAGAAATAATAAATACATAATAAATGAGTCAGAATTGTTTTGTTGCTTCAAGTCCTTAACACCAGATATCTAATAATCAAATGCCTAACTAGACATGTTTCTGAAATGATTAAGGTTGGACTATATTAAATCAGAACATTTTTTTTTCAGTTCTATCATTTTAATAAAAAAAAATGATAATAAATGGCCTTTAACAGTGAATAAAGTAATTGATTTGAATGACTCAGAAGTTTCCTAGTGAGAAAAACAATTACAAAAGGAGTCAATGAGTGTTACTATACTGCTTGTCATACTCTCTCACTCTCTCCTGATCTAAAAAAATAAACGCATGATTTTTAAAATGCAAAAAACTAAAGATAGCATTACCAAATTTATCAGTATTAAATGCGGGAGACAAAAATGAGTTAGGA
Organism: Sepioteuthis lessoniana; assembly: GCA_963585895.1. Taxonomy (NCBI): domain Eukaryota; kingdom Metazoa; phylum Mollusca; class Cephalopoda; order Myopsida; family Loliginidae; genus Sepioteuthis; species Sepioteuthis lessoniana. The sequence continues at coordinate 80,293,045 of OY757921.1, read as the reverse complement.
TTTGAAATCTTGAAAACTGAAGAAAAAATTTCTCAGAAAATTACAACATAAAATGAAAATTTTAAAAACTGCACAAAATAAAATAGAGAGAAAAAAAGTAGAAGAATAGAGAGAGTGAAAAAGAGAAAAAAAGTGAAAAGAAGGAAAGAGAGAAAAAATACAAAGAGAGAGAAAGAGAAGAGAAAAAAACAAGGAGAGCCAAAAAGAAGAAAAAAAAAAACAAGAAGAAGCCAGAAAGAGAAAAGAAAAAAACGGGAAGAGTCAGCAAAAGAAGAGAAAAAAAACAAAAAAAAACGGGGAGAGCCAGAAAGAGAAGAGAAAAAAATGGGGAGAGCCAAAAAGAGAAAAGAAAAGACGGAGAGAGCAAAAAAGAAAAAATGGGGAAAGCCAAAAAGAGAAGAGAACAACTGAGAAGAGCCAGAAAGAGAAAAGAAAAAAGAAAACAGGAAAAGGAAAAAGAAAACAGGAAAAGGAAAAACAGAGAGCCAGAAAGGAGAGAAAAAATAAGAAAAGTCAGAAAAGGAAAAAGAAAAACAGGGAGCCAGAAAGAGAAGAGAAATATAAGTGAAGGAGAAGAGAAGTGATGAAACAAGAAAAGAAATAGAAAGAAGACAGAGTAAAAAATAAGAAGCACATTAAAGAGATTGGAAAGGCAGTGAAATCTAGAAAGGGAGAGTCAAGGAAAATTAGTAGAAACTTTTGCCAAGACAGTAACAGCATTTTTTTTTTTTCCTTTTTAGATACTTGTACTTTGGTTTAGAAACAATCATTTAATACGATTAGACTTTTTTTATGCAAGCCAAGTGCCAAAGTAGTAGTTTTATTTCTGAAAATAAATAAATAAAAAAGAAAGGGAAAAAAGCTCTTAAAAGAAAGAAAAGGCTGGAATGTTAAGTAAAGGAGTGATTATCAGACAGAGAATGGAGTTAATAATCCCCTCAGCCAGGAACAAAAGAATAAATCCACAAATCAGATAGACATGAAAATGCAAACTGTTGTTGGCTAAAGACAACACCTACTCACTTTCTCCCTCTGCTCCTCTCTCTCTCTCACACACTCACACAAAATAAATTGGCAAAGGTAAAATGCTATTTACCCTGGTTATAATGCCTTAAGTTGCTGGGAGGAGAGTGGAAATGACTAAACTCAAAAAAATTGTTCATGTTTTATTGTCCAAGAGTATCAATTTGGACAAACTCAGACAACTGGAAATTCTATGGTGTAATCTTACAATAAAGAAATAAATTATAAAGACTCATGAAAAAAAGACAATGCTTATAGTTTTAAGTAGTTTACCCATTTACAAATTTATATATGTTTGATGAAGTCATAGGGGGAGTCTCTGTAGCATAGTGGCTAATGTGCTGGCCTGTAAGTTTGTAATTTGCAAGTTTGAACAGTAGTCATGCAATTACATTCACTTTTGGACTATTACCCTTGGGAAAGGTATAAACACCCTTATCCCTCCAGCTATAGGTTAAATAGTATCATTGCTGTATTTCTACAAGGATGGTTTTAGTATCAAATAACCCACAAAGGTTGATATGCCATTAAACAAAGAAACCAAACCAAACCTTGAAATTCCACATAGCATAATGATTATTGTCACATGTAATGGACTCAGTGAGCCAAGTTCAAATCCTGAAAAAAGCTGTTTATATTTCACTTGATGTTAATGTCCTAGAGGAAAAGGCATGAATCCATCTATTCCCTTCTCAGCTACGAGTAAAGTAGTACAGATCTTTAGCCTTGGTAAAGCAATCACTCTAAGAGAAGGATAACTGAATACAAGCCAGCAGTATAAGCCAGGTCAGGAATCATTCCTGGCTACTGGTACCATGTAACCCAGTACAATCTGTCACATGTTACAATGAAACAAGACAGGCATTGGAAAGTAACCTAACCTGACAAAATAAAAAGATTATAGGATGAGGATATACTTTTTCAGAACATTCTGAAAGAAGCTTTAAGAAAAATATTTTCCTCTCTTACCCTGCCTTAATTTTTTCAACATCCAGGTTGTGAGGAGGAAATAATTTTTTTTTTAAATGCAACGAAGTTATCCATGACAATATCCTGATTAACATCTGTCTAAATTTCTAAGATAAGGAGTTATTATCTATACTACTTACATGTCTCAAACTATTGGCTTCAGGTGTCTTTTATCAAAATCATTAATAGAGCATAATTTTATTGATTAACTGCAAGTGACTGAATATATAAGATCTGTCCAGAAAGTATCCAAAACTAATGTAGAAAAAATATTTAAAGAAAGAAAAGAAAAAATGATCTACTTAAGATAATGAGATTTTAGTCCCCCTTCAAAGTACTGAAAAAACCTGAAACACTTATCTGAGCATTCCTTCCACTTTTCAAAACAGTCTGCAAAGTTCTCTTTTTGGGATCACCATTAGCTATGGAGTTTCAAAGATGATTTTAGTGTTGAAAAAAGTGACCCTATACATCAGATTTGGCTCCTAGTGACTTCTGGCTTTTCCCAAAGCTAAAATCTGACAGATTCACAGTGTACTCTCCAGCCTCCTTTAGATGTCTTTTATTAAATGGATAAATCATAAAATACGTAAATGCTAGTCTGAACAACAAATAGAATATTAACTTTCTAAAGAAATTCAATGGCTATTGATAATAAAGATGTTACTCTTGTCAAACCTTGCAATATTCTTGCCACAATTAGTATTTACCTACATGATTTATACTGCTTTTATTTCCATTCAAAGTATCAAATAATGTTGGGAATTCTTACAGACAGTAGTAAATCATGACAATTTAAAAAAAAAAAAAAGTCTATATATCCAATACATCAAGACACATGCTAAATTCCTTTAGCATATCTGTGAGTGAGTGAGAGAGAGAAATGGATGAAAAATAAAATTAAACTAGATCCTGCAGACTCCTTGAGGAGTAACAAGGCTTGCGCAGCCACACCATATCTGTGATGGTGTTGTGATTTCAGTAGTAAGTACGTTTTTATGGGATTGAGTTGCTAGCACAATAACCCATAATACAATTCAAGAAGTACTGCGAAAAGGGGTGATAAATAATAAGAATAAAAATAGATACTAGTCTGAACAATATGATAAATATTAACTTTCCAGACCTATGTAAATTCAGTGGCTGTTGACAGTTCAGATATTACTGTTACATATATATTTCTGCAATTACTGACATTACAGAGCTATTACATGCATATTTGATATAAATTTACACATGAAATTAATTAACGTAATGAATTTTAAAAAATACTAAGTTAGAAAGAATGGCAAGCTCTTAAATCTTAGGACTCAAGTGACTGGGATTTATGTCAATATATAAAAGTATATATAGTAAGGCATTTCAGGGGTCACCTGTCATTTGCACCAAGTGGATTAAAGTCAACTGCTTGGTCCCAGAGAGCCTTCCTACAAGGCAGTACCTGCTTAGTGGGACTGAATTTATTGGTTGGTGCCTGAAGCACCTTTAAAAGGGGATCAAGGATTTTTTTGTTATGGACATGTGTAAGCCTTCCTCTCACACTTTAAAATGACTTCATGTCAAATTTGACTTAGTGGGAAGTCAGATAAGTCCATATTCAAGCAGCATGAATTTTAGTGAGGAAATCTCAAATTCTACATTAATAATTCATAGCAACAGATCACAACATTTCAAATTTTCAGCCAGGAGCTTGGGGGCAGGGATACACAGTTGTGTTGGACTCAGGGTTCTATGTATTAAGAAAGAATGGAGAGATATTAAAACATGAGAACAAGGAGATATTCAAGGAACAGTCTTCTGTGGTGTTGGTTGAATAATGGTTATCAAACGTTTCAAGAGATACTGTTGTTTTTTTTTGTTGTGAAGCATTTAAATAGATAAAATAATATTTAGAGCTGTAGAGATTATTTTTCTAAGAGAAATAAACATCAATTTTTTTCCCTACTAGATTATAACTATAGGAAACCTAGATACAGCTGCAGAAATAGGAAAAATTGTCTAAAAAATGGCAATTGTCAGACAAACATAATTTTCCCAAGACAATTTATAAAAAAAAATTTTTTTTAAATAAAAAATGAGCCAGGATGATGATGAAAAGATTTATATAGAAACTACTGAATATCAATAAAAAAAAAACAGTGGTAAAATCATAGATTAAATTTTTCTCACAGAAAATATGAAAATAGTACATCGTTTTGTTTGAAAGTAAAAGATGAGACTGGCAGGTCCTTGAACATTGAATGGTAAATTGTAAAGGTTTGCAATAAAAATCCTGGAAGCGCTACTCCTGATAAAACACCAGCTGGATGGTTGTGGAACCATCAAATGGATAAATAAGGTCCACCAAGACCTTATTTATCCATTTGATGGTTCCACAACCATCAAATGGATAAATAAGGAAACTATGCACTACACGAAACTCACTTATGTAATGGATTTTACAAATAACAATATTTTTAAAAATTGGTTTTACAGGAAAATTAATTTCAGCAATTTATAACTATCCCTAATTATTGTTTTACTTGGTGGCTTTATTAACCTATATACATGATGCACCAGAAATACCTACATTTTAAACAGTCACCTGTGTGGTGCAAGTGAACTTAGGCAAGTAGTAATGGTAACTCTATTTAGTTAATGTCTTTTTTTTTTCTTTCAGATACAACCATGGCTTGAACACCATGAGTTTGCTGTAGAAACATTTTTTTAAAACTGTTGAATCTGTAATTACTACACAGAGAGCTTTTCCTGCTCATTTCATGTTACATCAGAATGATATTGTTCTGGATAGAATTTTCAGCTCATAGCATAGTATTGATTTTCTATCCAAACAGGATCCTTTTGACATAACACCAAATGTATGATGTGCACTGATCGTATCTTGAAAAAGATAAAAAAGAATGATAAGACACCAGCTAGATGGAGCTACCATTACCACTTGCCTTTGTTCACTTGCATCATACAGGTGGCAATAAAATTTTGGAGGTATTTCTACTACACCCTGCATTATATGAATTACAAAACGTTCTGCAACTGTTATACACCGTTGAATTTTCATGGAGTCAGTTACTTTTTAACACTGAATCCCTATTTTAAAATTTATTCTGACAAGTGACAGGGTAATTCTTACTAAGATAAAGTTTCATCATCAAGGTGTACCAACAGCACAGATTCTCTAGACTCTCACCATCTGTCCCGATCAACTATTGATCTTTTGACAAGTCCTCTCTCGTCAACATCCAGTGTCTGCACGGAGCTGATGTATGCAAGTCTTTATTAGTCAACACTGGTGTATCTATGTGAGGGAGCCTATAAGAGAACCTTACTTATAAGTTTATTTTCTGTTTCTTCATTAGTGCACAGCATGTATTGTTCATCTTACTTGGAGGGTTTGAGAGATGGGAAGCAAGTGGCCATCCAGCTGGTGTTTTATCAGGAGTAGCGCTTCCAGGATTTGTTCAAAGCATCTTTCAGTAGTTCCCATCTAGCATTTCAAGGTCTATTAACCATGATTTTATTTGGCATAATGGCTAAAGTACTGGACTGTGGCCCCAAACTAAGCGAGTTCAAACTCCAGTGATGCTATTACATTCACTTTCGGATTAATGCCCCTTTGGGAAAGTTATGAACCAATCCCCAACTATGGGTTAAATAGTACCACAACTGTTCTACAAGGACGGCTTTGGCATTAAATAACTCACAAAGGTTGATATGCCATTAAACAAAGAAACCAGATCAAACCAAAAAATGATTTCTTTTTCTGCATTGAGCAAGAAGAGAAGTTATTTACAAAGCTTACAGAATCAAACTCACTAACAATGGCTTGCTAACCATGTGAAGAGAAAGACAAGTGTTTAAATGCTGACAGCTGTTCTTTAGTATCATTTCATGTGGAACCCATTTTGAAATTTTTCAACAGTTTGTAAATGATGTACTACATAAGTATCTATCCAACCCCTCCCAGCCTTGTCAACTGGGACTGTAGATTATGCTGACTGCATTTTTGCAGAGAGGTAAGACCCCACCCTTAAACCAGTATCCTGGATATGACACTAAACTGTAGCTGATGGTGAGCTTAGTGAAATTCAGAGTACCCTTCGTTGCCATTACTCCCAGATCCACTCTGACCTGAAGTAGCATTATTTGTTAGGGTCCCATCTATAAGTTAAATAGAAATATGTAATCATTTTCTAAACTTGAAAACATTTACTGCATACAAACAAATTACTTAATTATTGATGTTAAAGTAAATTGTTATTCTTACATAACAAATCTTAGAACCATTTAACTGAGTGAAAATAAATGAGTTCTGACTCATTTAAAAATAATGTTATCCACAAATTATTTGTTTACAAATCATATATCTTTGATATGTATAAATAGGATTTGGCATTAAATAACCTACAAGGGCTGATATGGTATAAAAACACAACTAACCATCCCCTCCACATAAGCCACACGTGACACATGGTCATTTTTAAACAGAGTTCAACAGGTTTGAATTCAGAGTTTTTCCTTTTTCTAAACTGGTTGCCATACCAAGTTTAAAAAGAGGGGATTCTGCTCTATTAATTACCTATAGCTGGAGGGAGAATAGTTGGTTGCATACCTTTTCCAAGAGTATTAGTGCTATTTGAAATGCAAACAGCCTCGTTCAGGATTTGAACTCAGGTTGCTGTGTCCATTTTCTACAATTGTAACCATATTATACAATTCTTTGCAGAACCAATAAAAAAAAAACTGGGGAAAAAAATCCAAAGACATTTCTAACATAATATAAAAGAAAGTGCCAGGAATTTTTACATCAACTTAATGACAAGTTGTTGAGTGCTGCACCAAAAAAAAAAAAAAAAAAAACCTCTAGTTATCAAAGGTTTAGTAACAGAGCTATTATATGCATATCTGATATAAATTTATATACCAAACCATATAAAATATCAAAAATAAAATTATATATTGATTAACTCTAAGTAACTGATTACATGGGGTCTGTTCAGAAAGTAAAATACATGATATCTCTAACATAGTATAAAAGTAGGAGCTGGGAATTTTTGCATCAACCTAATTACATACAAGTCGTTGTGTGTTGTACTAAAAATAGTCTCCCTAGTTTTCATAGTAAGAAATTAAATCCTCATGAAGGTGTGCCAATAGCACAGATTCCCTTGACTCTTTTCCAATCTGTGCCTATCAGTCATTACTCTTGGTTGGTCCTCTAGATGGCATTCAGTGTCCACATAGCTCCTTAAAGTAGGAGTCCATTAGAGAATATCATTCATGAGTTCATCCTTACTTCTCCACCAGTACCCAGCATGTCTTACTTAGATAGTTTGTGTGATGGGAGGTAAGTAACCGTACTGCTGCTGTTTCAAAGGTTTCTGCTTCCAAGATTTGTTTAAAACAGTGCGTAGCATCCTTGTGTATTTCTCATCTAGCTTTTTCTCCAAGTCTTTTGTTGGAATTTAAGTGGTGCAGTTATACAGTAGTACTGACATGGCTACCGCTTGGAAGAATTAAATAAATACTGATAAATAACTTTTTCAATTAAGTTTCTATTGCTATTTAGGCAGGCCAATGCATTTTCAATTCTTTCATAGGAATTGTGAATCTCGACACTTTTGTTTTTTCATAATTAAATAAAATTAACTTATTGATATTTACATTAATAATTAAAAATTGATCTATTGATTATAAATAAATAGATTTCATTTTACACACTAATCTGGAATAGAAACTGAATTTGACAAATCCCCCCGCCCCTTGGAAAACCAATCTGATTACAAAACTAAATGACAAAAAAATCTTTGTTGGAATTAAAATTCATGTACATATTAACCTAACCTTTCTGCCACAAGCAAGTTGTGACATAAAGTCAGTTTTTTATCAGAGTTTAACAGGTTTAAATTCAGAGTTTTCTTTCTCCTAGACCGGTTGTCATACCAAGGCTAAAGAGCCCAGTCTGCTCTACTACTTAACCACAGCTAGAAGGAAAATAGTTGGATTCATACATTTCCCTAAGGTATTAGTGCTACATGAAATGCAAACAGCTTTATCAAGGATTTGAACTCAGGTTGCCGTGTCCATTTCCTATGATGATAACCATTACTCTATATATCATCTTAAACTATAAATTATGTGATTTACATGTCTGTTTCTCCTTGTTTTTTTCTAGTGCATATAATGTAATGTAAAAAATAAATTAAAAAATCCCACTTTCCTTCTCACCTGGTAGCCTTACCTGACAATGCTGTCCTCTTCACATGACAAAGTGTTAAAAACAAAACTTTTCAGCCTTTTTTCTTTTTTCAATTTCTCTGACATTTCATACCAGTTAAACAACAATCACAATAAAACTAAGACACAAATGAAGTATAGAATCTACAAAGACCCATTCTTCTGGACCCAGAGAAAGATTTGTTTTGTCATTTTTATTCTTAAAGTATTTTACAAACCCATATCATTAACAGTGAAACTAAAAATAAATAAATAAATAAAAATAAAAAGATACTCATATAAAAAAGACAATGTCACTATCAGGTCATGGAAACTGCTCTCACTACAGAATAATGAGAAATTCTATTGTTTTGGAAACACAAGGCATTACTCAACCTACAGCAAATATAAGAAAATGTTAGTTTCTTTTCAAAAACAAACTCATAGAAATTTAAATATATCTAATTTTTTTCCACAAGTAATAACTAGATAAACTGCCAACATTAAGTGTCTGTCTCTTTTTCGCTATATAATTTTCTTCTCTTTTTTTCAATTTCCTTTTTCTTCCAACTTATTCTTAGCTTATGTTTTTTTGTTTACTTTAGTGGATTTTAGTCAGTTGACACTTTTGCATTCTCAACTTGACAACACAACTGATGCCATCATCTAGAACCCATAGACAAGTGAAAATACCATTCCATAAGTAAATAAGCCCATTGTAAATGATACTAATTATTCTAGCATATGCATATATTTTCTTTGTATAAGTTTATAATACTAGGGTGAGTCAAAAGTTTTGCAATATTTTGGCAGCATAACTCAGCAGCTGAGGATCCTTTTGCTGATTGTTGTGAAGGTGACAAACCACACAGGACTGCAAGATATTGAGCTCACCTGATACTCTCAGAATACTAATTACCAGGTTTGTCTATGTGGCTTGGAGCATGGACTCAAAATTCATGATTTTAGGCATACCTGACCTTGCTTGATCATCAAGGTTCTTGTAACACAAACAAAATTTCTTGAACCATCAAGTTACTATACTGTGACCAACAGTGCCTTCACCTTTCACACAAATGTTTTTGGTTGCTTCTGTGGCATTATGGCCCAGTTTAAAGTCACAAAGCAAAAATTCCCAAATTAGATTATGTTGTATGTTCATCTGTGCAGCTTTCAAATCACACATGTAAGCACACCAACTACCATGATACTATCAACCACTACCTTCCACGGCTTGAGCTGCTTTGGTCATATGATATTTGTGCTGTAAACTAGCATATTGCAAAACTTTTGACTCACTCAAGTAAATATGCATATTCAAATATAATTCTTGAACAGAGAAACACGAGTCTATGAATGAAAGTTAGACAAATACCAAAAAGGAAAACTCAAATATAAATTCTGAAGTTTTACAGTCACTTGAACTACAAATTAACTTGGACAACAAAAAGATCATAAAATAAAATGGTAAAAACTCCCAAAACCAGATAGAAACCAAATTTATTTTGTTTGTAGTAAGCATGTTATAAACTATTTGAATTCAACTAAGAATACTTTGATTTTTGCAAGATATAAATAAAGCACATTAAAACTTACATAACTCAGAGTATTTACCTAATGTTTAGCTCAAATTCAATTTGACAAAAACAAAGTCTACATATTTTTCATTTTTGCAAAATAGTCTCAATTCTGAGGAAGCTAACCTTATCACTATAAATTTACTTTCCTCAAAATTGAAACTATGTTAGTTTAATTTTCCACATTGTTTTCTTCTTCTGTCAGCTTTTATTCCACACATGTGCATATATTAAAGTATGTGTGTATATGCACACATGCACTCACAGTGTACTGTCATAGGAAATGGACACATCAAAATAAGTTCAAATCCTAGGTGAGACAGTTTGCATTTCACATAGTACTAATAGCCTTAGGAAAGGTAAAAGTTCAATTATTCTCCTTCCAGCTACAGGTAAATAATAGGGTAGAGTGGGCTCTTCAAACATGGTATAGCAACCAGTTAAGGAGAAGGAAAACTGAATTCAAACCTGTTAAACTCTGCTAAAAAATTGACCTTGCGTTGTATCCTATTCCTATGGAAGGATAGGCAAATATATATATCTCATAATACATTTTAAAAATAGAAAGAAATATATAACCAATAAATTTTGCTTACAAATGTATGCATATTATATATCAGAACACAGTTTAAATATAAGAAAATATACCAATGTATATAAAAGAATTTATTTTGTTCGTTAAAATTAAAAAACCTAGCAGTGTTTATGTATCTTCATAAGTTAGTTTCATAAAAGTACAACACAGTTTAACAAGTTTGAAGTCAGAGTTTTCTTTCTAGATCAATTGCTAGACCAGGATTGAAGAGCTAAGTCTGTCCTACTATTTAACCACACCTGGAGTAAGAATAAATAGATTCATACATTTCCCCAAGTGTATTAACACTATGTGAAATCCAAACAGCGTTATCAAGGATTTGTACTAGAGTCGCCATGGCCATTGCCTATGACATTATGCCACAAGTTTCATAAAAGTCGATTTATTTGTTTTGGGTTTTTTTTACAAGAAGATTTCACCTCTTTTACACTTTTGTCATTGATCATTATAAATGATGAATTTATATTGGTGATTTTTTCTTCAAACAGTACCTTCTGAAGATTGTAGTAAATGAAAATCTCCATATATAGTCCAAGGAAAAAGAAAATCTTTTGAGTGAAACTAGAAAGAAAGCAACTCTTATATCAAGTGATAAATTACCTGGATATCAACTTCAGCTTCCTTCTCTGAAGACAACTCTGGAGTGCTGTGTTATAAATATTGAATCTAGAAATGTTTCTCCAAGGTACCTTTTCATTGCACTAAAGAGAAGAAAGAGAGGGAGAGGGCTGGGAGGGTATCTGCAGTTATCATTGATTTACTTGGTATTTAGGAGGGACAGGGAATCATTATGCAATTGTTCTGCATTCTGAGTAAGCCAGATAAACACCAATTAAAGTTACTCTTAGAAAATGGCCATAGCTGCAACTTTGGGGATCATTCCCCCAGATTGTATTAATCCATAGTATTAGCATGACTGAGCCAGAGCATTCTACAAGGTCTTATGACAAGCATGCTATTGGGTATTTCTATTTTGGGATATTTTTTTTTAATGAGCTTCATGCCAGACTGTTACTACATCAAACTAGATATAAACATCTGATAAGATTATGTTTAATAGATGAACGAGTTTTAAATAAATACTGATAAATAACTATGCCTGATCTTAATTTTCCATATCAAGAGCACATCTGTATTTACAATAGGCATAAAGCGATTTGTAAACATCTTTATAAATCAAATTCCTTACCTTCTCTCCATCTCGAACTTTTTCTGTCAATTCATGATGCATGATTATCAGAGCTTAAAAACTCTAAAGAAAAACTAATTGCTTCAACAACAAGAAACTTGGTCAGTTGGTTTTTATGGAATGACAATTCTTATCAGGTTATTTAATGCCAAAATTGGTCATTTGTTCTCCAATTATAGCTTCAAGTAACTATTATTACTACAACTACTATGACAAAAAAGATAGCATACAATTCTATGGCTTCAAGTATTCCTATTTTATATTAATAATTTTAAAACATTAGTATTTGACCAATAGATGGGAGTCTTAATAGATACTATGACTGCAGGTCAGAATGGAGATGGAATAGTGACAAAGGAATAGCTCCACATTCTCCAGAAATGGAACCTTACTATTGGATTCAGTTTAATGACTGCCAAGGATACCCTTTTTTAAGGAGGGTTTTAACTCCCCCTCTACAATCAGGATATTCTAAACTCCTGACAGGGCATTTTTCTTAACATGGAATGTGTGGTATAAAAATCAAAGATAATTGGTGAAAATAGCTTAAAATGAGATAATCAGGAGTATTAAAGGTAAATTATATAATACCAATACAGTAATTATTACATTTTGCATCTGAAATTTATATGCAATAGTACCAATTATTATAAAACAAATATGCTATAAATTAAGAAAACTTTCCAATTTTAGATTTTTGGGGGTTTTAATCTTAAATACAGGGTGCTTAAAAAATGTTAGCATTTCTATAAGAGTTCTTTTATGACATTATGATTTAGAATTTTTCACCTGCTCACCATCTCTACCAATACATTATTAGAATCTTTGCCAGATGGTGTCCATAATATCAGTTATGCTTTTCGAATCAAGATACTCACATAGAATTAACATTCTTTTTGATCACCCATGGTAGATTCCAAAAATGTGTTGACAGGAATGGTGAACATGTGGAGACAGTTTGAAATTATATAATAAAAGGTGGTTCCATAAAGATGTTAACTAAATCACACTGTGTGTGTGTGTGTGTGTGTGTGTTTAGTTTTTCTCTTAATTTCTATAATTAAATGTTAAAATTTTTTTTTTAATTTTAGAATCATTTGTGTTGTGTGTATAAAATCTAAATGTCTAATAATATGGACAAAAAACATTGTTTTTATAATCTTGTTTAATCAAAGAAAGATGGGCAGACACTTAATTCTTCAAGTAAAATAGGAAAACCAACATGTCTAGTCAACATTGTCAAATATACAAAACTTTTTTAAAAAATCTATTTAATGCAACATTTAAACGAAATCTTTTTTATTTTTTAAATATTTATTTATTTTTGTCCACTACTCAATAGACAGTTGCTGTGCGAGTATTAACAGAGCTCTAAAAATAACGAGACTACAGCGTTTAACTGCTGCTGATGAAAATCATAGGAGCAACAATTAATTTGAGTTGTATTGTTATTCGTGTAGCTATATTTATATTCATCTTTAAAATATAAGAAAAATATATCAAAATAAAGAAGCAAATTGACTATATTTCAAATATTTGAAATTAAAGTTTTTTTTACGCTTTTCTAAACTTCACATATTCTATTTTGAGGGCGCCTCACGTGGTATAATAGTTTGCAAGTTTTATTAGCAGACCATTGTGAGTTCGATTTTTTTCTCATGGGGTCAAGACTTAAATAAATTTTGCTGAGACTATTCTACCCTCCCCCCAGTCACCCATATTAAAAGCAGTTGTGAGCAAATCTGAATGTGTAATAGACAGTTTTATTTGAGATGGAGTCATGATGGAAAAAAACAAAAAACAAAAAAAAAACAAAAAGGAAAAAAGTCTTTTGAAAAGAAATGTATTGAAAGATTTGGACAGATGTTGCAGAAAATTAACCAACTATTACAATTTATTCAAGGCTTATTTTGTTTATTTTCAGTAAATTCTTTTCGATTGTTTGTTTATTTATTTGGTCACACAAAACAACAAGAACAAAAAACATACTTTAATTTACTTTCCATTTAACTATTAAACAAAATAAAAAAGACAAATATTGGGATTTTATTGTAAATTCTGTCGTCATCACAATTATTCAAAAGCATTGTTAATTTGTTTTTATAATCTTTTTTAGATATTTTCCAATTAGTAGTATTCAAATTTAATGTACAATAAATTAGCTGTAGGTGGTCAGATCTTTTTATCTAATATAATCTAGAATAATAGAAATTGTTTACATTTTTTCCAGATGGGTATAAAAACTTTTTAAAAAGAAACAAAATACATTAGTCCAATAGTACATTAATATGCAAATTTGAAATAAACATCTGAAAAAATATGGGGTTATTTTTATTATTTAACCCTTTAAAAACAGAAACGATCAATTTTATTTCAGCCATAGAAATGTTAAGGCTTATAAGACTTCCAATAGCCTTTAGTTCAGACAGTAAAATAACTTTTCTACCACCACCACTATATTAAACGTATGTATAAATAAAATAGTGAGGGACTGGTTTATAAATTATTCACTACTGGATATTGATCCCCGACTTGGTGCTCAACATTCTAACTGCTATTCGTGTCGATCTTCCTATTTCACATAAAGAATTAAGAGGCCGCTCCTTTTTCTTTCTCCATCATTAGTACGTCCGAGGTGTGTAATTATGATTTAAAAATAAAACCACAACGAAAAGACTAAAGTTTCTTAGTAAGAAGCAAACGAACAGTCGGAATGAAAATAGAATGCAATTATTATGGCCTAAAGTTAATAAAGAAAATAGATACAAATTTAACTCTGAGTAAAGGTTTCCTCACACTCGACGAAGTGAGTTTTATCACTTCCTCTCAACCACTTTTTCCTTTTTTTTTCTTCCAGTTCCTTGTTCCGTCTTTTTAGGATATTTAAAAGTCCTTGTTTTATTATTGAATTAAAAAAAAAAAAAAAAGTGCTTTTTTATTTTTAAATGACATTTAAGTTTCGACAACCAATTTGATTTTTTTTTTAGATAAAAACAAAGAAAAAAAGATTTGTTTTCCAAAAAAGAAACGACAAACAAAATAACCTTGTAATAAGACTGAAAATGATCTTTCATAAAAGAAAGAAAAAAATCATTTTACGACTAAGTCAATTCGACATCGGACAAGAGGCGTGTTCATTACTCTTTTTACGTCTTCTACATAAAATATGCTGTTGATTGATACTAGGATTTCTGGGTTAGGAAACAATTGCTACCCATGGAAACATTTCAAAGTCAAAAGTAAAATTTTTAAGAAAAATTGGCAGCTGTGAGTTTTTTGTTAATAAAAAATAAATAAGAAACATCTTTTTTTAAAAAAATCCTATAAATAAAGCCTATTTGCAATATGAAGTTGGTAAAAAAATAAAAAAATTATATATATATATATATATATATATATATATATATATATATATATATATATATATACACGCTCACTCTCCAGTCTCGCGTGGGTGGAAATAAACATCTCCCACCCACATTCCCTTCTCCCTCTTTAGTTTCCTCACTTCGCTTCGTCCACAATTACCCAATCTGATCAAAAAAGAATTATTTTCATTTCTATGACGTATTTCGGAGCTACAGACCTATTTTTACCAAACCAGTAGTAAAGTAAATAAATATACATCAACTATAAATAAAATATAGTACAGATTGATTCTGTTTTTATTTATTTTTTTACTACTCATTCACAATAATGAAATGCGAGGAAGGAAAGGATAGACGTAGTTGCTGCTTTTATCTTCTTGCACCATCATTCAATTACTTACTAGTAGTAGCATTATTACACGACACGTTTCATTAATTTATTCGTTACAACTTTTTCATCCATTTTTCTTTACACAGAAAAGTGTTAAGATTTTTTTTTCTTCAAATAGTGGATATTACTTTTTTTTTATACTTGGATTGGTGGGGATAAATTCTTAAACAATCATCATCTATCCATAAATGCCAAAAAATTGAAGATACTTGATTTTTCGTTGAACATTTAATCATAATAAAATACAGATATTAAATACAGGTGTTAATTTTATTAAGGAGAAATTTCTCGAACAAATAAATAAAATGCGCTTTTTGAATAAAAAGTAGACTAAAAATTAATAAATCTTATTTTATTTTCAGTGAATGAAAAACAAAATAAAAATAATTATTATTGTCTGATCCTATCGCGGTTATATATATATATATGTCATTATAAAAATGTTAAAGACTCCCAGATGTGCGTATTTATGTATACTATAAACAACACTTTACAACAGGTATCCTTCACAAAAAAAAAACTTTTTTAATGAGAAAATAAACGAATATAAATTCTTCTTTCGTAATCTAAGGATGATAAAAATATTTAACATTTGTAATGGTATTGCAGGAAAAGAGATTAGTAATATATTTTTCTTAAAAATTGTGATTTTTGGAACGAAAAGAAAATACATTATTTTCTTTTAATAGTTGTAAGCTGTACTCACTTAAAATAGTCATTACATTAGTCAATGTTGTTGCCTACTCGAGTACAGAGTAGTCAACAATCAAAATTACATTTAAAAAAAAAAAAAAAGGAAAGAAAGAAAAGAATAAATAATCAAATATAAAAATAACTTAAAATCATTCATTAAAAATTATTACTACTCGAATTTGTTTTTCAATAGATGAAGAAAAAAGCCATTTTTGATGATTGGAAACATTTCATGGTTGCGTATGTATTTATGAAATATCAATAAGGGATCTGATAGTAAAAAAAAGATAGAAATTAAAAATAAAGACAAATAAAGTTAATTTAGTAAAGAAAAACTGTACAAAAATAAAATAAATGAAACAATAAGCAATCGCAACACTAAGCTGATAAAAAAATTAAATAAAGCTAAGCTGATAAAAAAATTAAATAAAAAAAAAATAAAAAAAAGTAACGAAAAATATTTTTCTTTAAGTAAACTGAATCTGACTAAAGTCGTCAAAATATATTTTTAATTTCCATCGTTAAAAATTGTTAATTTTATTACGATTTCCTCTAGAAAAAAAAAAGAAAAGAGGGAAATGTAAGAAGTAACAAGTGTCAATTAAATTTAAAAAAAAAAAAAAAAAATTGAAAAGATATTTCTATTCTTTAAAAATCCTATATAAAAATAAAGAAAAATTTATACAGCCGGAAAAAAAATAACAAAAAAGCTATTTCTACTTCAGATTTGTTTTAATGAGTAAAAAAAAGAACAAAAAGAGAAGCTTTCTTCATTCACCCTTGTCATTCTGGCATACAAAATACATTTCAATAAATTTTAAAGAAAATCGATTGTTTTGAATGTTGAAGGAAGAAATAAGACTGACCTGTGCCAGCAGCGTTAACCCTTTCTACGGCCACTTGTGTCCAAGATCCTGGTGCTGCCCCACAGTCGATGACCACTGACCCTGGACGGAGCAGATCGAATCGGTCGTCAATTTCAACCAACTTGAAAGCACTCCGACATCTGTAGCTTTCCTCTCGGGCTCGTTTTACATAAGGGTCTTTCAGTTGTCGCGTGATCCATTTTTGTGAACTGGTCGACTTTCCTTTCAGGTTGTGCGGCTTACTGCTGTGTTTCCGCAGCTTTGATGAAGACGAGAAGTAGCGCTTCAGACATTTCCAGAATTTCAGCGACATTACTGAAGCGCAATCATCTGGGATGATCCAGAGAGCTTGAGAGAGAAAGAAAGAAAGAGAGCTGGAACAAAGGTGGGGGGATGGAGACGGTGCGTCCACAAAACAGTTCTTCGTTTAAATTTCCGTTTTACACCGTCAGACCGAATAAAACAATTTACACACTTAATGATGTCCAAAATTGGAATTAATGCACTAGATTCACACGAAATCAATTAGTTGTGCATTTGGAATCGAAAATATCCGTTTTTGGTTTAGATTTTGATGGTTTTATACTTGTTGTCCTGTTAGATCCGGCCAGAAATCAGAGGCAAAACAGAGTTACTTGCCCCTTGAATAATTTAATGGCTTGTTTTTCTCTTGAGCATCACGTCATAGATTTCTTCTCCGCATACAAGGATTGATTTTATATTTACGTATTTCTTAAATTTTACGAATCTGAAAAATAAAACCAAACAAAGTATTTTATAAACTCTGTAGACTTTTTCAAAAATTAACGACAATGTTCATTTCTTTCTCTTTTTTTTTGTTTTAAAATCCGCAAGTTTAATTTGACATTTTGACTTTGACAATAGCTTTACTTAAAAAAACATGGAGGAGTCACATGTGTTATTGCATCGAGCACGTTGCTGAGTTAGGCGGTACCAGATAGGAGGCACTATAAAAATAGGAGACTAGAAGATTTTTAATAGAATTTCGCAATTATTGAAACTCTTCAGAAAAATATGGCATATTTAAATTCACTGTGCCAAAGTCATATACGAAAATGTTGGATTTCCTCCTGTAAAGTTTATTCTTACCTGTTGAACTTTCAAAAACGGACATACACAACATCCTCCTTCAATTGGAGGAACTGTTACAAATGTGTTAATGATATACTTTTTTCGAAAACTGATCACAATTGTCTTGTAACACGAAATCAATTGACTGTCTTCAAAAGACATAATTGTTCCCTTACAAAAAACTTTCGTCTGCGTTCAAATGTTTTATCCATGCAAATTCAACATGTTCAGTTATATTCATCAGAAAAAGGCAAAGAAAACAAAGGTAAGAAGCAGGAAAACAGTTCTTTAATAGGTAAAAGCCTAGTTTACTCACGTTGTATACATAACATTTGCTTAAAACCTACTGCAATCAAATGTACTGAATTATAAATAAGCGTACATGATACTTCACGCTTTTTCTTTCACTTTTGGGAAGATAACTTTCCAAAACAATAAACAAGTGTTTAAGAAAAAAAGGAGGGCTTAAGATTTAACGTAGATTCTATCAAATGCATAAATCAAAATTACTATCAATTAAAAAGATTATTGAAATGTTGGTACAACAAACAAAACATTGCACCTCTAGTGTAAGTTCAGCGACTTTATGTAGTCCAGATTTTTCCAGCATTCTTGTAAAATCCACGATAAGTGATAAGTAGGTTTCCTTCACACAATTTCTAGTTTTATGACACCCATTACACCCTTGAGAAAAGCATGATTCCTCTGTTTTTCTCTCCCCTACACCTCGGTGTAGAAGCTATCGAAAAGGGAGCCTTCTGGTCGCCCTCGACTACGGTCGCCAAACCAACTGTACTTCGCTTAAAATTGACCTTGTGTCACATTCTGCTTGTGGCGGAAGGATTGGGTTAATACATATGTTCATTATCATAAAAACGTATAGTAATGGCGTTGTGCAATACTGCTCTTGAAAAACAGAAGACAAAAGGGAAGTGCTTGTCCAGAATAGCCCACTATGGAAATTCATTATAAAATTATCCGTCTTGTTGACAGGACTTAGAATACGCTGACTGTATCTCCTGCTGAGAGGTAAGGCTTCCCCGAAAAAAAAATGGGAGCTGGGTATGACCCTAAACTGCATCTAATGCCGAGGCTCTACTTTTTGAGATCTGGGGAATTTGGATTGCCCCTTCATTGCCATTACTCCCAGGTCAACTCTGACTCGAAATGGTAGTACTTGTTAGGATATTATGTACGGGTCAAATAGATCTGTTTAAATACTATTTGAATTAGATTGGAACATCTGATATCATATTAAAAAAGTTGGCTACCGTAGTCAAGGGTGACCCGAAGGCTCCCTTTTCGATAGCTACTACACCAATGTGTAGGGGAGGGCGCTACTCCTTTCCCTGGATTGCTCCACTTTACCCTTGATCCTTACCTTATAATGCTGAGTGTTAAGCAAAGTATGAATTTTTTGAGTCTTTGGTATGAACCCAGGTCTCCCGTGCGAACACTAACCATTATGCCAATAGAATAATTACTTGAAACCATATAACTGTGTTTAAATAAATGATCGTTATTAAATTAGAATAAGAACTTAAAACTATATAATTGGGTATAGATTATTAGTATTAGATTAGAATAGTTTAAACCATATAACGGTGAGCAAATTATTTGTACTAGATTGGAATACTTAATATATAACTATGCGAAAAACTCTTAAGAAACGACTACATAGAAATAGAAATATAAACGTATAATGAACGCGATTCCCTAACTTCTATGCATAAAATAAGTCTAGACGGGTTGACATGCTATTAAAATCAATCATTCATGTATAAAGTCGTTCAAAGTTGATAATAATTCATTATCATAGACACTTCCTCGATAGGCTATTCTGGACAAGACAGCAATGGAAGTGACGGGAATGAACTGAGCGATCAGGTAATAGAACAGGGACCGAAGAAAGAAGCAAAATATCTCATTTTTGAAGTGCAAGTAACCTCAAATGAATCAATGATGTTACAAAATGTTTAAACACTCCCTGCTGATCTATTTATATACTCCACAAGATACGTTCGTACGGTATCCGTAGCACTGGAAATAAACATCCCTTTTCTATATTTTTGAAACTCAGAGTTTAAGAATTTCTTTAGAAACAAATGTCTGTAAGATTGTACATACGGAATTGATAGTAAGGTGGAGTGGATTTAAAAGGACATCTCTTAAGAGGGTCCCTTTTTGCCCGGGCTCAAGATAAGTCAATCAGTCCTGAAAGTTGAGGTAAAATCTTTTAATGCACTGATTTATTTTATGTTTATTCGCCAATAGTGTTAAGTTTCATACATGTAAAACCCGCAATATTCAAGTCAGATTTTTTTACAGCATTAGAATTTAAAGAGCACTTTTCTAAACTTCTTTTCCAACAACAAAGTAACCGTTTTCTTTTTTTCTCTCTCTCTATGTCCTGGGTATGACAATAAACTGCATCTGATAATGAGTTCTGGAGATCTTGAGAGTGTAGAGTACTCCTTTATTGTCATTACTCCCAGTTCCACTCTGACTCGGAGTGATAGTACCTTTAGGGTCTCATCTATGGGTCAAACAAATCTGTTTAAAAATTATTTGTATTTGATAGAATTGTGAAAAAAAGCTGCACAAAGAATGTAAATATGAACGTATAATGAAAACGATTCCTTATCCTCTAGGCACAAAATAGCTGCAAGCGGGTTGACATGCCATTTAAGAATTAATCTTTTCCAATTTTCTTAAATGCCAATTTAATCCATTCAGGTACCTTTTGTTGTACTCGGTAACTTTACAGGGATTTCGAATTTAACTCTTTATTTCAATTGTCCCCATTCTGCCGTTCATGTCGAATATGACAAAAGGCACTCGAAGAAGGTCGGAGAATACAGCTGCCGAAACGTTGTGAGTATAGCAGTTTGCACTGTTTAGAATAATAATAATAATAACGGTGATACCATTTGTAATTGGTGTGCTCGGTACAGTCACGAAAGAGTTGGTACAGGGACTGAAGGACTTGGAAATTAGAGGACGAGAGGAGACTATACAAACTACAGCATTGTTGAGATCAGCCAGAATACTAAGAAGAGTCCTGGAGATCTTCGGATCTTTCCTCTCCAATTGTTGGGTTGCATTCGGTAGGCCGTTTTATCTCTGGGTGGTTCTGCTGGGTGTGCCTCAGCACTGGAGAGTTCCTCCGGCTTTAGGGGGCCATCCCCCCGGCTTTTACTCCCTTCGGGGGGTTAGGTTTATTGCCTGGCGCCTGAGGCGCCCCAAAAAGAAGAATGCCGACGGGGTCGAAGGTATTTTTGGCCTTGTCGGACGCGTGTGGGCTTCGGCTCTGCGACTGGACCCACCTTAAAAACGGCCTTGTGCCATATTCGTGCGTTGGTGGGATGTATGATAAATAATAAGAGTCCTGGAGATTTGTGAAAAACTCAAAAGGGTAAAATAAAAATTAGAATAATAGCAGCAGCAGCGGCAACAACAATGCTTCATCTCTGAAACAAATATTAGGAGAAAAAAAACACAACTATATTAACAATTAAAACATGATTTTTTCATTTTTTAAGAATATCTCTAGTTATATATTTATTTATTCATTCAACAACAGCGTCTTAAAAGGCCTGAATTGAGAATATATAAATTGAGTCACTACAAGTGATAGCTATCTATGTTAGAAACTAAAAAGCTGGTGTATTATAACTTTCAACAATGTTGATGGCGTTAACCCTCATTATTTCTCAGATTTCTTTATGCTGGCATTTATGGTGTTAGAGTGCAGTCCGTCATGTGACGGTGTTTACCCTACATACTCGGTGTAATAAACGACTTAAGACCAATTTTTCACGATCCCTTTTGGGAACTTACTTTAGCCATTCTGAGTATTATCGGTTTTTGTAATTTTTGGTTATCCATACTTCAGCGGTCCCACGAGACGCTCTTTAATTTAAAAGGTCTTTCATTACATATGTATAAAGAAAAGCTAAAAAAGAAGCGTGATGTATTGTAAATTACAAAATAACGAGTACTAACTTTATTAGAGAGAGAGAGAGTTCAGTTAACTAGAATTAGGGTTTGTCTTGTTTAATAGCATATCAACTCCTTATGATTTATCGAATGCTTAAACGTGATTCACTTGCATTTGCTCGATTTTAATAATAACGATATTTTCAATTTACCATCGCATTTTTTTTAAATTGAACCTTTTTTTCGATTATCATTTGTTTGCACACAGCTGTATTCCTATCTGACCTGGGAGTAATGGCAATGAAGGATACTCCACATTATCCAAATCTCCAGAAATGGAGTCTAACCACCGGATACTGTTTAATGTCACACCCAAGATTCTAGAATTAGAAATGATAAAGAAAAGAACTCTTATTTTATCAGAAACGTTTCTTTAAATTCGTATTTTGTTGTTCATATTCACATTTGCATTTTTTTGCAAACAGAAACGAGAAAATATTCTAAGAAATAAATAGTTAGATTTATTGTAATATTTTGTTGAAAAATCACTTAAACTGTTACTCACTTATTGATTTATAGGAGGAAGATGTGTTGCGCCAGTCTTTTAATAACATAGAGCCTGTTTGCTAGTCTAGAAAATTTGCATTCAAAAACCTGGCTTCGGGTACAATTTTTAAAACTTTATGTGACAGTATTTTTTTTTTTTTTCATTTCATTTTTGTGATACAAAGTACTTTTCGTTGTCATAGACAAATTATTTTTAAAAAAATCTTTTACTGAAGAAGACGAACTTTTTTTTTTAACTGTAAGACTGAAGAAATTCAAATTCAGCTCTGTCGGCCGAGGCTATTAGAATACGTTCGACTGCATTTTTGCAGAGGGGTAGAAGCCCCTCTCTAAACGAGTATCCTAGCTATAACACTAAACTGCATCTGAGATCTAGGCTCAAATCCTGGAGCTTTGAGAAATGTGGGGCACCCCTTCGTTGTCATTACTCCTAGGTCCACTCTGACTTGAAGTGGTAGTATCTATTAGGGTCCTATCTATGAGTCAAATATGTAGTAATTTTCTAAACTTGAAACCATTTAACTGCGTGCAAACAAATTACTGATGTTAGATTGAATTATTACTATTACATAAGCAAGTTTTAGAACCATTTAACTATGTGCAAATAAAACTACTCATGTTAGATAGCAATACTTAAAACTATTTAACTGTGCAAACAAATGAATTCAGGCTCGTTTAAAAATGTCACCTACAAACTAAGCATTTACAAATCATATACATTTGATATGTACATGTACAGTGTAACCCGGATATAAGAGCGTTACCGGGACAGGAGAATAAGTCTCTTATATCAGGGTTTGGTCTGTTTTATATACATTAACACAGGCTCTAATTTGGGACCAGAGAAAATCTCTCTTGTATCCGGGTTACACTATATAAACAGGATTTGGCATTAAATAACCTACAAGGGTTATTATGCCATGAAATACAACAAACCAACCAAAATTTTTTTCTTCAGAAAAAACTAGTTATTTTACTGAACTTATTGATGATGATGATGTGAATATTATTATCACAACAACAATAATAACAACAACGATGATGATGATGGTGTTACATTTTATGGTATTTTCTATTATCTTGTGACGAGGAAGTATCAAGATAAGGATGATGTATTTTCATAGCCTTGGTTTTATTTTGAGGGGTGGGGTTCAAATGACTCTGAAATTATTTATGCCAATATAATAATGCAAAACTGAGAGTTGATGATTTGATACCTATAAGGTAAGAAAGAAATTTTTTGTTAATTTCAAGGCTCTTTGGGTTTTTTTTTTTTTTTTTTTTTTTTTTTTAATTAATTGGCAAAAATTGGAGAGAGATTTTTCTAACGCCAATTAATCAAATATATATATCTTAGGAAAATAACAAGTTTTCGAATTTTCTTACTTGAAAACTAACCATTAATTATATAAATTAAATTTTAATTTAGTTTCCCAT